>CAOLHI010001289.1:0-405703 GCA_948474755.1 Ctenosaura bakeri
ATCTGTCAACAAATGTGGAAAACAAAAGAATGGCCCACAGATTGGAAGCATTCAATATACATTCCAATCCCCAAGAAAGGGAACATCGGGGATTGCAGTAACCACAGGACCATTGAATTAATTTCCCATGAGAGCAAAGTCATGCTTAAACTTCTACAACAAAAACTTTTACTATATATGGAACAAGAAATGCCAGATGTCTGTGCTGGGTTCAGGAAAGGAAGAGGCAGTAAGGATCATATTGCAAACATATGTTGGAAAATGGAGCTCACCAAAGAATTCCAAAAGATAATCAGCCTGTGCTTCATAGATTATAGCAAATCCTTCAATTGTATAGATCATGAGAAACTATGGATCATGAACATTTGATTGTCCTGGTGCATTACCTGTATGCAGCACAGGAGGCTACTGTCAGGACAGAATACATAGGCCCTTTGCGCATGCCAGTCCTGTTGCAAAATGACCTCGGGGCGTTGCGCGATTGCAAGGACCATTCCACAAAACGTCCTCACAATTGTGTGACACTCCCAAGGCCATTAGGGGGCGATTGCACATTATATCATTTTTGGCTTGTTGCTGAAAATGATGCGTGATTGCGCATCCCTACCACGCCCCACACTCAGGCCCTTTTCACACGCATATGACGCACTCCCATTCACGCAATGCTCACGAGCCTAAAGTGGGATGCGCACACATTTTCTTATTTTCAGCTCTAAGCCGAAAATACTGCATAGTCGTGCAATGCTCCTGGGGCCCTCGTGCACTTACCTGTGCATGGTGCATCGAACGAGCCAGGCCGGTCGCGCTTCCTCCCCCAGCGCAGCCTACAGCTCCCAGACTGCACTGCGGAAGGAAAGGCCGGGGCGCTAGCGCCACGGTCGCGCTACCAGGAAGCGACCTGCAGGACGAAGGAGCGGGGAAGCGGCAGTGTTCCAGATGAGGCTTTTCGCGTGAGACGCCCTCCCCAGTTGCGCAAACGGGTAACGTGCGAAAAGCCTCTCACTTACCTTGTGTGTGGATGCCATTACGTGTGGCCATTATGCTTCGTTCCCCAATGTAGCCTGGGAAAGTACCCAGCTGTGCTGTGGAAGGAAGGGGCGGAGCGCTCATGCTTCCTTCTGGCCAGCACGGAGCTAGTGCAGAGGGGAAGCAGAGGGGACAAGACTGCCTCTCGGACAAGGCTTTTTGTGCAATCCCCATGCGACGCTAGCGGCACCAGGTAAGGTGCAAAAAGGGCCATAGAAACAGGATGGTTTCCAGCTGGCAAGGGAATCAGGCCAGGCTGCATTTTATCATCCTATCTGTTTAACTTGTACGCTGAACATGACATAGATAAAGCAGGATTAGATTCAGAGGAAGGGAATATGAAAGAAACATCAACAATTTAAGATATGCATATGACACCATACTACTAGCAGAAAACAGAAAAGACATGGAACTGTTCCTGAAGAAACTCAAGGAAAAAAGTGCAAAAGCAGGTTTACAGCTGAACATTAAGAAAACAAAAATAATGACCACAGATGATTTACATAACCTTTAAGTAGACAATGAAAACATTGAAATAGGTTAAGATTTTCCATATCTTGTCTCAATCATTAGTAAGAATGGAGACTGCTGTCAAGAAATCAGAAGAAGACTAGGACTTGGAAGGGCAGCTATGAAGGAACTAGGCAAGATCCTCAAGTGTGAAGATATATAATTGAATACTAAAGTTAGGATTGTCCATGTCATCACATTTCCAGTTACTATATATGGCTGTGAAAGCTGAACAGTGAAGAAAGCTGAATAGGAAGAAAATCAACTCATTTGAAATGTGATGCTGGAGAAGATTTCTACAGATGAATGGGTCCCAGAGCAAATCAAACCTGAACTCTCCCTAGAAGCCAAGATGACTAAACTGAAACTGTTGTACTTTGGCCATAACATGAGAAGACATCACTCCCTAGAAAAGATAGTAATGCTGGTAAACTGGAAGGCAGTAGGGAAAGAGGAAGACTGCATTATAGATGGATAAATTAAACCAAGGAAGACAAATCCTTGAATCTGCAAGACTAGAGCATGGCCAGGAGGTCTCTTATCCATAGGGTCACCATAAGTTGAAGTTGACTTGACAGCAGTTAACAACAACAACAATAACAACAACATAAAAAGCAATACTAATCCATGTTGTGATAAATATAAGTATACTGTTTTGCAACCCATGAAACAGGGTTTTTCAGCCAGGCTTCCCTGGAACCTTAAGGTTCCATAAGAGGTCTTCCATGAGAAGTGATGACTGGGGAAAAAAAAACATTTTTTTACAGCTGTTGATAGAATAATTTTTATGCACAGGCTCCCTGAGACCTGAAAATTATTTCAAGGGTTCCTCAGGGTAAAAAGCTTGAGAAAGGCTGCCATAAAATATCTCTTTTTGTTCTTTAATAAAAAAGTCATTGAGCAAAAGGCTTCAGTTTTAGGCTGGATATAAAACTCATTAAAATTAACTTAATATCCAACAAACCCCTTGCAATAAAGAACTTCTGGTTGAACGCTGATTAGTACATTGATGTCCAGTGTCTCAAACAATGCCTCAAGCTATCCTTCCCAGTTTAATATTTGGTATTTGAATAAAAACATATTAGTGTATTTGAATGAAAAAAAACTATTTTCCCCATATTTTAATGTGCTAATATGAATGGCTTGCAAACAATAATAGTTGCAGTACTGAAAAACACCCAGCTTACTGGGAAAATAATGCAGGTTGATAAAAGGATTTGTTTCTTAACAATGTTTTGGCATCTATTCCCTGAGAATTTAGCTAGAATAATGTTGCATTCATATCACAAGCACAACTGACTTAATTCCCTGGGGCGTATAATCAAGGGAATTTGAAAAGATAATTTCATGTTAAATGATGCATGAAGATATAAATAATATAATTCACGGTTTATATATGCAAGCACCATAAATATAATTAAATACATTAATAGAGACGTTGGGTCACAGTGCTGACTCTATAATCTTATTAATAGCTTTGAATAAAATTTTAGATAGAATGTTGAAGACAGCTCATTTAATTTATAAGCCCAATCTAATTAAGGTCTGAATTCTATGATGTACTGACAATAGTGGGTGAGTCTGCACACTACAATAAACCATGGTCTGTCATAATGGGAATGAGCTGGAGAGAATATCAGGTTCCTGCATGCAATCACAGAAGAATTTCAATCCTTTTGCTTCCATTTTTTGTTAGCTAATGTGTTATTAATTTATGCAGTGATCTGTGATTAATATTAGCTATTGATTATGAAATCGGCATGTTTGGACAAACCATGGTTACATTAGCCACAGTTTAAGTTTCAAACATAATGTTAAACTACAATAAATAGAAAAAAGAAACTAAGGACATCCACTTGCCTTTATTTTGGGGGCATGGAGGGAGTGCCTGAGCTGAGTCTCACTTAGATTCATTTCCTGCCTTGTCTCATCATTTACTGTGATGTCTAATTGTAATGTCTGTAGTGCTATGTATTGTTGTAAAAATTGGACAGTGAAGAAAATTGACAGAAGAGAATCAACTCGTCTGAAATATGGTGTTGGAAGAAAGTTCTATGTATGCCCTGGAATGCTAAAATGAGCAATAAATGTGTTCTAGAGCAAATCAAACTTGAATGCTCCCTAGAATCCAAAATAACCAAACTAAGGCTACAGTCATGTAGGGATGGGGGGACAGGAAGGCAGTTCACCCTAAGTGGCAATGTTTTGGCGGTGTCTCGGCCCATAACCACGACCCCTGCATGCCATGGCCATACCCCTATGCACCACAGCCATACCCTCACACACAGTGGCCATGCCCCTCATGCCGTAGTCCCGCCCCTCCTGCCCACCCTCCACACACTCCAAGCTCTGCCACTGTAAGGCTCTCATACTTTGACCATGTTCTGAGATAACATGATCCATTTAAAAATACACTAATGCTTGGTAACGTGGGAGGCAGTAGGAAAAGAGGAAGAGCACGTTACAGGAGCATTGACTCAATCAAGGAAGCCACAGCCCTGAGTTTGCAAGACCTAAGCAGGCTGTTGATGACCAGAACTCTTGGAGATCTCTCATTCCTTGGGTTGCAATGAGTCAAAGTCAACTTGAGAGCAATTAACAACAACAAATTTATGTTAATATCAATCAGAAAGTAAAGTATTCAGCAACTCAGCAAAACACCAGTCACTCCAAAGAATTTGTTCTATTCCTAATGAGCCGTAGAATTTTAATCATGTGATGCTAATGAGAAACAAGTTTCCATGAGACAGAAGGTATGCTAATTTAATACTTTCTAATTGCAATACATGTATGGACTGTTTATTAGTGCTTATTCAAGGAATTGCATATTAGCTAAAGAGAGGCATAAACTGTCATGCCAGATTATTTTTTAGCCTACGTGACAGAATTTTAAAGAATAGTGCTCCCATAAATCTTTTTGAGATCTCTTGATTCTAAAGGTGCCTCTCAGTGAAATGATTTTAAAAAGGTGATAAAGTGAAACAAAACAGTAAGTATAACTTAGTTTTTAAAAATATGCATAGATTATACTTAATCAAATGAAATAAAAGAAGCTTTAGAACTGATATACTGAGGTGAAGTGTGAGACAGATCTCCTAGAACAGTGTGATTCAAAGTGATGGTCCATAGACCAGTGATGGTCCCCAAGTCATAGGCTGCTTGGCCCTGGAGAGTTTCTAGGATATAAAGAAACAACTACAGTCAATGGGCCCAAGATACGGTGCCAGTTCTTGGTACACTGAAAACAAACAAACAGACAAACAAACACCCATCCCCTATATCAGCTACCTTAAGAAGCACTGATTTAGACTGCAAGATTGAACCAATTCTAAGAACTTTGATTCAATGGTTTCTTGAAGAAATGGAATCAGGTATCTGTCTTATTTTATTTCATTCCTTAACTATTAGGGATTCTCAAAGTCCATTCAATAGAAGGGGTTGTGCCAAATCCACTAAAGAACACGTGCTCAAAACTGTCCTTTACTACTAATAGATAACCCAAGCTCATTCGCACTTAACTTGTATCTGCATATAGATGCACACATGTACATTTGGATCTGGAGAAAAAGGTTGTCACAGTTTTAGCAGACATTTTTCTTAAAACAGCCAAACTCATCTATATGCTTTTAAGGATGTGAAGTCCCTGGTGCTACCATGCTGTACACCCCTACATCTTGACGTGGTTTAATTGGCAAAATATGTTTTAATTGGCAAGATATATTAATTGTCTTTGATATAAAGTGTGTCCTGCTATGCCTGTATGACCAACCTAGACAAGGGAAAAAGACTTGCTGAACACATCTGTTGTGAATTAGGTCAAAAAATACCTCTAGGCATATCCAGGTCATAGTCAGGAAATCACCAGGAAACTCCAGAGATAATCGGCTTGTAGCTTGCCTTAACAACTCTGCCTGTTAGATAATAGCAACTTGGAGATCTCCACCAAACTGCTGATTGTCTTAATTCCTCTTAATTCCTCTGACCACACAAACCTCTCCTTTGTCTTAAAAGCTGTCCAGCAAACATCAAGCTATCATGGTGACCATTAGCCCTTTGTCACCTAATGCTAAGACCATTAGCCCATTCCAGACCTCACTGTCCACTCTGCAAACTCCATTGTTTGCTCAGGCAGAAAGCCATTCACACCCTTCCCTTCCAGGCAGAAAGTGGATATATAAACACCTAGCTTTGGCTAGTCAACTCACAGTACACCAACTGCTGGTTGCCACTCTGCCACTCCAATTCCTGATTGCGTACTGTCCTTAGACACAAGTCTAAGCCATATCACTGCTTCTTCGCTGCTCTTCTACATTGGTAAATATCACCCCCTATGCCCTGAAATCTTGCTATCCAAAATTTCCCTCCCTTTTTCTTCAGTCAGCCTTGTGTGATTGAGTAATTGTTTGGATCTTGGGTGTGTGATTAATTCCCCCAATAAAACAAAATTAAGCTTGCTTTTGGATCTCCAGCTTGTTCTTCCCTGCAGAAGTACTGGTAAACATTGGTGTAAAAGATCTTTTTAGGTTACCCTCCCTTGCAGGCCTCCTAATTTGAGCTAACAATTCCTGGAGGTACTAGAATCATGGGTGGACCCCTGAGTCTACATTTTGGGGTAACACTGAGGGGTGAACAACAGCAACAAGAGATTTTTCAGAGGATAATGTTTTCTTCTACAAAGACAAATGTTCCATTTTTCCATTAATAAAACTGGACATTTTGAGAAATATAGGAAAAAACTCAGATGAAATATTTTATTTTATGTGAAATATTTTTTAAGTCAAAGTTTTGCTTACTCAATATCCTAGAAACTGTATAGTATGAAGATCTGTAAATAAAGCAATCAAAAGGATTAAAGAAAAATCATTCCTGGGCACACTGTAGATTTATGCAACATTCAAATCTGCGTAATCTGTGCACATTTCTGCACCTCATGAGTGCTATCAATTGATGTGAAAAGAAAGCTGCATGAAGACATAATGAATGAAGATAAAAATGCACGTATATGTAGATGAAGATTGGTTCAGAAGTTGCTGTTTTCAGAAATCAGTTCTGATTAGATTTCTGACGCTAACATTTTCAAAGATATGCTTATTGTTTAAGTATGATTAATACTGTTCATAGTTAATATGCCACTGGATAGCCATAGAGGGAATGTAAGCAATATAGTACACCAGAGCCAAATAGTTCATAAGTGCACAGTAAGGAGCTCCTCTGTTGTGGAAGCCTGACTGATAAACAGGCATCAGAGGACATATTAGTTCTTAAATTGTATAGCATGTCTAGCAAAATTTCAAAGCAAGTTTAAAAACATACAAAGATCCTTGGAATCAGAAGAAATTATACCTGAGAAAATGCAATGCTTGACAGTGTTTCTTCAAAGCTGTTTGCCATCTCACTTAAAGTATGAAACTAAATACAGAACCTGAGCCAAGATCTAGAAACCATTTGTGATTTCTTTTGGGGGCATGGTAATTAAATACCATTGATATGGTTTAAGTATCAAAATGTTCAGTACGGTTGGATCTTGCATGCTTTTACTGTTGCTGAAAAGATTTGTCCTCCAAAGTTGGAAAAATGCAACATAGGTCACTGAATGGTCAGCAGATCTTACTGCTTTAGATACCAGATGGAATGTAGAGAAGGGACAGGGTGTTGAAAAAGATGGTTTTATTCTTGAAATTAGAATAAAATAATCCTTTTCAACACCCTGAAACTTTGTCTCTTCTCTACATCCCTTCTGTTGGGAGTTATCACTTCTCTTTGCTTTTAGCAACATGTATTTTAGAAATGTCAACATAAAAAATTTGGTCAGGTTATAGTCATTACATACTTAGCCTGTCCGCTTCCTTTCCCTCCCTTTTCTTTCCCCCTCTTTTTTCCCTTTCTTTGCAGTTACACTTGAAAAATTCAATTTTTTTAAAACAAATGTTTTAAGTATAATTGAGTTTATCACTTTGCCATTGCAAGCTGCTACTGCATTCTAATTTGGAAACTGGGTAAATCCATTGAATGAGCCTGCATCCTTATATCTAGCAACCTGATAGCAGACTACTCAAGGTACCACAGCATATCATGTAGAACATCCTCGAAATCAAAAAACAAAACAAAAAAGCCTATCACCTACTGCAGAAACCCTGCCCTGGAAGTATAGCAGTGGTCTGAGAGAGATGGTTGGGATACAGAAGGGAGAGCTTGAGAACCAAGGGTTAAACTAGATCATATGTGGACAAAGTTTTGTTCTCTGGATGTTGCTGGGCTACAACTCCCCTGACCCTTAACCCAGCATAGGCAACAGGGAGGAACGATAATAACTATAATCCAGCAGCATCTGAATGGCCACAGTTTGCCTGCTGTTCTACTAAAGGACGTGTTTAGGATGTTTTTAGAAGCGGTTCTCCATCAAGGAATGAAAGACATCTATTTGTCCTAGTACATGATTTCCTTCCTTACCTATCATGCATTTAGTGTGCTTTGTTTTACAATTGGTCCTTCAAAGTAGGCAAAGGCTTAATTTGACATGGCATGTATCACATGAGGAAATCCCACTGTGGGAAGTTACATTTCCCTTTGTGTCTAGCCTGACCCCTTCAACGTGCTCAGGGCTTTAGCTTCAGGTTGTCTGTGCAGAAGACACAAGATGGGGAAAGGGGGAGAATTAGGAAGGAAAATTGGACTTTCAAACAGTCAAGATAATTTACAAAAGACGTTCATTCCCACATGCAGTCTGGCTTGAGACCAATGAGGTACGGTTAGTAGGTGGACCTACAAGGGATTGCACAAATAAGTATTAAATCGATGTTAAGTGTTAAATCAATGGATTCCTTCCGCCTCAACTTGAACTCATTTTGGCAATGGGTGCTGCTGTTGTAAAAATATTTTTGTGTTTATTTTTTTAAATCATGATCCAGTGTTTTTATATTGTTTTAATCTTGTTTTTGATTGTACTGTTATTTAACTTTTGTATAAATTATGTTTTAACTATGTCTTCTTTATTAAATGCTATAGGCTGCCTTGGTTCCTGTACAAGGAGAAAGATGGAGTATAAATCAAATTAATACATATTTTTCTTTAACCTTGAGTTAGACCCGGGGCGGGGGGCGGAATCTCCAACAGAAGAACTTCTTCCATCAGAGGAATATTATTTCTTCACCACAGTTTTGAAGGTCCTATGAATCTCTAAGGCCATTTCTGCACTACACTATTATAGTGCTATTATTCTACTTTCAACATTCTATGGAATCCTGGGAATTGCAGTTTAGAGAGGGGCATCTTTGGCCTCAGTAAACTACAAACCCCAGAATTTCACAGGACGTTGAAAGTGGAATAATAGCACTATAATAGTGTAGTGCAGAAATGGCCCAATTGTTTTGGGGTAACAACATTCATCATGCGAAACCATTGACTGTGGGTGTTGGGGCTGATGGAATTTGGCGACTGGGAACATTTGAAGGAACACAAGTTCTTCATCCCTTTTCTAAAAGCAGGAACTTCCTCAGCACCTTCCTGTTCTGTAGAAGTCTTCTTCTCCATTGGAGAAATCTAGCCCATTGCCTTTTTGCAAGGTAATATCTATTTACAAGTATCTCAGTTTCAGGAAATTTAAAATGACAATCCAATGTCCATTCCAGACCATTCAAGTGGGTGCCACAACAGTGTCAGCAAAACAGAGGCATTACTTCTTCTACAGCAAATATCAGTGTCTCCACAAGAGTGAATGATATGTTGTTTCTATCACTCAGGGACAGACACCAGCATTTAATAGTATTTCACTTACTGCTGGTTCCTGATCTTTAGAAGCAGCCTGTGACTTGGCAAGCTGATCACATTAATCATTCTGTGGCAGCTGCTCAATGCACCGTCCTAAGCGTGAACTGTCAATCACATGTGGGGGTAACATTGTTGTAAACAAGGCCACCAGTTACCTGCAAATCATGTTTTGTTATCTGCTGAGAAATGCCATGTGTTTTGCTTATGGAGAGCAGGGAGACAGGAGCAAGAAAAGATCTTTGAAGATTCTGCAAGAATGATCAAGACATTTTCTCTAGGAGAATCCCTTATTTATGGCATTGATAAATATAGCTCTCTAATCATTTCACATTCAACAGATCAAAAAAAGCAAAAAGCACAACCATCTCGGCATGTATTGTTGATAACAGTCTTAAATTACTACCAGGTCACCCTTTCCAAACCTTTCTACTTGGAAATAGCAGCAGTACAGACAAGTCACACTTTTAACTAAAAGACTCTAATGAGAGTAAAAATCCCTAAATGAGTTTTAGGTAATTACTGCTGTTGTTGCTACTACTTAACCTTAGCATTAAGTAGAGTCACACAAGGAAGAGTGAAACAGAATTCCAAAGAGGCCTTTATAGATGCCACAATGCATACCAATAAAATCCCATTAATTACCGATGTAATATATACCCCAAAGGAAATGTGGGTAGATCAATAGCTGCTACATTTACAGGCAAATACTCAACCAAATTTGCTGTTAAAGGTCAGCTAAGGACAATTGAAAATGAATAATTTGGACCATTTAACCCTTGCCATTTTGTTTTGCTTTTTAGTGTGATTATGAGAACCAGGGACAGCAATTATACAATAGTTAATGTGAAACAAAAATCAAGTGATGTGTGTATGGTGCCCCACAGCTATGGAAATCCTCATGACAGCACAATAGGCAGTAGTATGCGCCCTGATCCTCAGTTTGTTTGACCCAGATTCCTTTAATCCCTTGCTCAGATCGGCATAGAAAAGCCGGCCAGAGAGTTTGGCACAACACCAACTCACTCTCTGTCCCTCCCTTTCCCAGTCCTTTGCCTTTCCCTTTGAGCTTCTAGAAGCAATAGAGAAGCACAGAGGCAGTATAGTAGTGGAGCTAGGGCTGGCAGGGGCAGAGAGTCAGTATTTTTTTAATTAGCTGGGACAATTATGTCACCCTCAGCACCCCAACAGACTTTCTTGTTCCTTTCAAGCTCATGTATAGTTTTCCAAGGAGCCAGGCAATTTCCCTGTTGTTATGCAAAGTACATTGAGGTGATAGAGACAGTATGGGGTAGTGGTTTGAATGTCATACTGAGTTCAAATCCCTATTCATCCATGGAAATCTTCTGGGTGACCTTAGGTAAGTCATACTTTCTCAACCGCACAAGAAGGCAAGGGCAAACCACCTCTGAACAAATTCTGCCGAGAAAGCCCTGCAATAGGGTCTCCTTAAGTCAGAAATGACTTGGAGGCACACAACAGCAAGGAATTTTGGGTGGCTGTATTTTGAATAAGCAGTTAAGATCCATTAACTTCACAAATGACCTCCTCTGTATAGCAATGAAGACTGCAAACTGGTTTGACCATAGAAATCAGCAGAGTATCTTGAATTTGGAGATTCTCTTTGTAGTGAGGCCTATGGGGTTCTGCCATAATAAATGCCTAAACATCTGAGTTTAGTACTATGTCACTTCATAAAAGCTTGTGGTTTTCTTCTCTTGGCAGTATTTATTTAACACGAACACACACAAAGCTGGGAAACCTGAGTGCTCTGAGTTTACATCACAAAGATGTCAATGCAACATATGAGTAACTTCTACCCTTCCCTCTAGAATACAATGACATAACTGTGTGTGTATAGTCTGCATGTTGATTCAAATTTAAGATGAACACAAAGATAATTAACTTTTCTGTTCTGGCCTAATTGATAGGAAGCTTGGGACAATATTTAACTTACAAAATATAAAGTTACTTTATATTTGGTGCTAATTGCCATGTGCTACAGATCTATCATGTCATATTGCTACAAGTTAAAGTTCAGGGCAATTTCATGCAGCTAGCTGATGCAATGTTCTGGAATGTGGTTGTAACCTATTGGCTATGCTATACAGTTGAATTCTTTACAGCATTCTCTCCCACAGCAGGACTGACACAGAGGCTATTTGAATTTAAATGTGAAGACCTTCTCAAAATTGTAGGCCAGGTGAGGTGCACTTTGCAGATTGAGATTTACACTCACACTGTATGTAGCAGATAAAAGGAATAAACAAAATAATCATAAGCCTGGTAGGTGTAGGTTTCCATGAAATGATGGAAAAATACTTTGCATTTCTTTCAAAAGCCAAATAGTAAAACACAGAAAGAAGGGCTGTTCTGTGATGATATGTGTGGGCTGAGAAGGCAAAAATACCCGCCTGCTCTTAATCTGGATAACAAGAAAGGATAGAAGTGAAGAACTGCTGTGACCTCCCCAGGCAAGTACTAGCTACGCTGCTCTGTGTCTTGAGTGTTGAATACTCTGTGGGTGAGAGTGGAGGGTGTACAGCATAAGACCAATCACTCACCCCAACCATATCCCTGTCCTTGTTTGACCCCAAGGATTTGCTGATTAGGAACCTGAGCTACAGTTAATGCTGCTTGACACAGAATTAACTCTTGCAGGGTATCTTTAGTAGCTGTCACTAAAAGAGCAATAAGGAATGCTATCAATGAATTCTATTGGTAATACATAATCTTCAAGTCCATTTTATTATGACAGTTGGAGAAACACAACCACACAAAAGGAAACATCTTTAAAGAATCTGGGGCTCCCCTTTCCAATTGAATTGAGATAGAGATGTTTTTGTTTTGAGCCATATAGTATGTGCTAATTACAACATGTTCCAAATCTATCACATCCTTCCTACAAGTAAATCCCCAGCAATGAACTAGATGGCTTACAATAAACCAGATCTTATTTTCACAAGTATGCTGATATATTTTGGTATGAATCCAAGGCTATGGAATCACTAAAGCATTACTAGGTGAGTTCTTGTACAGTAAATGAAATAATTATAGCACAAAACACAGTAATTACATTCCAGCTCCTAGATATCATATCTAATTATACAACTCATCACCTGTGTCTGACTGAGTCACATTTGTCTGTTAATTCAGCATATCAGGAAAACACATACACACAAACACACCTTTGTACTTAATCCACCCTTTAAACCATCCAAGTAAGCTAAGTAGTGATGGACCAAATGACCCTGTTACGCTTTGTAATTTGCTCAACAGGTTATTAATCTGACATTATACATTCAGTATTCAACAAGATTTGGAAGTATCTTCAAAATACCATGCAGGCTTATCGCCAACATGCATCTGGTGTACAATATGGTGTTATTTTCTGTCCCAAGTATACCAATGATGACATCTTCCCTCTCTGTTGTTATCATGTGTGCCTTGTTTACAACTGGTGTGAGAAACTGTGTTGGGTATCTCTGGAGGCCACACAGACAGTAAAAAAGGCAAAAAAAGGAAAAAAAGAAAAGACCACTCCAAACTGGAAGTGGCTAGAAGTCCTCTTCTGGCTTTACAAAATTAGTATCTCTGAATGTTAAGCAATATAGTCGGGGAGGTGCTGCAACCTACCTAAAGGGTGAAATTCATTCTTTTGGCGATTAATTGTATTTGTAGGTAGCTGGAAAAAAAGGTGGTCTGGAAGTAACCATACAGACATCACATTTTTCCCATCCTGTGTACCATATCAGATTGACATGGAGCAACAGGTGAAGTCTCTTGGAAACAGAAAAAGGAAAAACAGCAATAACAACTCAATTGTGTGATCAGGGGTGACAAACACTCTGAACAAAAGGACAAAAGCCACAAATTTGGAAGGAAAAGATCACAACTTTTCCTGGCTACAGATACATGTTGGGTTGGCACATGCATGGGTAAGCATCTAAACATCAATCAACCTGACTGTTGACTCATGAGCCCAAGTCTCCACCCAGAATCCAATGAGTTACAGGAGAGAACAGCCCACACTTACCTTCCTGCCCCCAGGAGATGCATGCCTAAGTCCTCCCAAGTCACACACACCTGACACCATCATGCACACCCTTAGATGGATTGGTACCTCCATACCACCACTGCCAGGTGGCCCTTGATACCTACAGTCCTGGATCCAAAACCTGTGTGACTGCCTTACAAGTTGTGACATAAATACAGCTGCTATAGTGACAGGTACCACAAACAATACAAGAACATGCTTACAGCACAGAGAGAGGGTGGGTGGGACACTCTTATGAAGAGAATGACCAGCGCTAGTGGATGGCTTAAATACCTTAGAACCTGACCTGAGTGAAACCTGCTTGCTTTATTCAGGCTGGATTCAGGCAGTCAATGAATTCAAAGGGTGAACTTTGAATTCATTCACTGCCTGGCTCAAGGTCTCCCACAAGGCTGTGTGATGCTGCCCTGCCCCAGAAATGGCCTCTGTGCGCTACACAGGAAGGATTGATCATTGTGGGCTCCCTGACCCACAATGGTGCTGTGGGTAAGTCATGCAGCATGCTTTCACTGCAGGATTCAGCGTGTTGCAGTTGTTGCCAAAGAGGACGATAGCTGTTGTGTCATGCCAACCAGGCAGACAACGTAAGCACAGAAAATATAAATCAGCTCAGACAGTTTGAATTGCAAAGATATCAGATGATTAGATTAAAGCTAGGCTCATTATCAGGAATGAAATGCAATTTGTAATTTGGATCCCAATTCAGCACTTCAGAAAATGGCCCACTTCAGCTTGGACTTACTGTTCTGAAAATCATGGACTGTACAGATACGACTGTAAGCTGGGGGAAAAATTGAAGTGTTAGGAAGATAGGAGTATGGATTAGAAATTTATAGCGCTTGAAGTCTGGTTTAAGACTTTTAAAACAGTGAAGGGTAGTGACTTAGGAAGAATGGTTATCTCACAGTACTATCCTCACCTTCACCTCATTTCATGTGTACTGGCCATTTTATCTAACTGTCATGCTCTGTCTATAGACCTACACAGCAATGCCAATCATGTGAGGAGAGAACAACTACCTACTGCTTGATCTCTTTACAGTGTCCTTCGCCTGAAATATAGTGATTTGAAAACTCCTGGTAAAATGTGCCTGCGATTGGAAAGCGGATATGTCAGTTATTCATTGCCACTTGTTCCCTCCCTAACCCACAGACGCAGAACCTAAGCCACCCTTTTGTCCCACCCTCCTCCTTTTGAATTCTAAATTCAGGAAACGGTGATTTAGATTGGTTAGAGACAGATGATAAGAATATTGAGATGAAATTAGAAAATATATTTTTTAGGAATTTTTCAAAGAAAGAAATGGAAAAAATAGAAAATCCTTTTATAAAAAATATAATAGAAATATGGAAGAAAAATAAAAGAAAATTGATGCCGAATATATCAATATTAACTCCGATAGTAATGATGGAAAAATTTCCAATAAATTTAAGAGAAATAATAGAGAAAGAAATAAAAAAACAAAAAATATATAGATTAAAAGATTGGATGAAAATAATGATAAATAAAGAATGAAAGAGAGATTGCAGGAAACTAAGATATCTTGGTTAAATTATATACAATTAGAGCAATGGACAAAGAGTATGAAAAGATATGTTAAGGATTTTAAAGAATATACTAAATTCGAACAAATTATTATTCAAAGAGAAAATATGCAAGAAAATGAAATATTAAAAGGTAGTATAAGTGAAATATATAAAATATTAGCAAAAGAACAAGAAGAGGATTATCTTAGAAAAATATGGGAGGAAGAGACAGTACAAACTATAGATTTACAAGAATGGAGAAAAATTTGGGAACAACGCCATTTAAAAAAATTATCAATAAGAATAAAAGAGAATTATTATAAAATAGTTTGGAAATGGTGCTTGACTCCAGTGAAATTAAATCAAATAGATGAGAAATATTCAAGATTGTGTTGGAGAGGATGTCAAGAAATTGGTACATATATGCATATGTGGTGGAATTGCAACAAGATAAAGGAATTTTGGCAAAAGGTTTTTAAAGAGATAAAAGAGATTATAGGATTAGAAATACCAGTATGTCCAAATATAGCGTTGTTGTCCATATATAATAAGCTAGAGTGTACTCAGGCAAAGAAAGAATTAATAACAAATTTGTTAACTGCAGCGAGATTAATAATAGCAAAAAAATGGAAGACAAATGAAAAATTTCAAATAGAAGAATGGTATAAAGAAGTGTGGAAAATTGCAATCAATGATAAACTAACATGTAGAATTAGGTTTATGAAAGGTTTGGCAAAAACAAATGATTTTGAAGAAATTTGGAAAATATTTTTAGAAAAAGTTTTGAAAAGAGATGGTAATGCTACCCTGTTAAAAGAAGAATGGCAATTTTGGAAAGTGGATTAAATCAAAAGTTGGCTCTGGGGGGTGGGTTTTTTTTATTATTACTTTTATCTTTTATTTTGTATTTTTATATTGTTTATTATCTGTGTGTGTTAAACTTGTGATTTATAGATGGAATTTGATATGTGATGTTCAATGTTTAAAAGGGGGAAAAAGTTAAAAGGTAATTGGTTTTAGAGAGAGGTTATTTTTAGAGATATTAAGTAATAAGTTTATAATTAATAATAGTAAGAGATTAAATGGGAGTGAAAAATATTGAATTAAGAGTGAAAGTATAATAATAAAAATGAATATAATGAAAATAAGAATTGAAGATACATAACAAAAATGTATAAGTTGTATGAACGGAACAAGCTGAACAAGTTTATGATTTTAGGGGAAGGGAAAAACAATAATATCAGTTTGCATTGTTTAAAAGAAGGAAAAAATTTTTTTTGTTTTGTTTGGTTTGTTTGTTTGTTTTCTAACTCACCATTATGTATAACACATGGTGTTTTATTTTTCGTTTGTTTTTGTGTAAAAAAAAATGAATGAATTCTAAATTCCACACCAAATTTTGTCCAGACTCCAGCTTTAGTTCTGTTAGCTTTTAAGTGAAGCCCACAAGCTAAGCTAAATTGCCCTTTCTAGGCTCAAGCTTTGGTCTTCATTCAAATCTGATGCACATTTTACAGACCTATTATATGATGAGTTGGTTAATTTCAAATTTTGGTCGTCACTAAACCTAGGCTGCAATATCTCTACAAAACACAATCAGGTCACCCAATGCAGTTAGGAACTCTGTCACCAGCTCTGTCATCAGATGGGAGAGCATCCAGTTCAATCCAAGTCATTGGACTTTCCCCTCATATTATGTGCCAAGTGGTTTCCATTTGCTGTTGGTAAACTTTCTGGCTTCTGCTATAAAATAATAGATAGATAACCTTTTCACTGATTACTATTGTTGAACAACAAGTACTGTCAGTTAGCTGATCTAGAGGACGAAGAGGACATTTCTTCTGATTTTTCTCTTCACATAATCTGTTAACCTTGATAAAGAGTTTGACAAGGGATACAGTTCCAGATTGATTTTTTTTAAAAAAGCCAGGGTGATATAGTGATTAGCATATTGGTCTACAAGTTGAAAGGCAAGAACTGAGGTGCACATACGAAAAGTAAAAGCAAAATAGGAGCCAAAGCTCCATGTGCTGATAGATGGTCACTTGCCTTATTCATTTGAAAAAGCCTAACATGTTTTGATCTCTATCAAAGTTGACCTACCTCAGGGGCTCCACTAAAAAATACAAACGTCCTCCTCTCTCCACATTTGTGAGTTTGATCTTTGCAAATTTGATTATTTGCGAAGTGCACGCACATGTTTCCTCCTCATGCTCAGGGCAAATGACAAGGGAATGGGAAGGGAGAGCATGGGAAGGGATGGCAAGCTCACTCACTTGGGTGAGAGGGGAGAAAATATTCATTTTTTTCCATTTTCATGAGAATCTTGTGTCTTGAACCCGTGTAAAGGTGGAGGGGCCATTTGATATTCCATGTAATCCATTAACAAGGATGACACAAAATTAATTATAATCTCTCAAAACAAGACTCTAGTCTCCACTGAATCATGAAAATCACGGAGTGATTTTGGACCACTCATTATTCCCCAACCTGAGCTATCTCACAAGGCTGTTGTGAGGATAAAGTGGAGAGCCTACATGCTGCCATGGACTCATTGGAAGAAAGGGAGCACATGGAAATAACAGGCGTTTCCGCACTACACTGTTATAGTGCTATTATTCCACTGTCAACATCCACTGGAATCCTGGAGTTTGCAGTTTAGGGAGGGGCATTTAGAATTTAGAATTCTCAGCCAGACAGTTCTTTGGCCTCAGTAAACTACAAACCTCAGAATTCCACAGGATGTTGAAAGTGCTATAATAGTACTATAATAGTGTAGTGCGGAAAGACCCAATGATAGTAGCACGAAAGTAACTTTACTGCTCAGAGTTCCACTCAGATATGAAAGTATAACAAGTTGGGATACAGTTGTGAGGTCTGGTGGCACAGTGTTATTCATGTTATTTATGTTACTCAGCCCATCTTTACAGAGTGGTGTGCTTGATCAAACTGGAAGATTCAGCAGTAATTTTCACTTGTAACCATCCTGCTGATGATGTACAGTGGGCTCGCCATATGCTCGAGCTTGGGATCCACAAAATTACCCAAATGTACACAGTACTATACATGTGAATCTGCAGTTGGGAGCACAGTAGCTGCCCGCTTCTTTCTTCGAGATGGCAGAGTTCCCTCACAAAGCATAAATGAGCACCTGACACCATTTTTAATACTGCAGGGGCTTACTGCATAGGCGTTGCCTTGTGAGACTTTGCAGTCTTTCTTCAAGCCTTACAAGGCTTATACAGTAAGCCAGTGGTTCTCAACCTTCCTAATGCCACGACACTTTAATACAGTTCCTCATGTTGTGGTGACCCCCAACCATAAAATTATTTATTTATTATTTACAATGCAAAGGCCACCTCGCCGGCCAGGAACAGGGTGAGGGGTGGGCAGGGAGTGAAAGAGGAGCCGTGCGTCTCCCCTGGGAAAAAACTCTGAGAACCCCCACTTGGGCTCTGTTTCTGCTTCATTCTCATTTCCACTGGGGGGGGGCAGTGTGGGAAAAGTTTCCAGAGTGTCGACCCTGGCCGGGGGAGGGGGGAGGAATCCCAGCGCCTTTGTCTTTTGTGCCAGGTGCAGCTCACCCCCCCAGAAAAGTGCCGCCTTGCAGTCCCCCAGCCCTTCTGCAGTGCCCCCCTCTGTGGCGAGTGGGGCAGGGGCCGTAGCGAGGAGGGGGCCTGCACCCCGTGCTGCCGCCACTTCCCCAAGCTGGCCCGTCAGACGGGAGGTTCTCCCGATAGCGGAGAAGGGGAGTGATTTCAGTCCCTTCTGAACAGGGGGCAGAAGGATGTGAGCGTGTGGCTCGCGCTTGCTCACCACCACTCCTGCTGTGGCGATGCTGTGGCCGCATGCACTCCTGCCAAAGGGGGCAGGAGGACGCGACCGCGTGGCTTGCGCTTGCACACCACCACCGAGGAGGGAATAGAGCCTAAGACCATCGGAAATACGTATTTTCCGATGGTCTTAGGCGACCCCTGTGAAAGAGTCATTCGACCCCCAAAGGGGTCGCGACCCAGAGGTTGAGAACCGCTGCAGTAAGCCCATACAATATTAAAAATGTTGTAGGGCAGCTGTGGAGGCAGCAGCAAACTATGGCTGCTGGGCATGTTGCATTCTTCAGGCTCCCTTGCCTCCCTATGCCATTTTTACAGTAATAGATGTTTACTGTATAAGGTTCACCTCATGAAGCTTCCCAGTCTCACTGAAATTTTCACAAAGTATGTACATGTATATATATTTTTTAATCCTGTAGGATTCATGAATGGAGACTGATAGTAGTTTGAATTCAGCAGTTTATTTAACAGCACAGTGCCAAGTGGACTCTGGCTTGGTAGTTGAGGGTTTAATCCTGAATGAGCAATTAACCCAGCTTTATACAGAATTCTTACAAAAATATGCAGTGATAATATTTGAGGAACAAAAGGCCATGCGATACAAGCTCATCAATAAGGAGCAAGCACTATTTTCAAACCGTGTATGTCACACTTGTTCTTTGTATCTTATTCGAGTGTTCTAGCTATTATCATATCAGTAGAACATGTCACGATGTTTTGGAACATGGTTCAAAATGTTTTGTACCATTTAACTTAACTTGAAATCATTAGGAACTTACAACATTTTCTAAATCTAAGCAAACTTATATTTTTTTCCCAATATGGACCAACTTCATTTAGGCCTTATTGTCACTTTCTGACATTTCCTCCTTTATCTGGAGAACTAATAATAATGTGAAAGAGATACTGAAAAAGGCAAAGTTTGTTGAAGGGACAGGATGGTAATTTCCTTTGGAACTCCATAGCTTTCCTATTCCAATAAAAATAAGGATCAGTATTTTACATCAGTAAACTTACCTTAGTAGCAAGTATATTTACTTAATATACTTAATATACAGATGAATAAATCTAGGTCATTGTTCCATTTTCACAATCGCTACTCAGTCACAATTCTGACATTAACTGCCACAATTTTAACTCCCCCTAACCTGCTTTACTAGGCATCAGCTTTATAGGGAGAAGGAGGTTCATTCTGCTGGTGATTGGAGCACAGATGAATGACATTTCTGTTGGGTCTAGGTCAGAGGATTGAGCCAGGAGAAGTTACTTAATTAAGTAAACTTAACTTGGTATCTGACGTAGAATACTGGCCAAATGAAAAAGATATCTTACTGGTTTTCCCCCTATCTTTTTGCTTCTGGTTTAGCAGCAGAAGCTAAGAGTAGCTAGAAATAATCTTTGCAATGCACCAGTTTCCTGGGAAACCATAACCCATAATGCAGCATGGTGTTCCTCATCCCGTATGAACCCAGCTGTCCTTTAAGGTCAGTGAAGAGAGGCCTGACGGAAAGTATCATCTGAATGCAAAGATAATATAGCCAAGGGCATGGGGCTGAGCTGTCTTAGTTGTGGCCTTCATTATTTAGGAAAACTCAACTGTATTTCTTTTTTCAGTTCAGAAGAAATTACTTGATCTTTAAAGATACTATGCATATTTTCTAGTCATGATTCATCTTGTGTGTTTTTGAGTGTCTTGTGTATTTTATTTCAGTGGAATCCTAACAAAGTACACAGCTGATATATCTGGTAGGGTTTTCAAATCTTAGGAATAAAAATCTTGGTTCTCAATAAAATAAGCAATTAAAAACTGGTGTGAATTAACTGGTGAAGATCTGCAAAGCTTTGTGCTAAAAGGACAGCTTCAGTTATCTGAAGTAAATGTGATCACACACATTTACATTCCTGGAACCATCTGATGGGTGCAGAATATGATGTTACTTCTAAATTAAGCTAGGATGATCCAAATAAACATGATACATGTTTTTTTCAAAAATGATGCAGTAATGATTCACATGGTCAAATCCAACTCATTTTTATATGGTAGTAATCTCATCTACTATGGGCTTTCCTTCTATTAGCATTGCTCATGTGTGATAAAAACACAAGCATAGTGTAGAGTGACAATTTAAAGGGTGCTTAGCACAACAGGCTATTACAAATAGCATTGTGATTATCTCCAAATAAGTAAGCTTTGAAATATTATTGTAAATTTTTATATCCTGCCTGATTATCCTAATGTTAGGCCTTCTAATTAGATCAGCAGCAAAACAACAATAGACAATAAACTCAAAAATTTAAAAATGCAGAGGATCCAGAATTGCCAGGGCTAGCTAGAAACATGGCTGTTCTAGGCAGTGGCAAACCATCTGAGCAACAAAACATCAAAAGGGTCTCAGATCACTTGCTCCTCTGAACAGGAAGCAGTGACACTCCGCCCCCCACATTGTTACCATACCCTACCTTACTTCCTGTAAGATATGCAATTTTCATAAATTGGACTTATTCATGACCAGAGAACAGAACTGAAGTCACGGCTGACTGGAGAATATGTTTTGGGATCAAGCTGACCTGAGGCATATTCAGAGTCGTAAGTCCAGAGAGCATTAGTTGGGAAAACCAGTGCTGATGAGTTGGTGCTACTCCTTTTACCACTCCAGGCACCATGCATTTCCAAATACAATGAAAGACAAACTGCCCAGATTGGTGAGCAGTCAGAGACCATCCCTTGATCTTATCCTACAGAGGTCTTCCCTATACACCCTATCTGACTGAACTTTAAGGGATCATCATGACTCCCATCAATATTTTGTCACTCTGGAGCTAAGCAATCAGTCCATTCTGGACCCCTTTGTCAATCCTGTGCGAAAGCCATTATGGCTTCGCCAACACACACCTTCAGGATATGCAATAGAGTATAAAAACCTTAGCTTCAACCCCAGCCATTTGTAGTTTGTTGGACATAGTATGTTGTACGTGGTTCCCTAGACTGCTGTTCCTCCGTTGTACTCTCATATGCTATCTGAGCTACTCTGTTATGTCCCCTTCTTCAGGACTGGCAACTATAACCCTTTCCACCCAATCGCGCTCTATCCAACCTTTCTTGCCTTGTATGATTCTTAAAAGTGTTTGATTTCTCATGTGCTTGTCAATTCCAATAAAATACTTTGTTAACTTCAATTTCCCCAGATTCTAAGGAGATGCTGACATTGTGGTTGGACCTCTTAGGGTAACAACACAGACCACCTTTCTGGTTTAGTCCGGTTCTTTGCTTCCTGATTTCACTGCTGGTTCCTACTCAGTAGCTGTCTACCTTTGTCAGCCCAAATGGGCTGAAATATAAGTCAGATAGCAAACCACGGCAAAATAAGTTGCAGAATTTCAATATAACAAATAGCAGCACAGAAAATAATGGAGTACCATCAGCTTTCCTGGAGACCTTTGCCATTCTCCTATGAGCCAGAGGAAAACAAGCCAGGTTAGCGAGGGCATTTTGCAGCCAAGAACACCTATATCTTGCCCCACACCCTATCCAGATATCCCTAGATTAAAGAATACACACAAGGACCTTAATGGCAGATCTGAAGATGTGTGGGAGGGGGGATATTCAAACTCAGAAAACAGAAATAACATAGTAAAAAAGTCCTACTAGCAAGTCATGTAAACAAGATGGGGAAGACTCAAAGGTAAAGTCAAGTAATAGTCCAGGTTAACCAGTTTACTTCAGAAGGCAAGGATATCACAAAAGGAGAGTCCAAGGTCAGACAGCAACAGATCAAGATATCAAGACCACAAGTAGAATCATGGAGTGCAAGAAGCAAAGAACTGCAAACATTGTCCTCAGTAACCTGACAGATCAAAGTGAAGATTTTATGGTTGAGTTGCCTTATCCCACTTAGTGTGGGTAGTGCCAGTCTGTGCATGAGTCCCTCTGAGAGGAACACCCTATACTTGAGGAGACCTGAAGAACCCCCTACTCCCAAGGAGACCTTTTCCATAGCCAAAAGGTCCTCCTAGTATTGTTGGCATCATTGCTACAGAGTTGGAGTGGCTTCTGCCTCCTTGTCCTTTTCTAGGGCCATGCTGCCTCCATTTACTGGTGCAGGATTCTGCCCCAAGTCTAAAGAGTAGCTGGTTCTCCACAGACCTCCAGCTCAGAGGCACATGTGCATTCTCATTGGAGGAATTCTCTAACAGATGTAATGA
This sequence comes from Ctenosaura bakeri, assembly GCA_948474755.1. NCBI lineage: Eukaryota > Metazoa > Chordata > Lepidosauria > Squamata > Iguanidae > Ctenosaura > Ctenosaura bakeri. Next base: position 22,920 of record CAOLHI010001289.1, read on the forward strand.
GAAAGGATTTGGTCATTTTGGCCATTTCATTTCTCTGTCCTTCCAATTACAGAGGACTCGTGCCTTAGCAATAGTTTTTAATTTTTGGTGTGACAAAAAGGACATGAACAGAAGGTTCTCTTCCCATGCCTGTTAGCTGAGGCAAGGAGGAAGAAGGCAGATACAAGTCTAGAGGTACTGTACATCATTGTAGGACATATAAAAGGACCAGCTGTTTTTTCTGTTTGTCTGTGCAGTAACAACTTGGGAATGCATTTCACCATCTGGCCACTGAAACACTGAACAGCTGAGAATGGAGCAAACAGTGGGAGAGGAAGTTCCAGAACCCACACTGTGAAAAAAATGAAGCTTCATGTTTTTAGGACTTTTACCTGGTAATTTTTCTTAATGTTAGATATCAAGGGGCAGTACTTTCTGGCTTTACTCTTTTCAAAACATGCTGAGAGGTCATCTTTCAATCAGCATGTTGCTTCTTTTGTGTCAGGGATCGTAAGCCCTTGCATCCACCCATATTTCCCAGTTCAATAGGTGCACAGTGAGTGTGACTCATCCTGCCTGACTCAATGGCGGCCTGTTTTGTATGCTGTCATTTAGCTGTCTATTGTAAATTAGTGTTTAGAGGTCACAAGGTAGGATTAGCCTTAAGCTAGCCCAGGAATCCATCAGGTTTTTTGCTATGAGTCAATATGCAAATGAAAATGAGCCTTAACCTTTCATAGTTCATGATTCACTTGTTTATCTGACATTGTACCCTTTTCTATGGTCTTTATTTGAAAAAAGAGAATGATCTGCAGAAAAGTGATGGGAAAATCTTGGCCCTTCAAATGTTTTGCCCTGTAGCTTGCATTACCTCCATCCTGTGTGCCCAGTGTGGTAAGGAACTGTGTTGTAGTCCAAAACATATTGGGGAGGAATTCTCCACTCAGAGTGTAGATGACGGAAAGGTAATAGTAGAGGGGGCATTTTTCTCTCCACACCAGCCAGCAGGTCATACCAGCATATTTTGATGCACAGGCTGGAATTCACTTTGGGACATATACACACTTAAGTCGCACTCCACATGTGGGTCTAAGAAGTCACCAAGGCATGAGGGATTATTCTGATGATAGCAGCAGAACAAGCATTGCAAAGACAGCAAGTTCATCCATCCCATGTCTTTGGAAGTTGTGCATTGTGGTTGTACATCCTATACTTGGGTTGTGATTACTTATTTCTGCTGTGAATCCTATACTTTGCATTCTGGTTGTGTAACCAATACTTGGCATTTTAGCATTTTAGTTGTGCAAACAGTACTTTGCACTGTGATTGTATATCCTATGCATTTTGATTGTGCCTCCCCCAAAAAATCACCATTGTGCAAGGGATATATTCTGCTGATAGCAGCAAAAGCAGCATTGCAAAGATAACACATTCATTTGTGCCATGTCTTTGAAAGCTGTACATTGTGCATTGCAGTTGTACATCCTATACTTTGCATTGTAGATTATGCACTGCAGTTGTGCATCCTATACTTTGCATTTTGATTATATATCCTATTTTTTGCATTGTGATTGTGCATCATGTATTATGCATTGCACAATGGCACTTAGGCCATTTCTGCACTAGCCTGTTATAGTGCGATTATTCCACTTTCAGAGGATGTTGAAAGTGAAATCATCGTGCTATAACAGGCTAGTGTGGAAATGGCCTTAGTCATTAACATATGTTGAACAATGTTGTTCTGCTTGGGTGTTGCATAGTACTGCTGTGGCATATGTCCCCATGCTAGTATTTACGCCATGCTAAAGGGATGTTGGAATGAGGCCTAGAACTGACACAATGTTTTTGATTTGGGAAGTTATGGGAATATTATGGCTATAGAAAGCAAGCTGCCACATTTATGAGTGGTTTGAGAGGCTTTTTCGAAGTTTTCAGGTGAAAAATCACCTGAAAATTGGCCACAATTTTTTTTCTAAGTCTGGGGGCTTTGATGGGCTTCTGAGATTTTTCAAGGGCCACTCCTTGGAGTCACACAAGCTTCATGTGGCCCACTGGTTGCGCTTGCCCACTCCTGCTGTAGACTGCAGAGTTTGGAAATGTTACCTTTAAGAGTACAACTTCTAGAAAATCCCAGATGGCCATTCCAGCTGGGAAATTCTGGGACTTTCTGTAGTCCAAGAAAGTAATATTTCCAAACTTTTATAGCATGTAAGTCCATGTTCAGTCTCTCTTTGACTTGACTTTTCAGGTCAGTAGTTCTTGAAGTTAACTGTCTTCTGATCCTGTCTCATTCTTTAGCTTCCTGATGTTTACATTTCTCCCTTCTGGTGAATCTAGCCCTATGATTTAGTTGCATCAATTCCTGATCATGCACCTGGTTCAGCTCAGTTGTTTGTCAAAGACCAAGAATGTGTAAGGTACAAAACATGTCACTCTCATGATTACTCTAATAACTGGTATTACATCGGATCACCACATTCCACAAATTCTCTAGACAGGTATAATTACAATAGTCAAAACAGACCCATGAAAATCAGGGAAGGGGCACAAAATGAAAGGAAATCAACTGAAGTCCATTTCCACAGATTAAAAGAAAATCTATGATAAATATGTAGACTAGCTCCCTGGCTCCCATTCATTTACATGAACACTGTGAAAGATTTTTAAAAATCTATACTCCATTACAAGTTCCAATTTGCTGCCATTTTAGGCCACTGATGCCATTTATAGAAACAGAGTGCAGAACATGAGAATTTGCTGGAAAATATATTTTGGAGTTTGTTATAAAATCAAAGTAACGACCCCCCCCTCAAAAAAATCCAGCAAGAAAGGATTAAAAATTTAGTAAATGATCCATGTCTATTATTTGTCTGCCTGAGAACCAAACTGTTAAATTGTCACAGATGTTTTTTTGATAGGACCTTTGTTTATCCACTAACACGCTAATTTTAGTTTATTGAAATGAACTTAGAGTGGAAGGTCTAAGCATTCCCATGTGAAGAAGAATTGGACAAGGAGGTAGTGGAGAAATAAGGGAGATGAAATGTTTGGGAGAGAAGCAGTTGACCAGCAATATCAGAGTGTGGTTAAGATCCAAAAGTTATTAATTGAGGAAGAACGCACAAATTAAGAGAGGCTGTGGCAGTTTGCTTTTGTCTATGTCTACTGGGAAGAGCAAGATTCTGCCCCTCTCTTCTCTCTCTCCTGTTAACTGAGTGCAAACTACTTTTGCATTTTGAATTAAGTTTATAGCAATTGAAGTAAGCTGAGGACAACAGGGAAAAGTGGGGAAAGAGAAACAAGAAAATTTTAAAAGCAGCTGAAAAGTGGAATAGTAGAGGATCAATCAACACCATCGCTGCCATATTGGGACAGTTGCCAGGGAATGCTGAAGGGAGGATCAATTAAGGCTGTGAAGAGACCTCACTGACTCCAAAATTCTAGGAAAGAATGGGACAGTATTTTATGGGTACTCCCATCTCCTTGAGAGATCTTAATTCCAGCTCAAGACTGAGATTGTCAGTAATTTTTGTTTGTTTGTTTTCTTTGTAGTTATATTGGTGTAAAATAAAATCTGTGCAAAACTTTATTTTCTCTTTGTAAACTTCAACATACAGACACAGCAGGAAGGGGAGAAAGGCACAAATAAGCCATCTGATGCTATCTCTTTTATTAACTCTTACACAAGGCAACAGTTATCACATGTTCAGTACTGTGCATTTAGAGAAATGCACAAAAACCATGTGTGAAAATGTGAAAATTTTCTCTAAGAGCAATGAACTGATATAATAAATAGCCCACCATCCCATGGCATACATCATAGAGGAAAGGTGTTTTTTTTTAATTTTGTGAAGATGAATCAAGTGAAAATTTAGGATTGGTGTATCTCTAGGAGCCAGATCCACTGCTCTGATAATCAAAATCCATTTGCTTTTCTAATTTTTGTTTGATTAATTGATCACAGATACATAACTAAAGATAACTATAACTAAAGATAACTATAAAGCAAATACACATGAGGCCCATAAAAAAAATTCTTAAGGAATTTTACAATTTTAAAATGCAAGAATAAAACAATGAAATAACAAAAAAAAAAAAAATTTTTTAAATAATCCAATCTGCCCAGTTACAGTCCTCCATAATGAAGAAAACATATTTGTTTAAATCTAATTGTTAGAATCCTTTCACAATATACAATTCTAGCATTATAATTCCATTTTCTTACCATGGTAACATTCTATGGGATTTGCAGTTTAGGGAGGGGTATTTAGAATTTTCACTCAGAGAGCTATAGTCCTTCACTAAAATACAAACTTCCTTAGAATTCAGTCATGGCAGTTACAGTGGAATCATAGCAGTAAATGAGAAAGGGTCCATAGTCCCAAATAAACTAGAAACATTGAAAAGAATGGACACTTAGGCCCTTTCTGCACCTTATCTTCTTCCAGAGCTGGGGTATGGGGATTGCACGAGCAGCCTCCAGTGAGAGGCTCTTGCATCCAGGGTCCTTCGGCTTCACATGAGCTGCCTGCTCACACGAGAACCCCGCCTCTTCCTTCCGCAGTGCAGCCTGGCAGTTTCCCAGGCTGCACAGGGGCAGGAAGCTCGACCAGCGCAGCTCCAGAGGCTCCGCACGCCAGGTAAGTGCACGTGGGGCCCGGGACCAATGCACGATCATGCACCATTTTCGGCTTCTAGCCGAAAATGAAAAGGTGTGTGATCGGCGCCTGCTGGGCCCTGGAGCGTCGCACGATTGTGAGTGCATCGTGCAGATTGCTTCTCACCAATCGCACAACACTCCAGGCGCCCTTTCGCATGGAAAATGCCATGCGGAAAGGGCCTTAGTAAGTCAACACTTCTGCACTCTAGTTGAAACTAACAATTGGATTTAGATCATTGTATTTTAAGTTAAACTACAGTCGTTAGATTTCTAACAGTTCATGTCTACAGATCCATGATCAGAATTCTGCACCCTCTATTGTCTTCTTAATGTTTCCTCATTTTGGTTCATGAGAAAGTAACCAATAACAAATTGGTCTGTTATAAGGATTAAAAGGGAAGGAAACAGTAGCCTTGTGGCACCTTTAAGACTAACCAGTTTATTACCGTATAAGCTCCTGTTGGCTACAAGGCACTTCTTCAGATGCAAATAAGCTGTAGTCCATGGAGGCTTCTGCAGCACTAAATTAATTATCCTTCAAGATGTTGTTCCTTGAAACAGATTAATGTGTCTCTCCCTCTCTCCCTCTCTCTCTCCCTCTCTTTTAAAAGTCTTTAATGGGATAGTTTTATGGATTGTCTCTCATCCTAAAGCTATTGAAAATATTATGATGGACTCTGAATGACTTTAAGGAGAGCCCTACAGGTGAGGTAACCAAATTGGATTGGAGATGGGGCTCCTTAAAGTTAATCCTCCACAGATCTTGCAGCAAGATGAGGTACCCTAAGGTTTTGTCAGGTGGGATGAGGATATGTATCTTCCTTCATCTTCCAAACCCCCAATTTCAGCTGCATTCCCTCCCAACACAGCTACTGCCTTGACAGAGGAGGCAGGGGAAGAAGTGTAAAGAAGTATCCAGCTCAGTTGTTGTCACTGGAGGGCTGTGGCTGAAAGTTGGGGTTTAGAAGGTGGAGGAGAACCAGAACTTTTTTTGCACTTTATGGAACTTTACAATAAATCTTGCTCCACATTAGAAGAGCCCCATCCTAGATCAAATATGGCAACTCTACCTGCTAGATTAGACCATAGGGCTACTTAGTCCAGCAACTAGTCCAGCATCCTTTCCAGCTTAGTCCAGCATCCTATAGTACCCAAGGAGATGCTTTGGCACTTTAAAAGAGAAACATAGGCGACTGCTAGTCAGAGGTAACATCTTTTCTCCGGTCCCTTAAAAAGAGATACTCTGCTTCTTCTTTTTTTTTTTTTTAAATCCAATTTATTTCTGTATAATCCCTAGTGCAATCAAAAGAGTGTCAAAAATCTATGCTAAAAATTCTTTTGATGATGAAGGGAAAAGTACCCTCCACCTAGAATTCCATCTGAATCACATTCTAAGGCTATCAAAGATAGTCACTTGCAACATCACAATGTGATTGGTGGAGCAGGAAAGGAAACAATTCATTTCCACCAGAAGAGTACTGTAAAGTGCTTATAATCTGCAAGGTATTTCAAAGCACCAAGGAACACAAATTCAGGGCAACAATTCTTTATTAAAAAATGTTCTCTTGGCTGTTGGCCCCTCTCGAAACTGCAAACTCCAAGGTTCCACAGGATGTTGAAAGTGGAATCATAGCACTATAACAGTCTAGTGCAGGAGTGGCCCATGTCTTCACTGCTCTCATTGCTGTGAAGTAGGCTCTAAAACAGGCCCCAAGCAGTGCTTGCTTTTCTAAAAACTTATTCCAAGAAGTTTAATTTTTCAGTAATACTTTGTAGTTGTCAGATCTATTCACAGGGAGAAAGAACACCAGAATGATGGCTGTTTAAAAATAGGATCTTGTACCATTTTTAGTGTATTCTACCAGGAACCAGTCCATCTGTCATATTCTAAGCTGCATATCTAATTGTTAATGAATATTAATTGCTAGCTGAAAGTATTGCATCAGTGGTTATCCCTGATTACTCTGTTCCTTGGCTGAAGACCGGTTCACATGTTCACCGACAATCTATACTCAGTCCTCACTTCACTTGCAGTGGACATCACAGTTCTTCCAACAGCCACTGCAAGTGGTTCTGGATGCCAAGCCTCTTTTTAGCCTTCTTCCACATTTGTGGCAAGGATGCAGCTGCAGCTGCCACCCACTTCCCTTTATAGCAGTGCCTTGTTTTTCCTCAATTGAAAAAAAAAAAAAAGCAACTATGGAAAGCCCAGTTATTTTCTTTCCTTTTTTTTCTCCAGTGGAATCTGCTCTTTCCTACATTGAAATGAGGAGCAGAGGAAAGAGCTTTCTTGCCTTATAAGTTTCCCTAGGGTGATCCTGAAAGCATTTAAGCCATTGTATTAGTCTCTTGGCAACCTCCATTTGTAAAAGCTGTCTACACACACATCCTCATCCCTCAAGAAATTACAAATAAACAGAGAAATCAAAGGGTTAAAAATTGGCAGGTCAGAGATGGGAACAGATATATTCAGTCAGTCAGTCAGTCGGCTTATCAGCCTACATGTGTAGTAAAAATAGTGCTCACGAGGCACCCAACAATAACAAAATAAAGATAAAATACAGGATTAATCTTAAACCATGAAAACAAATTAAGAAATTAAAAACGCATTTTAAGAACACATTCTCTGGCATCCTGCAGGTGAATTACAAAGGAATAAATCAGATTTATGCACTGTAATTTATTTGTTGGTTATTGGGGAGGTATGAATTCACTATCGACCATGCAACAACTGAAATCCACCCCTTACAAAACCCACCTTTTCTCAGCTGCAGCCCACCAAATCTGGACATTTGCTCATCAGTGGAGAGCAAGAGAAGCAACAAACAAACTACATCAGTGATGTAGACTTGAGTTGACAGACTCAGGCCCTTTTCGCATGGAATTTCTGAAGTGAAAGGGCCCCTTGAATGGTCCGTACGATGCACTCACATTTGCACAATGCTCAAGGGCCTGATGCGGACCGTGCACAGATTTTTTCATTTTTGGCTCAAAGCGGTCACACATCGCTCTGGGGCCCTGTGCGCACTTACCTGGCATGTGGAGCCTCGGGAGCTGGGCCGGTCGTGCGTCCAATCCTCAGTGCAGCCTGTGAGGTCCCAGGCTGCACTGTGAACGGAAGTGGCGGGGTGTTTGCGTGACGAGGAAGGAGCTGCGGAGCCGAAGCAGGAGGGATGCAACAGCCTTCATGCGCAAGCTGAGCAGCCCAGAACTAGGAAAAGGTAAGGTGCGAAAAGGGCCTCAGGCTCAAGTCAGACTCAAGTCACTTCAGTGACTTGACTCGGACTTGACTCAGCCATAAATGATGCACTGACTCGACTCGACTTGAGACTTTAATATTTTTAGCGACTGACTTGATGCCCTTGGTTCAGTAACATAACTTATTCATCCAGAAACCTTACGACTTTGAACAATGCCTCCATCTCTTTTTCTCTACTAGTCACATGACAATCTTTCTCAAGCCCAAAGTGTGGGTGCATTTCTCAGAGGGGAACAGCAAACAGGTTAGACAATAGGCTTGAGGCAAGCTTGAGGTATGCTCAGCAGCCTGTCCCCGCTGCATATCGGATGAACCTTCTAAAACGTTTCCTAAGAGCAAAAGACAAGACTTGCCCCCAGAGTGCAGGGTGCACTTCTCACAGGGGAATAGCAAATGTGTCAGGCGACAGGCTTGAGGAAGAAGGATCCTTCCTTCTAAAGCTTTTGAATCTTCAGTAATGGAGAGTAAGATAGGATTCTATTCCCCACATCCAAAGCTGCAGATGGCAAAACTGCAAATGTGGAGAGCCAACTCTGCTTAAATTGCTAAAACTGAATTTATTTCACTCTATCCAATAATTAATCCAATTAATTAAAATTCAACAGAGAGAAATGTAAGGTCCTACACTTAGGCAGAAATAATGGAATCCACAAATATAGGATGGGGGACACGTGGCTGGATAGCAGTACGTGTGAAAGGGATCTAGGAGTCTTCATAGACCACAAGCTGAACATGAGTCAGCAGTGTGATGCGGCAGCCAAGAAAGCCAATGCAATTCTTGGCTGCATCAATAGGAGTATGGTGTCTAGATTGAGGGAGGTACTGGTACCACTCTACTCTGCTTTGGTTAGACCCCATCTTGAATACTGTGTCCAGTTCTGTGTCCAGTTCTGGGCACCCCAATTCAAGAAGGATATTGACAAGCTGGAGCAAGTCCAGAGGAGGGTGACCAAAATGGTGAGAGGCCTGGAAGCCATGCCCTATGAGGATAGACTTAGAGAGCTCGGTATGTTTAGTCTGCAGAAGAGGAGGTTAAGAGGGGACATGATAGCCATGTTTAAATATTTGAAGGGATGCCACGTAGAGGAAGGAGGGGACTTGTTTTCTGCTGCTCCAGAGACCAGGACAAGGAGCAATGGATTCAAGCTGCAGGAAAGGAGATTCCACCTGAACCTCAGGAAGAACTTCCTGACAGTCAGGGCTGTCCGGCAGTGGAATCTGCTGCCTCGGAGTGTAGTGGAGTCTCCTTCCTTGGAGGTTTTTAAGCAGAGGCTTGATGGCCATCTGTCGGGATTGATTTGAGGGTGTTCCTGCATGGCAGGGGGTTGGACTGGATGGCCTGTGTGGTCTCTTCCAACTCTGAATTTCTATGATTCTATGATTCTGGAATTTTGGTTGGGGTGTAAAGTTGGCTTCCAGACTTGAGACTTGACTTGAAAGAATTTTCAAGGACTTGAGACCTGACTTGAGACTTGGAGGTAGAGACTCGAGGCTTGACTTGAGACTCGGAGTAAAAGACTTAGATACATCACTGCACCACCACCACTACATCAGAGAAATTTTGTCCTGTAACTGTGTCTTTCAATAGAAGATCTCAGCCATAAATTAAAAAAAGAAGTGTTGCTGTGCATCAATTCAAAATATTCTTAACGGTATAGGACAGCAAGAGAGTGAATAGCTTCTGATAAAGGTTCAAAACTTAAAAGGAAGTTCATGAAGTGCTGAGAGCATGGGATGGAGCAAGTGAGTCACTAACAAGTATCAGAGAGCCCTTTGCCATGAGAGCACTTGACCAGCAGAACTACTTTTCTCTTGGCAAATAAAATAGCTGGGGATATGCCTTGGGCAGGAGTGTGAGAAAAGTGTTATCATTTTCTCAGCTTGCAAAATAGAGTACTTGGGGAAAGGGATATTGCAGCAGCAAGAGCTGTACTTTGAACAGAGATGTGAGGATTGTGTATTCTGAAGACATATTTATTTGTGCCCATACCTGGAGATGTGTGATCTGGCCATGGTAACACTTAACTTAATTATATCCTCTTTGGCTTACTGTAGTGTGCTTGCTCTATATGGGACTACCTTTGAAAAATGTTGAGAAATTTCAGCTTGCCTAAAGAGCTGTAGCCAGGACTGATTAGAGAAAGCACACAACTCCATTGTTATAACAGCTCTAGGGACTACCTCTCCCTTTCTGGGTGCAATTCAGAGCACTGGTTATATTCAACAAAGCCCTATATAGCTTGGGTCAAGGCTATCTGAAAGTCTGTAGTTTCCCATATGAGCCATCATAAGCTCCTCTTGTTCAGGGGAGAATCCTTCACTCAGTCCCACAGCTTCCACAAGCATCTGTGGTGAGAAGTTGGTGAGTCTTTTTAATGATGCCCCCAGGCTCTGAAACTCTCATCCCAAGGATGAAGCATGGTAACTGGAGCCCCAAAAACATACCTTTTCCAGGCACTGAACTAAGTGCATCTTATCACTAAGTCTATTATTGAAACAATGAAAGAATAGTGCCTATGGAAATTATTCTCTAAAACTCATGTGTGTTGACAGAATCAATGATAGGAATATTCCATTATAGAGGAAGTCATTGTGAAATGGAAATGCTTGCTGAATGGAGAAAAACAAAATGAAAAGACAAAGATCAAGAGCTTCCTCTTTTGCCTGGTTGACTGAATTTCATCTTCATGGTGCTTCAGCAAAATATTGAACACTGAAGCAATGCTCATCAAACCACAGGTATTATTATCAGAGCCTGGGAAAGTTACCTTTTTGTGCTAAAACTCCCAGGACCCTCAGCCACCATGGAAGGAAAATAAACCCCTACATTTTCCAAACTGTGATTGTTATCTAACTACTAAGGGGAAGGATCCATCAGCATGTGATGTTTGGGTTGATGGAATGTGGCTGATGAATACCATGGGAAGGCTTGGCCCTATGCAGATCAGAGAAGCCAATTCGAATCCCACCTGCGAAGTTTGTTTTAAAAAATCAAAACAAATGTAGTGTCACACAGAAGCCAGGCAGTGATTATAGAGGAGGCATCTAGGAAGGGATGATTTTCCCACCCATCATTTCTAATACAAGGATATACATAGGCCTTTTCCACACAGGGTTTTTGAAATGGTGCAGTCCATCCCCCAAGGAGGAGGTCTGCACCTCGGACCAGACTGGGTTGGACCTATTTAAGATAGATCCACACCTCAGTCCAGTCTGGAACGACCCCAAGTGGTCCTCCAGCGTGCTTTTGAAAAACCTGATTTTTCCGGTCTTTCAAAAGCACACAGTGCGCCACTGCGAGCCTGCTCCCTTATGCAGATTTGCAGGCTCACACCAATGCAAGCCTGCTATCTGCCCGGGGGCAGGCTTTAGGCTGGTGAGCTTCAGTGGTTGGTTGGGACCCTCGACCAACCGGAAGCTGCCATTTGGGACGCTGGAGCAGTGCGCATTGATGAGCACGCACTGCTCCGGAGCGCCATGGACAGGACTGGGGAGTCGAAAAGTCCAGTGAGTAGCAGTGCGGGGCAATTCCCTAGCCTGGTGTGGAAAAGGCTATTGTTAGAATGCTTACCTCCAGTTCAAAGGAAACTTCTGCACATTTCAAGACCTATTTAACCTATGCTTCATCCAGCATTATTCAGTGCTGTTCTCCAGGACTACCAAGACTTAGATTTTAAATTTTAAATTTAGATGTAAATATTCAAACATTTATTTATTTATTTATTTATTTATTTATTTATTTATTTATGGCTTTTGCAGATTAGGATTCAAATCCCCACTCAGACACTAGGTGACCTTGGGCAAGTGACATTCTCTCAGCCTCAGAGGAAGGCAAAGGCAAACCCCTTTTGGGACAAATCTTGCCAAAAACCACTCTGTGATAGGTTCACTTTAGGGTTGCCATATATCAGAAGTGACCTGAAGGCACACAATAACAAAAGGCTGCTAACAGGGAGAGGTTCTTTCTAGCCATCATGTCTCTCCCCTTTGAAAACTGACTTATGGGGACCCTAAAGCACCCACTATCATGGGGGTTTTCTTGGCAAGATTTGTTGCCTTTGCCTTTCTTTGAGGCTGAGAGAATGTGTCCTGCCTGAGGTCACCCAGGGGGTTTCCATTGCTGAGTGGGGATTGAAACTCTAGTCTTCAAAGTTAGTTTGGCTGAGTGCACATGCCTGCTGCCATGTCCCTTTAATCAGGGGTGTGTAGTGGGAGGGTGTAGGTACTGAAACTCTCCACCCCCTACTGTTGCATCCCTGTTGCTTCTACTGGTGTCCAGCACCAGGGCTTTGTAGACTCCCTGTGAGGCGTCTGTGGACCCCAAAGGGTCCCTGAACTGCAGGTTAAGAACCACTGAATTATATAGCAACAGTACACAGTGATTTCTTTAACATCCAGGAAGTGGATTTATTACTTTGTTATAGGGCATTCTGACTTTAAAAAACAATCAGAAAGAAGGCTTAAATTGAAGAGAAATCAAGGAATCTTTGCAGGTAGGTTCTACTAAGGCCAATTTACTGGGCCAATGTATGAAGGCATGTCAACCCTTCCTGGCAAAAATCATAAGATTGGGATTACCTTGTTGGGTCACACTAAGGCCAATAGTCTCCAGAAGTAGCTAGTAAGCTCATGCTTGCTTAGGAAGCTCACAAATAGGACAGGGAGGGATAACCTCTAATATTTTGCAGATGAAAACTGGGACATAAGTGGCCAAGCAACAACAGAGTGCTGTCAAGATGGCAAAAGTTATTAATGAAGATGATCAGACAAGCTAGGGGAGGCTGCAGTAGTTTGCTCTTCCCTGGGCCCACTGAAAATGGTAAGATTCCACCGCCCTCCTCTCCTCTCCCTCTTGCCGAATTAATTGAGTGTGAACTGCTTTTGCACCTTGAACTCAGCTTTCAACAACTGAAGTAATGTCAGGACAAAAGGGAGAAATGAGAAGAAAAGAAAGAAACTGGGATGTTTAAAAGTAGCTGAAAAAGTGAAGATGATAGAGGATTAATTAGGGCTGTTCCTGACAATTCAGGATAGTTTGAGGGTATGTGAAGGTGACTGGAGGAGCTGGGGGACAATCCAATAGCTCAAATCCAATAGCTTTGCCAACACACTTTGGAATACGCCCTCAAGTGGATCAGGTAGCAAGAGATGGGCAAGACCTCTGCCTGAGATCCACCTCCAAGGCAGTCAAATTTGGTCAGATGGACCAAAGGTCTGACTCAGAACAAGGCAGTTTCATATGTTCAGATTGTATTTTCTTTTGTTTCTAGCATAGGGATGAGCAAGGTACTGGCTTCCAGATGTTGTTAAATGCAACATCCAGCATTCCTCACCACTGGACATGATGGCTTGGGAAGTGAGCATGCACTTCTGGCAACAGTGCAGCCCAGTCTCCTGCTTCTGCATCTCTTTGGAGTAACTGTGCATTCTTTCCCACTGCCCTCCTCCTTACCCTGCCATGAAGGATATACCAGGTTACCTGGCACTGCCTCAAGGAACTCTACAAGAAAAACACTGTCACCACCTGATTCTGCAGGTCTTGGATTTTGTACAGGACCCGTGCTTTGCCCAAAGAGATGAACTTATCAATTTACATGAGAACTCAACTGGTGAATTTCTACACAGGGTGAACCCTTCGCCTGTTATAGAAATCCTTCTTCTTGTAGTGTGATAGATAACAAATCCTAATGTGGCCCTTACTTTTATGGAAAACACCCAAGAAAAAGTGAAAAGCAATGATAAAGTTGCGATTCATTGTAAAACAGTGATTGAGACTCTGAAATTAAATACTAATGACCTGTAAATCACAAAGGAAACCATGGAGGAGGTTGAAGAGATGCTGAATAATTTTCCCATTGTAAACATCTCTTTTTAGCTGTTTCTGTGATCTCTCCCGTAAGTCTTACCAGACAATCAGTAATCATACCTTTTACTCTAATAAGGTTCCCAGGATATATAAATGTCAAAGATTTGCCAGTGGCAGACCAGCTGGTGACAATCTTTTCTTTAGGACTGGCAGCACTCCTTGATGAAAGAGTCTATAACTTTGACAAAGCGCTTTGACAAAGTGCTGGAGCCTGTGAGGGACACTGACAATGGCCGATTGACATACTATGGCCCTTTTCACACCTTACTTTTCGTGGTGCTGGAGTGTGGGGATTGCGTGAGCAGCCTCTTGCGAGAGGCTCTCGCATCCCTGCTGCTTCAGCTCCACAGCCGCTGCCTGCTAGCGAGCAGGCAGCACGAGGGCTCCTCTTCTTCCTTCTGCAGTGCAGCCTGGGATTTTCCTTAGCTGAGCTGGGGCAGGAAGCACGAGCGCCACAGCTCTGGAGGCTCCGCATGCACAGTAAGTGCTTGTGGGGCCCTGGAGTGATGCACGATTGCACACCAATTTTGGCTACAAGCCGAAAATGAAATAGTGCACGATCAGCACCTGCTGGCCCCAGCAGCATCATGCAATGCGAGGACGTAGTGTGGATGGCTCCTTGCAATTGTGCGACATTTCAGAGGCTCTTTTGCGTAGGATCCTCAGATATTTGGCTGACTACAGCTCCCAGAATTCCTGTTCATTGATCATGTTGCCTGGGCTTTCAGGAGTGGAAGTCTAGTAGTAGTAGTAGTAGTGGTAGTAGTAGTAGTAGTAATAATAATAATAATAATAATAATAATAATAATAATAATAATAATAAAGCAGCAGCAACAACAACAACAATAACAACAACCACCACCAAAAAAACATCTGGGAAACAAGCTTAGGGGACCACTGCCTTAGAAGAAGGACATATACCTGCACATTTCTTCCACTTGTGCCCAGGAATAGAGGTTGATTTCTCCATATATTTTTTTTTTAAAAAAACAGCAATAGCACAAATTAGCACTGATAATCCCTTCCTAAAGAGCTACTATATCTGTAAATGTTATTTAATGGAAAGAGAAAGTCCCATGTGGGAGTTTCCAATGATAATCAATGGGAGGCCCAAATCTTCAGATTTCTGCATTTCAACTCAAGTTTGGGCCCCAAAACAAAGACTAGTTCCGCATAGGTCCATGTTGAAGTGAGTAATTTTCTAAAGTGCTGAATCTGGGTTTCAGTCAAATCTTGTGGGTGGTGCACGCCCTTGTATGTGCATACAACACTGAACTTAACAAACTTAACAAATATATGCAAGAACACTTTGACAGTCCGCAGTTTTATAAGGGACTTTGGAGTGAAGAATGCCACACAAGAAAAAATGCTTAATACTTTTAACTATGAGCTTTCTCCTTCACAAGCCAATCCAAGCCCCGCCAAATGCATGTTTGCTTAGAATTGGAGAGTGACTTTTGAATATTCAGGGCTCATGCTGCCTGATCTGAATATATTGCAGGAGGATCTCACTGAAGGAAATCTTTGCTATAAAACACAGCAAGTGCCCTGTGTTTTAAACCTGTCACTTTTTGAATCAAGATAGTCACAGTACAGGAGCCTAGCTTCCATTTGTATTCCTCTGTGCCGTTGCTGTATTGTTGGCTTTTTAATAAGATTTTAAATTAAAACTTTCAAAGGGCAAATATCTTTGCCTGCAGCCACTTATGCATCATGTCTAAAAGGACACTCTCAGAATAATGCTGAGTTAGGAGAGACACATACAACCTGCTCTCACCTCCCTCTTTAATGCTTCCTAAGAAGTAACTAGAATTTGAAAAAATTACTTTCATGGATTGCAACTCCTAGAATCCCCTAGCAAGCATGGTCACTGGACATAGTACAGCCTATGGGTCCATGCAGCCTTTGGGGTCCACACTGGGGCCTCTAGGTCCCCTGTTCTCCCCACCAACATTTTGCTCCACAATTGCCAATCGCCTCCTTTATGTGGCATGATTACCTATTTTGCCACATCTTTACCCTCCCCAACCTGTTTTTTGCAGGGGAGGTTCCCCCCCCGAAAGACTATCATATTCCATTGGGGGGGGGGAAGGTGCCCAGAGGCCTGAATCAGACTGTGATGAATGGAGAGTTGCTAAAATGGCTAACAGAACATGAAAGAAACAACAGGCACTTTTGGAAGTAAGCAAAATTTGGAGAGTCCCAAATGCACAGGAGTCGATGCAAAGGTGCTCCTTTAATATCCGGGGGTGGGGGGTTCAGCCCTTGGTCTTCTGGAGGTTATCCATACTTGCTCCCAATGAAGATCCAAATTTGTATTTAGTAGCAAAGAGACTGTGCAGTTCTCAGATTCATCAACTATATTGGCTGTTATTCTCTGAACATTGTTACAAAATAATTCAAATTATGCGTTAATCCATGGGGCTGGGTGGTGGTAGAATAAAAGTTACAGCTGTTTAATCTTTTAAAAAAAACATTAAGGCAAATTGAAATGCTAAGAAATAGGTCCTTTCCACACCACCCTCCCAACCTGCCATGGGGAATGGAGAAGGACGGGACTGCAACGATGCTTCTGCATGATGCCATCACAGTTCCATCCTTCTCCAGTCCCCAGGTGGTACAATCATGGATTAAATCATTGATGGTTTTTCCCTGCCAATGACCCATGATTGCACCACCATTGCACCACTTACCTGTCCTGCAGAAGCTTGGAAAGCACGATGGCTGTACTTCCTGCCCCAGCGCAGCGTAGGAAAGTACCTGGTTGTGCTGCGGGAGGAAGAGGCATGGCCATGGCACTTCCTTCACCATGGAGTCAGCCACTGCTGACGGGAGCGCTCTCATTGTGTTTCCTTCCCAGCAGAGCCAATGCTGGGATCCCTGCCAGACATCTGCATGAAAAGGTAGGGTTCAGAAACGGCTATAGTGAGCACAAGAAAAATGTTGAATTCCCTAAGGGCCTTTCTGCACTACACTGCTATAGCACTATTATTCCACTTTCAACATCCTGTGGAATTCTGAGTTTATAGTTTACTGTGGCCAAAGAGAAATGTGGCTGAGAATTCTAAATACCCTTCCCTGAACTGCAAACCCCAGGATTCCAAAGGATGTTGAAAGTGGAATAATAGCACTATAACAGTGCAGTGCGGAAAAGCCCTCTACCTCTTCACCAATTGTTTAGGCAAAATTGTAGTGATAATGATGATGGGAAAGTTGAACCTGGGCCTACAAAAACTTTAATGTGGTCCTGTTAGACACTACAAATGATTCAGATGACAAACCAGGACAGAAATTGAGATAATCTTTCCAGGAGCATCAGTGTTGCAATAGAAAAAGTTTCTTCTTTTGAATAACTTGAATGAACCATTCCTGTTGAAGGCAGGCCAATGGTTTCAAGTCTGAGCTAGTTGTTAGTCATTTTCTTGTTAGTCTTTTCTTGCTGCTGTTGCTGTTATTCTTGGCAGCTTTTGTTTTCTCTTCCTCACCCTCATTTATAGCCCTGCTTAGCGTGTTGCTTTGTTATGCTTGGGCACACCTTCTTCTACTTTTCATTGCGTCATATTCCATGGAATCAATTAATTAAGAAACATGTCAGTTTCAATCTGCTGATTTGTACTGTTTGGTGTGTAAAGCTTGTACCTGATGATCACAACTTCCTCCCATTACCTTGTCAGTTTCATTAAAGACATTCTTTTCTTTTAAGTCCCTCTGCCACATACCTCCCCCTGCCGAGGTCAGTGCCTGTTGTATGTAACAGGAACCTCCCCAGAGTGCTGAAGATTTCTAATACTGTAACCAAACACCTACACTGCCTGTCAGCATTTAGATGCTTCTCAAAAGAATGGAAGCAAAGAAAAAGGAAGTGCCAAAATGACTGAGTAGTCATTTAAAATTTCTGGAATGTGTGTGTGTGTGCGTGTGCACGTGTGCACACGGGCTCCTTCAGGTCACCTGTTGACTTATGGTGACCCCATGAATTTCATACGGTTTTCTTTAGCAAAGAATATTCAGGGGTGTTTTAGCCAGTTCCTCCCTCTAGCACCTGGTATTCATTGGTGACATCTCATCCAAGTACTAACCATAGCTGACCCTTCTTAGCTTCCAAGATGAAATAGGATCTGGTGCCTTTACAGTACTCAAGCCCCAGTTATACACTGGAATATTTTACTCTAGGCTTCCACTCACTGGCTATAATTTCTGGGTTATCTACGGGCTTCTGCATATGATCCAAGGCACAGCCTGGAATGTTATCTTTTAAGGATGATTATAAAGAAATGCTGAAACCAGGGGCGCAGCCATGCAGGGGGAGCAAAATGTACACAAATATGAATTCTGTCCCCCAAATGAAATTTTTCCTTAGTCTCCACATTTCTAGCATTGCAGACAGTAAGACACTACAGGAAAAAAATGTTCACTCCTAGAACTCTTACATTTGCTGTGATCTTCTTCTCTTGGTAATTTTGCCTGCCCTGCCTTTTGGAAGCCCAAACTATATTTCTAAACATCCAACTGAAATTTTAAGCTACTGCAATACTAGGAATTTGGAGACTGAAGGAGAATTTCAACGGTGAGTAGAATTCTTATTTGAGGGCATTGCCCTCATTTTCTTCAGCCACCCACCTATTCTGTAGCTATACCCCTAGCTGAAAACCTCCATAACTGAGAAGTGATAGGATGACACTCCAAGAATACACCTAGGCCATTTCCGCACTACACACTCCTATAGCGCGATTATTCCATGTTCAACATCCTATGGAATCCTGGGGTTTGCAGTTTAGGGAGGGGCCAGCTCGGGCTGGCCAAGGGGCTAAACCCTATCCCAACAGTATTTTCAACACCTTGGATAGCTTTTTTTAAAGTTGAGTCTAAAATCTGGAACAGTTGTTCTTAACTTTTTCTTTACTGGGGACTTAACTCAAGATTTAAATATTTAAATTTAGATTTAGCTGTTTACCTTTAGATTTAAATATTTATTTATTTACATATTTATTTAAGGCTTCAAATCACCACTCAGAAACTGGGTGACCCTGGGTAAGCCACATTCTCTCAGCCTCAGAGGAAGGCAAAGGCAAACCCCCTCTGAAAAAATCTTGCCAAAAAAACTCTGTGATAAGTTCACCTTAGAGCTGCCATAAGTAAGAAGTGACTTGAAGGTGCACAGCAGCAAAGTGCTGCTGACAGGGGGAATTCTTTCTATCCATCATGTCTCTCCTCTTTGAAAACTGATTTATGCAACTCTAAGATGAACTTAGGGGGTTTTCTTGACAAGACTTGTTGCTGATGGTGTCCAGCAGCAGGGCTTTGCAGACCCTCTGTAAGGCTCCATGGACTCCGGGGTCCCTGGACCTCAGGTTAAGAACCACTGATAGAGAGAAAATTCAGTGTCCTCATTGACATGGAAGCTGCTAGCTGTTACTGACCATAAGTCCCATCCTACCACCGCTCAGTTAAGGATATGGGGAATCCACATCTTAAAAGCAACTGGCCATACTCCCATCACAGTCATTAAGTTGGTGAAATTTGGGCTGGCAATTTTTGAAACTAATAGGTCATGGGAAAGTTCCTATTGCACCAGAGAATGGTCTTTGGGCAATTACCACCATATCTGCAGTTTGTGGCTCATGATACATGTCTATTGACAATGCCTTTCCTCCTCCCACCTGTCCTGGGCCATTTTCACACTATAATGTTACAGTGCTATTACTCCACTTTCAGCATTCTGTGGAATTCTGGGGTTTGCAGTTTACTGAAGCCAAAGAGTTCTCGGCTGAGAATTCTAAATGCCCCTCCCTAAACTGCAAACCCCAGAATTCCATAGGATGTTGAAAGTGGAATAATAGCACTATAACAATGTAATGTGGAAATGGCACTAGTCTAGGCCAGAGTTTCTCAACAAGGGTCCATATGGCCCCTTCGGGGGACCCAGGATATTCCAAGGGGACCACAGGTGAAAATAGCATAAATGGGGGGCACGGCACAAGACTACAGGGCCACGGAGGGAAATCGCCTTAACATAATGGAGAGAGGTGATCTTTGGTTATCCCTCACAGCAATAGAACTGGATATTAAAAAGTTTGTTTCTGGCCATCAAGCACAAGGGTCACATTGATCAAGAAATACTTAAAAAGTATACATTTTTTTGTAACTGTATTTTGTATAAATTATAAAAATTATAAATAAGACATGTTATATTTACAAACAAAACATTTAAATAGCTACCTTTCCACCGGTAGGACAGGAGGACCACAGGAAGGAAACAAGGTCAGAAGGGGGCCACGGTCAGAAAAAGGTTGAGAAACACTGGTCTAGTCCATGTTTGAGGCTTTCCTATAATAAACTGAATAATGTAATGGTCTTCAACTAATATACATTTGTCATTTCTTGTTATTAGTCGCCATCAAGACAGCTCTGACTTATGGTGATCATATGAATGAGAGTTTTCTAAGTCACTCTATCACCAACAGACCTGCTCTTGCCAATGCCATGGCTTCCTTGATTGAGTCTGTCCATCGGTAATGCAGCCTTCCTCTTTTCCCACTGCCTTCTACCTTGCCAAGCATTATTATCTTTTTTTAGGGAATCATGTCTTCTCACGATATATCCAACATATGACAGGCTCAGTTTAGTCTTCTTAAAATAGCAGAGCTTGAGAAAAGTTACCGTTTGGATTCCAGAATCCTTAGATTAGTCCATTTCTGGTCCATGTTCATTTCACTTGTATTTAATCACAAATCTATTCTGTCCAATTTCTACATCAATCTTTTTTTCTTTTCTTTTTTTTAAAAGGAAACGCACACACATTTGTATTTTCATATGTAGTCTGCCCTAAATGTTTGCATTTACATTACCCTAATATTCATACTTATGTATGCAAATTTTGAGTCAAGGACTGCATTGGAAAATTCAGAGAATAACCTGAAAGATAACAGCATTCTTAATATGCATAGCAGTCCAGGAAAAGTAAATTAGGTCATTTGGCTTAAAAATGTCAACCAAATGAAATTCTCCTGATCCTTTTTTTAAAAATCACACACATGCACACACACCTATGTACTAGTAGTGTTGCTATTGATAATCCCCTTATGTCAGGCTACAACATAATGCTGCAGGAGTAGGATTTGAGCATCCTTCAGATGTCATTGGACTGTAGTTCCCATCAGCCTTAAGCAGCATAGCCAGTGAAAAGGACTGTTGAGAGCTGCAGTTCAACAGCATCCAGAAGGCCACACAATTCCTGCTTCTGCAGTATTGGGACACAACTCATCAGCTGTAGACCAGGGGAACTGTAGATGAATCTGGAAGCAATTCTGTCAGTATGAATAAATCCACTAGTGTATTCTAGCAGTTATGGTAGGATCTCTAGCAAGTTTAAGCTGAATATTGGCAGGGACAAACTGGCTGTCCCACTTATTATGTAGAATCCTTTTCCTTTGGAATGGAAAGATCAGGCCACTAGCCCAGTTTTCCCCACCAGATATCCTTTATATATGTCAGACTACAACTCCTATCATCCTCAACCCACAGACTGAGAGAGGCTGCAGGGTTGAGCACTCAGTTAAAATTGTTATAGTAAGAAGGTGTACAAATGAGCAGATGTTTATTGTCCTATAAGCATAGATTAATTATTATGTTTAGTTCCAGATCAGTTCCATTTTTGGTTCAGTTTAATTATTATTTTTATGTCTTTGATTATGAGTTGGCTATCGTTATGACTTTCAACAGTGCTTTTCACAATCTCTCTGCAAAGTCTCTTTTTAACCTTGCAAGGCATGGGCTCCATTGCTTCCTGCCCTAGGTTACACCTGAACGTTTTATGGCATGTGGGAGAAACTGCTCTACCTATCAGTTATGTGGCTAACACAAAGCAAAGCCAAGCTGTGAAATTAATCCACCATTTAAAAGGTTTGATGTCAGCATTAGAATACACTGCTTGTTTGGGGTTTTTAATGCACAACTTTTACATGATTTTCCTTCCTTTGCCTAGGGGTAAAAATCACATGGCCCTCTAGATATTGATGGATTACATCTCCCAGCATTCCTCATCATTAGTTACACTGGATAGAGTTGGTGGAAGCTGCTGTCCAACACCATTTGGAGGATGACATAGGCCCTTTCCGCATCTTACCTTTTTCCGGTGCTGGGGTGTGGCGATCGCACAAGCAGCCTCTGGTGAGAGGTTCTCGCATCCCTGCTGCTTCAGCTCCACATGAGCTGCCTGCTTGCGCGAGAGCCCCACCTCCTCCTTCCGCAGTGCAGCCTGGGAGTTTCCCAGGCTGCGCTGGGGCAGGAAGCATGACCAGCGCAGCTCCTGAGGCTCCGCACGCCAGGTAAATGCACGTGGGGCCTGGGAGTAAGACACAATCGCGCACCATTTTCAGCTTCCAGCCAAAAATGAAAAGGTGCATGATTGGTGCCTGCTGGCCCCTGGAGTGTCACGCGATTGTGAGTGCATTGTGTAGATCACTCCTCACAATCGCGTGGCACTCCAGGCGCCCTTTCGCACAGCAAATGCCATGCAGAAAGGGCCATAGTTCCCTCTCCTAGGACAAAGCATGAACCACAGCAATTTAAAGACCAACCTATGTCAATTACTTATGTCCTGCCCTTGTGTGTTCCCACTATTTTTCTGTGACTTCTACTATTTTACTTTCACCAGACCCAAATACATTTGTCTCCCTCATCTCTCCACTTTTATACAGACCCATTAAGCCTTTTTTTAAAAAAATCCAATCTACTTTTTTGTTAAGGACATCTGTTTTTAATTGTCCAACTTTTTCAGTTTGTGAAAGTTTTTTTTCTTATTAATATGAAGGTCTCTTGAATTTGAATTATGTTTTAATTGCCATTTTAAAATGCTATATGATTCTTTAGGAGCTTTTATATCAAAAGTGGCAAAAGTGAAATGATAAGGATAATTATCATAGATATTTTTTGGATATGTTTATGTCTGTCTAACTTGCTTGTACTGATGCTCCCGAGTGTCATTCAGCTATGTAACATTGTGGTTGTGTAACACAGGCAATTTTTTTACACACTAGCCCAAACCCGTTTGGTCAGCAAGCCATTTTAATTGTATGATTTGCTCTGTTTGATTGGCTTTTTAAAAACTGTTCTTTTCCTTAGGTGATTTATTTTGGAATTTTTATAATTTCAGTTATATTTTATTGTTTGTATACATACTGGCCTGATACTGTAAGGATGAGGTGTCCTTTTACAATATTTCAATGAAATAAGATGAATAATAACCTGAATTCTACTGTTACTCTTGACTAGAGTTGACCTATTGGATCAATGAGATTTATCTAGGTGTCAACTCACCATTCGACAATTAGTTCAAGTGAAACTGTTGTAGTTAAGACAAACCAGAGGAGCCAATATCTTATTTATCTGTTAGTAAATAACCTGTGGGATCATTTTTTTAAAACCGTGGCTAAAATCCGTATATGTGACATAATTTAATGTGTACTTAGTTATAAAGCAGAAGTGCTAAGAAACCCTGTTGTAAATTGTGAAGATGTGTAATGGGACACTGGCAAAAGCATCCTGATGTGTAACAGGACCAATGCGTAGTGAGACCAATGCTTAATAGTCACTTTGCTGGCTCCTCTACACAACACAAATGACCCTCCTCATTTGCTAGGTGTAGGGGTGCAAGACCCTCACAAAAGTAGGAAAATTGCAAATATTATGTGTGGGAACAAGGCTGAGGCTCGGTGGGGAGAACAGGCACCCAAGGTCCAAAGCACATCAGAGTAAGGAGAGGGAAAGAGCACAGTGGTTCTATACTTCCTCTGTCTTGCCCATCTCCTTCCTCAGGTGTATGAGGGCATCGGGAGAGATTTTATGGTGCTGAGAAATCAGGCTGTGATCCATCGTTAGCTGGCCAAGCAGCAGCTGGTGGACGAGGAGGAGAAACAGGGGCAGGTTTTTAAAGGGCTGCATGATCTGACTCTATTGGAGAGGGAAAACTCTCCCAGAAAAGAAGCACTTGAGGTGAGGGGACAGGGGTTGGAGAAACTTGCAAATAACTAGATCTATGAAAGTCAAACCCATAAATTTAGAGGGCCCACTATATAATACATTACAAAGCAATATATATATTACATAGTAATAAAACAACAGCCCTTTACTAGATACAGACATTATGGAAATACCCAATTCTAATACCCCTCAGATGTAAGTCCACTTACAAAGACATAAGCCCCCAATAGGATTCTGGCATATTAGAATCCTAATATGTTCAGCCTGTTAATAGCAATCAACTATTCCAGTACATACCAAAATTAGCTATTAAAGGCAATTGATTACTAAAACAATAAATGTATTAAGTGTGATCCAGGACTGCACAACTGAGTGGCAAAATTCTTTGAGCACATCTTTTTTTGGAGTCTAAAGAAAAACTCCTCACCAGCTCCATCCCTTGGTCAGAGAGACAAAGAGACACTTGAGAATGTGTACCTCATGCCTCCCAAAAAGATCATCATAGCAAGAGAGAAATCAGTTTGGCCAAATTCATATATCAGAGAAGAAGCAGATGCTCCAGCAGGAAGATTGTTTTTCTTCCCTGCCAGAAAGAGCATTTGGCTCCACCTACCAGTTTTTTGGGACTTCAAAACCGAAGCTATGCTTTGTCTCTGTCCGTTGGTCTGAAGGCCTATGGGTTGCTGAGCCATGTGCACATGTATGAGGTTTCACTTTAAGGCAACCTGCTGGACACCTCCTTGATGATGTTCCAACCCAAAGCAGATAAATAATAAATAAAGAAAGCTCCTCCTACCTTTCTGTTTAAGATGTTTAAGAATATTTAAGATCTCTTTTGTGCTATACAATTACAGCACTTTGAGACCACTTTATTTCCCATGATTGCATCCTGTGAAATCCTGAGATCTGTAGTTTGGTGAGGCTCAGGAGATTTTTAAATACCTCACAAAACTATAAAGCCTAGGATTCCATAGGATCAGCCCATATCAACTAAAGTGTAATCAAAGTGATGTAGTTATCTACTGTGAGAGACCTAACTTCATGCATCTCTGTGTGGGATACTTCAGGTTACATAACATTAATCTTTATGAATTAGCCAAGTAAAAGGATGTGTGCTTTCCCTCTGAATTAGGCTAGCAGGTGGAAGAATGAACACTCACAGGGAATACAGCAAAAAGAGCTGCGAGTTTGTCAAAGAAGGTTAATGCCTTCTTCAGAAGCTCATCAGGGGCTTAGTATAATGTCACCAGAGCAGAGGATTATACAGCTTGGTCAGCAGCCTACGCACCACAACATCAGCAGCATTAAGCTAATTAAACAGAAACAAATTAAATCCATTTTTAAAGATCAACGCTATCCTCAGAATGCTAGCGTTGCTTCAAATGTTCTGGGGAAAAAGAAAAACATGCCCCCGTCCTCTATAAACCGTTTCCTTCTGTGTGTGGGCATCTTCTTGGACTTGAAAAGTTGCATTTGACCTCCCTTTGGAATCAAGCAGGGACAACACCACTGCCAAATTTACACGTACTGCTACAAAGCTCTGCTAAAATTGGCAGCAACCAAAAAATATTTAAAATGAATTTTGAAATGATATCTGAATTATACCTATTGAATATAATAAAATCAAAGGTAGAAATCAGAAAGCATAAAAAATAATGTTATATTTAGTTACAGAAGCTAGATTCACTTATGCTCAACATTGGAAATAAGATATTAAAATAAACTTAAATGAATGGAAATTAACGGTTATGGATATGATGGAGATGGAAAAATTGAAAAATGCATTAAAGAACAAATCTGTTCAACAATTTGATAGAGAATGGAGCAAAATAAAAGAGTGGCTTCAATTGTAAAGCTAATGATTATAATGATATAATTTGATAAAAAAGGCAAAAATGTATTGACTGATTAAAAGACAAATTATGATTGTTATGCCAAAGATTCTATGTATAGTGGGTTGGACTCTTTGTATTGTATTATATTGTATTGTACTGTATTGTATTGTATTATATTGTATTGTACCTTTTGTTTGATTCAGCTGGGCAAAACTGGAGAAGAAAACTTGTTATGGGAGTTGGGGGAAGGGGAATATTTAGAAGAAATGTTCCCATTTTATACCTTTTTTTAGAAATGTTAATAAAAAATATTTAAAAAAATAAAATTGGCAACAACTGGGATGGCTCTCTGTGGTGTACAAAGGTGCTAGAGCATCCCCTTCAACATTTGATAAGAGGAAAACCAGGACATGTGAGACCAAGCAACATCAGAGTGTGGTCATGGCAGCAAAAGTTGTTAAGGAGAAAAAACACACAAGCTAGGAGAAGTTGCAGTCATTTGCTTTTTCCTGAGCCTACTGGGAAGGGCAAGGTTCTGCCCTCTTCTTCTCTCCCTGCTCACCCTGACTTAACTTCCTGCAAACTACTTTTGCACTTTTAATTCAATTTGCAGCAAATGAAATAAGCTGAGCATAACGGGTGGAGGAGCGGGAGGAGGAGAAAGAATCTGGGACATCTTAAAAGCAGTTTTAAAAATGGGATGACAGATGATTAACTGGGACTGTCCTTGCCAAATTGGAGGAAAGGAAGGAAGGAAACTGCTGAAATTTTGGCAATATGGATGGTAAGAATGGCAGATGCTTCTACAGATCTGCAGAAGCAGGGGTTTGTAAAGCCTGTAAAAGATGCTCCTGGGGGCTGCGCAGCATGCATGGGCCACATATTGCCCAAATTTATACTCCAAAATGCATGTGCAGAATTGAGCTTAAAAGGTCTCCCACATTTAACAAAGAAGGAAAATAAGCAATTGCATACAGAAAACTATTGTGTGGGACCAAACAAATGGGGTTGAGATTTCAGCCTTGCAAGGAGCTAATCAGTGCAAATTTTAGCAATTCAATCCTAAACCAAACATTTCATAAATTCTATCCATTTTCCAGTTTTGGAAAAATGCAGATTTAGAATGAAAAAACAAATGTCTCACAGCCCTCCTCCCTCTCTATAAACAATTTACCAAGGCTTGTAAGAAGCTGTTTTTCGGTCACACAATGGCTGCTTCAGTATCCTAGGGCTGGATAGTTGAAAAACAGTTCTGACATGCTTTCCCCTCTGAGAAGCATTTATACTATTGAAACAAGTATAAAACAGTATTTACCAATCTGCTGATAGCAGTTTGCATTCCAACTGCAAATATGGCAAGCTTGGTCATTTGTAAGGGAAGTCAAAGAAACATTCCACTTCCCCCACACAACAAGAAACTATGGGAATACAAGCTTAAGACTGGCCTACAATAAACTAAATTACTACATTGTGTTTTCTTTACTATTTCAAGCCCCACAATCAGTTCTTGGCAGCTAGGAAGTTTTCCTCTTCTCACTGCACAATGGCTGAATTCAAAAACTCCAAATCAGCATTCTTCAAGTGACCAAGTAAAACCACATGATTGTAGGAAAAAATGGGTGTGATGCCAGTTTAGGAACTAACCATGCTGATCTCTGTTGGAAACTTGTTTTTTTCTAGCCAACAACACATGTGTGTATTAGTTCTGTTAGCAAGATTCTTAGGTCATTCAACTAATATAAGGAATCCAAATATCACACAAACACAATGTGTGTGCATGTGCCTTCGAGTCACCTGTTGATTTATGGCAACCCCATGAATTTCATAGGATATTCTCAGGCAAGGAACACGCAGAGGCAATTTTGCCAGTTCTTTCCTCTGAAATATAGTCTAAAGGACCAGATGTTCATTGGTGGTCTCCTATACAAGTGCTAACCAAGGCTGGCTCAGCTCAGTTTCCAAGGTCAAGTGGCCCTTGCAAACAAATGCTGTACCAAATATGCAAATTTCTTCATATTTGGGATGGAAAGAATTTTAGGTTTTAAAAATGTGAATATGGGGAAGCATAAAATGATCAGATTTTCCCTCCCATAACAAACATCAGGAAGGGAGAATCTGAGAATTTTGTGTTTTCCCATATCACATCTTTAAAACCTAAAATTCTTTCTACCTCAAATATGAAAAAAATTGCATTTTTGGTATTCTTTTCCAAAAATTAACTGGAAACAATTCTCTTATATTTGTTTATATTATGTTGTTTATCATATTTTGTTTGTATCGGTACTAAAGTACTCCGAAAACATTAGATTCTATCTGATATTGGCAGCTGAGTAAGATCAGGCTTGGTTAGTATTGGGGACTGCCAAGGAATAAAAGGTGCTGTAGGCTAGATTTTAGAGGAATTCAATGGAAAAGCACCTCTGAGTATTCCTTGCCTAAGAGAACCCTATGAAATTCTTGGGGCCACCATAAGTCAGGCTACTTGAAGGCACTGATCATTTCCACACTAGCCAATTATAGTGCTATTATTCCGCTTTCAACATCCTATGGAATCCTGGGGTTTGCAGTTTGCAGCAAACCCCAGGATTCCATAGGATGTTGAAAGTGGGATAATAGCACTCTAATAGTCTAGTGTGGAAATGGTCACAGATACACACAGAGAGACACACAATAAGGACAGCTTTTCTCACCATGGGAGATGACTATGTTGTAGCTCGCTGCCACTTAGAAGTTAAAAATAGGGAGCTACTGAGAAAAAAAAATGTTGGCAGTCCTAATTTGGCACTAACATGTTTGAATACTCAGATATTAAAACTGATGTTATATGCTCTTTTAACTGATGTTATGTGCTCTGTTATTTGT
The DNA here is from genome assembly GCA_948474755.1 of Ctenosaura bakeri. Taxonomy (NCBI): domain Eukaryota; kingdom Metazoa; phylum Chordata; class Lepidosauria; order Squamata; family Iguanidae; genus Ctenosaura; species Ctenosaura bakeri. The sequence goes on from CAOLHI010001289.1 coordinate 51,362, forward strand.
TGTTGTTCCTCACCTTGTCCACAGGGAGAAGAAGGTGAGAAATTATTATTATTATTGTGATGGTGATGATGATGATGATGATGATATTGGTGATGATGATGATGATGTAAGCTCTCAACATTGTTGGGCTGGATGGGTATGTCTGTCAGTTTAGGTTTCTTCCTCATTTAGTTGAAAAAACCAACCAACCACTAATCGTTCTTTTCATCCCAAACATGAAGAATTGATTCAGTTCTGATAAAAAAAATGAACTGAAATTCTCATCCACCTCTAATAACCCTATGGTGGTCAGCCCCTTGCCTTGGACAGAATGTATCTTTCCTTCATTCTGGAAAGGCTTGGGACTAGAATGGCTCCTTGCATCTTGACCTTTGTTAGATAGTACTGGAATTCCTATATTCTTTCCCATCACTATACATTTCTTATTGTAATTACTAGTTTTCTTGTTTTCCTAAGTGAAAAGTCTAAGCATGACTGCTTTCTGGGGTTAAATGTGCTTCTTTAAGGATCCTGGCATTTCAGAGTGGTGGATTAATGGTAAAGGGGGGATGCCTATCCTTGCATCGGAGGATGAACTCTAGATTCATTTTGTGTCCTTATCACTGCGGCGGTATCACCTGAGCCACAATACTTCTGCATGCAGCATGCTAATGGTGCCACCCAGCCACCTATCTTGCTATGAATGCAGAGTCAGAAAATAGAACCTTTCAAGTCTGCTTCTCCAGAACAATATTCCACCCAATTTTGTTTATCGCCAGGTTAGTCCACTCTCTTGTTTACCCTGCTACAATTAAAAATGCTTATGTAAATGCCACCTTGAAACTGCAGAAAAATATTTATTAAAGCACTGAGAAAAATGCTATCATAGTACCTTCTCTTCTCTAAAGCTATGGAATATAAAGTAGCCCATATCTCACTTTACATAGCATAAAATGCATGGAGAATTTTAAAATCCGCCACATTTACACCTTCCATGATAGAAAGCAAAGTCATATCCTATCAAAGAGAGCCAGTAATTACAATGGCACTTTCTCATATAACTGAATAAAGAGAAGCGCTTTTTCATATTCCGCATTGACTAGTTATTAGAAAAAGATTGTCTTACAACAGATAAGTCATGCGGCAGCCTGGCCAATGTTTTTCTTACCTTTGTTTGCTTTTAATTTAAAAGTTAATGTTTAATGTACTTTCAATAACATTTGATTGCTCATGTAGCTTACCTAATTTGAGCCTAGCTTTCCCAGGTCAGCAGCATGTCATTCCCTGAGATTTCAGGGGCAGACTCTGAGACAAGTAGGCAGGCCCTTGGGAGGGGATTTGGGAGTGACACTGGAACTATTTCTGAGCCAGGAACAGCAGGGGAATCCTCGTAAATAGGTCCAGAATCTGGTTAATCCCAGATAGCCAGATAATTTGGCCATATAGAACTGGGGAGAGAAGTGTTTTGATGGACAGGCAGGCGAAAAAAGACATCCAGCAGTAGTTGACACTGTTCCTGCTAGGACTTGTATCCTACACAGCCTTGCCTGTAGTGCATGAGATACAAGGAGAGGGGTCTTTTTAGACCCTATGCTGCTGCTGTTGTTGCAACTGCAGGAGCTTGTAGAAGTCTTAGCACTAGCTCATGGAAAATCCCCCTCCCTCTGCCCAGGCTTTGCACTAGTAGATGCATGAGTCACAAAACCAGCACTTCTCTCAGTACCTTGCTCCAAATGGTGCAAGGCCATGCACTCATCACCTGCTCTCTCTCTCCTGTCTGATTCCTCTCCTCTCCATCTGGCTTTTCAGTGTGCAAGTATGAATGACCCATACATAATCACCTAAGTGCTAAGACTTTCAGCCTGGGCAGTGGCTGGGAATGGGTGGAAGGCGAGGCAAAGGGGATGACAGAGAATTCATTGGGATTGTCCCTGCGAAATCAGGACAATTGGAGGACATCAGATGGAGGCCACTTTGTCCAGTGATGGGGCAAACTTCACCCATTTCTGGTAACCAAAAAAACTATCTACCATATAAATGATTCTATAATTACATTTCAAAAGATTCAGCCTGTTCTAACTGGATAGGTCAGTATGAAAAGGATATTCACTTCTGGATGCATCTCAGATACAAAGAACAAGAGCATCTGAATGCTGTACAGATCAGTTAACCTGGGCCTCTTCCAGTACACATACTATATTTCCATCTCACAATATAAACTTGTAATTTGGAGAGGGAGAGAGTATTGCAATTTTAAGTTTGAAATTACATTTTCTATCTTTCTCCAGTTACCCCATGTTGCACACTGGAGCTTTTCTGTCATACTCCAAAACACTTGGCCTCTACTTTTGTTATTTTTTTAAAAGATGGTATCCAGCCTGAAGGAGAATTCTACAAAACTAGTTGCTGTTCTGAGAAACCATTTGAGAAGCAATTCAAGAAAATTATGGCCATCAGCATCTTCTGGAATTGACTTTGCTTGCTTTTACATTTCTTCAAAAGTCATGGCACAAAACAGGATAGTTTTTGACAAATAGAATCCACTATGTTTTTAGGCCATTAGCCGAGACCTTTGAAAAACTGTGAATCAGAATAAAATATGGAACAGTGCAGTAACACTCCTCTCTTTTTGTAAACCTTCTTCCAAATATGGTGAAATTTCCTGTTGTTTTGTTTTTGTTTTTTTCTGTGCTTGGCCAGACTTCTTTGATGCTTTTCTGACAGTTTTTTTCCTTTGTTATCAATCAACAAAGTTACCAGTTTTAATTTGAAATTATTTGCATCAAGTTTTTCTTCTTCTACTTCCCTAGATAGAAAATTACCTGAAGCTTATTGCCAAAAGACCTTGGACCCTTTCACCCTACACAGTTATAGAGCTACGATTCCACTTTAACTGTCATGGCTACATCCTGTATAATACTGGGAATATGCAGTGGAGATCAGGCAGTAGGCTGAGAGTTCTCAGTATCCTCTCTCTCCCAGGTTTCTATAGTTCAAGGATGGACCCTGAGCCTCTGAAACTGCTCTGGAGACTCCAAATGCACCTTTCACCATCCCCATAAAAAAAAATTGGGGGCCAATTCTAAAGTGATTTTACAACTGAAAGTATCTTCAGATGTCCACAAACTGCCCACAAATGTGGAAGTTGAACTGATCTATCCACCCAGAAGTACTAACACTTGCCCCTAATTTTTCCCAAAACCAATAAGAATGCCACAAAATGATGGATGGAAGTGACATTGCTTCAATTCTAGTGCACCTGGGATGTGCAGATATGACCCATAGAGCAGTGGGGGATGAAAAGTAAATCTAGTTGCCCGCTACAGCTGCCTAGCCCATTCTAGTTTAGAGGCACAAGCCCACCCTCTTTGTTCTACCAAAGCAAAGCCTGAGCTAACAACACCAGCAAATCTCACAAGATCTGGACAACTTGTTCATAGAAATTAGTTTCCATAAATATCTACAAGCATGATCTATTATTTAGTCTCATTTTTGTCCCCTCATGATCCAAGCTAGGAAGTAACCTTGTTTCCTGCAATTGCTCACCAATGGGGAAGCATGAATGAGTAACCAAGTTGAATTTGAAGAATTATGGTAATGAGTGGGAACAAAGATTTTTTTAATTGTTGAGGAGGTAATAGCTAATCTTTCTAGCTCCTCTTAAAACTTATTTTAGAGCCCCCCCACCCCTGCTGTTTTACATTGTTATGTGCCTTCATGCTGACTCCCCCTTATGGCAACTTTATCATAGGGTTTTCATGGCCTTTAATCAGAGTATGTTTGCCATCGCCTTCCTATAAGGTTCAAAGAGTGTGAATTGCTCAGAGTCGCCCAATGGGTTTCCATGGCTAAGCTGGGATTCAAGCCCTACTCTGCATAGGATTGCCAGGCTGAAAACTGGAAAGGGCTCCTGTCCCTTTAACAGCAGTACTGAAGAGCAAATTTCAGCAGATGTTGCTTGTCACACAACCACATAAAAAACAACACAGCTGAAACTTCTTCTATACAACCATTGAAGGTACAGGAACCTACTCCACTCTGGCAACTATATCTACCAGAATTCTAGTCTAGCACTCAAATCTCCACATCATGCTGGCTTTTTACCATTCTTCTAACAAATTAACAAATTACTTGGAGACTCTGGCCCTTTCCATATCTTACCTTATGTCAACTCCACTGTATAGAGATCCAGGGAAAGCCTCTCCTGGGAGGGGAGCGTGACAGAAGGGCTGCCTGCTGGATGGGAGGAAGCACAATGGCTCTGCCGCTCCCTTCCACAGCAGAGCCTGGCAGTTTCCCAGGCTGTACTGTGGGAGAAAGCACAGCCATTGCACTTCCTGACATTCTGCATGACAGGTAAGTGCGGGAGGGAGGCAGGAGGACTGCGCAATTGTGGTTCATTGATGGGAGAAACTTATCAATAATTTATTTCATGATTGCAACAGATAGCCAAAGGATCGCGATGGGATCATGACAACATCATGCAGAACCATCGTCGCAATCTTGTGGCCATTGTGGGTTAGGGGCAGGGTGTGGAAAGGACCTCTGTAAAGACTCATACAAGGAGAGACATTCAAAGTGTACCTTTCAGAACTCAGATGCTGGTGCTCTTACTTGAGCTGAACTCCTACAGATCATTGGAGCCCAAGGAATGTGTACCCTCTCTCCCCACAGCCAGAATACTAGGGCCTCTAATGATGCGCATGTGGCAGTAAACAAGTAAGCAAATGATGATCCCAAAATAGTCTAGGCCTTGCTTAGTGCAGCAAATCTTGACAACAGAAATTTACATGTGCCATTCATAGTTGATGATGTCACTATTGTACCCAAGCTGTGCAGGAGACACTATTTATCCACACATTTGGAAGGTGTGACTTTTATTTCAAAAGCCAGAGTTAACAATGTCCTTCATATTGCAGCTTCCCCACAAGACTAGGTAAATTTCTTCCAAAGGCACAATGATCAGCATTTTCCCCCTAATCTAGTACGATACGATTTTTGTAGATTGATATTCTATTTGAAAAAAGTGTGTCTTCCCTTTTACAAAATAATTTATGTACTCCCTCTAGTGTCAGAAAAAGTATATCAGCTAAATCTGAGTTTGATCAAGTGCTGCTATAAATGCTAAGTAAGTCACAATTTCATCAGTTCCATATTTTGAAGTTCATACATTATGACAATAGTTTAAATTAATAGCATCCTTACAAAATGTAGTGCCGCAATCACAGTCCTGAATAATTTACAGATAATTTTATCTGTAAAAGAAAATAAGCATTTTATTGATTAAAAGCAGTATCCTGATTAAAGCCAACAAGTATTGTTTTTTTTAACATTATAACTGTTGCACTTGTAAATGCTTCTTGTTTATGGTTAACGAAATACAGAGCTGAATTTGATATTCTGCATTCAAGACACGAACTGTGAAACATTCAGCAAGTAAAACTTTCATAGTAAAACCTTCCAGAAGGATTAATGGGAGGAAATTTTAATATGCTTAGAACTGAAATTATTTTCCATGGAAGAAAACAGTTCATCTAATCTTTAGAATGAAAACAAATATGTATGATCTTAATTAACCCAAAGCGTGGCTTATGATCTGCTTTTATTTTATTTTTTTAAAAAATGTACATGAATTTCATTGATGCTTTCCCATGAAACAATATACTCCACAGAGCAGTCTTCGTGAACCCATCTCCCTCTGGATCTATTGCACTGCAGCTCCCACCATTGTGGGCTACTTTTCCCAAATTGGTTGAGGATGGTTAAGACTGTAGTCTAACACATCCAGAGGGCAACAGATTGGGGAAAGTGCTTTAAAACAATCCAGACATATGTCTTCAGGCTATTTAAAATCATGATAAATAGAATTTAATTCATCTTCTTATTTGTAATTTATGCCTTGCCTTTCTGCTGAAGGGGGCAGGCAGGTAGGAGTTATTTCAGGTCCTTCATGCTCTTCACACTTGTTCTCTGCTTGTTCTTCTTCCAAAGAAACTTGAATAATTCCAAAGCCTCCAAAGCTTGAATAATTTTTATACTTGAAGCTTTAATATCACTTGATATTCTATCTGAAGAAGTGGGTTTATATCCATGAAAATTCATACTAAAATAAAAACCAGATAGTCTTAATGGTGCTGCTGCAGTCCTTAATTCCTCCTCCTTCTTTCCACCTTTTCATGTTGCAAGAGACTAGCATGGCTACTTCTTTGAAAGCTTGAATAAAGTTATTGTTATCAAAACAAGATGGTGTCAACCTGACTGTGATAGGGAAAGACCACAGATATAACCCTGCTGTTTTCAATACTTTTCTCTTTTGTATATTCTTGTTTGCTAAATATCACCCCAAAATGAAATCTTTTTTAACAAAGAATGTTAAACATTTCCCATTTATATACTGAGAAAGATTCCAGCCACTTGGCCCTTGATAACGACTTCAAATACTACCCAAGAGAAATTCTGGAGGCATTCAGCTTCTTGAGAAATTCAAAGTCCTCTGCCTAATAAAGGGGCAGGGGACAGCGACATCCTGGATCTCAAAGGAAGTTACTTTACTGTTGATAATGAAGTTGAAATTTTATTACCAGTCTTTTATTGCCCTTTGTCCCTAGTCCCCACATAGCCATGAAGGAGAATGGCTTCTGCCTGCATTGAGATCCTTCCAGACCATCTTGACTTGACAACACAAATAACATCTGAGATTAAAGATGGGCATGTGACTCTAACACTGTAACTTGTCCTATATGATTTTTAACATCTTTGCCTGATGAAGAAGCCAGTGAAGTTCTGAAAGCTTGCACGATGTATTTTGTGCATTTTGTTTTTTCAGTAAAAGTATTGCTATTTTGTGGGTTTTGTATTTTGCTGCATTTTGCTGCATGACCAACTTGACTACCCCTGCATATGTACCCAAGAAATTGTCACAAGATCCACAATTACTGTGCCAGTCCTAACGTTAGGAAGCAGAAGGGCACTTGCCTGAGATGCCATTTTTGTGTATCATGAGAAGACAAAAAATAATGAGATATTTGCACCCTTACTGGCCATTTCCACACAAGACTGCTATAGTGCTATTATTCCACTTTCAACATCCTATGGAATCCTGGGGTTTGCAGAAACTGCAAACCCCAAGATTCCATAGGATGTTGAAAGTGGAATAATAGTGCTATAACAGTATCGTGTGGAAATTGCCATTGTTATATTTTTACTTCCAGGGAATGATGTGTGTGGGATTTTCTGCGTCATGTGCCAAAACAGCTTAACTCACATCTTGGGTGCTACACACCTGGACTAATCACCAGTCTTGGTCCAGCACTGTACTATTATCATGAGATAGATGAGATGTACGACCTTCCACACTATACTGTTATTGTGCTATTATTCCACTTTCGACATCCTGTGGGATTCTGGAGCTTGTCGTTTACTGAGGCCAAAGAGCTCTGTGGCTGAGAATTACAAATGCCCTTCCCTAAACTGCAAACTCCAGGATGCCATAGGATGTTCAAAGTGGAATAATAGCACTATAACAGTGTAGTGCGGAAAAGCCCGTAGAATCATAGAGTTGGAAAAGACCACAAGGGCTATTAAGTCCAACTCTGTGCCACGCAGGAATACACAATCAAAGCACTCTTGACAGATGGCCATCTAGCCTCTGTTTAAAAACTTCCAAAAAAGGGAACTCCACCACACTCCAAGGCAGTCTATTCCACTGTTGGACTGCTTTTATTAACGTTTAGGTAGAACCTCTTTACCTATAGATAGAAGCCATTGCTCCATATCCTAGTTGTTGCAGCAGCAAAAAACAAACTTGCTCCATCCTCCACATGACATTCCTCCAAATATTTAAACACAATCATCACGTCACTTCTTAATCTTCTCTTCTCCAGGCTAAACATACCCAGCTCCCTATGCCACTCCTCATAGGATATGGTTTCCAGGCCTTTTACCACTTACCACCTAAAACTGAAGGCATCTCTGTGATTAAATAATTTTAAAAATTCCTAAGTGAACTACCTCCAGATACAAGGGACAGAATCAAAAGTCCTTTTCACATAAAGTCAACATGAATCTCTCAGAAATAAGTCATGCCAGACTAATCTTATCTCTTTTTACGATAGAGTTATGAGCATGATAGATGAAGAAAATGCTGCAGACATTGCATATCTTTATTTCAGTAAGGCCTTTAACAAAGGTTCCCATGACATTCTTGCAAAGAAGCTAGTAAAAAGCGGGCTGGACAGGGCTACTGTTAGGTGGATTTGTAATTGGTTGACCAACTGAACCCAAAGGGTGCTCACCAATGGCTGCTTTTCATCCTGGAGGGTAGCAGGGTGCCACAAAGTTCTGTCCTGGGCCCAGTGCTATTCAACATCTTCATCAATGACTTGGATGAAGGAGCAGAGGGCATGCTGATCAAATTTGCAGATGACACCAAATTGGGTGGAGTTGCTAATACACCAGAGGACAGGATCAAAATCCAAAATGACCTTGACAAAATGGAGAGCTGGGCCAAAGCTAACAAAATGAATTTAAACAGAGAGAAAGGTAAAGTCCCTCACTTAGGCAGAAAAAATGGAATGCACAAATATAGGATGGAGGACATATGGCTTGATAACAGTATGTGTGAAAGGGATCTAAGAGTCTTGGTAGATCACAAGCTGAACAAAAGTCAGCAGTGTGATGCAGCAGCCAAGAAAGTCAACGTGATTCTTGGTTGTATCAATAGGAATATGATATCCAGATCAAGGGAGGTAATGGTACCAGTCCATTCTGCATTTGTTAGGCCTCATTTGGAATACTGTGTCCAGTTCTGGGCACCTAAGTTCAAGAAGGTTATCAACAAGCTTGACTGTATCCAGAGGAGGGTGACCAAAATGGTGAAGGGACTGGAAGCCATGACCTATGAGGAGCAGTTTAGGGAGCTGGGTATTTTTAGTCTGCGGAAGATAGCCATGTTTAAATATTTGAAGGGATGTCATGTTGAGGAGGGAGTGAACTTATTTTCTGCTGCTCCAGAGACTAGGACAAGGGGCAATGGATTCAAGCTGCAGGAAAGGAGATTCCACCTGAACCTGACGGTCAGAGCTGTCCGGCAGTAGTATATGCTGCTTCAGAGTGTGGTGGAGTCTCCTTCTTTGGAGGTTTTTAAGCAGAGGCTGGATGGCCATCTGTTAAGAGTGCTTTGATGTGTGTTCCTGCATAGCAGGGGTTGGACTGGATGGCCCCTGAGGTCTCTTCCAACTCTATGATTCTATAAAGCACATGTTTCTCCTTCCTGGTTTCATCAAGTACTAACCATAGAATGGAAAAACAGCTTATTTCTCCCCAGCCTTCTAGAAGCCCACTGTACAAATCTATAAGATCTTCAATTGCTATCATTCTTTCTAATACTGGTCTCAGTCTCAGTGTTCTAAGAACTTGGGCTCCAAGTGGGTCCTTGTGGTCAAAATGGAAGTAGGAGGTATGATCGAGAGTGATGCAGGACTATCAGGGTTGGAGTGTTGGGACTTTTGGATTAGCAGGGGTGATAAAACAATTTCCATCCCTCTCAGACTTCCCTACCCCCTCTATATACTAATAAAGCCCAACAGTAGCTGGGATGGGTAGATTTTCTACAGCAGGAATACATTATTGGGAGCCAGCCTTCCTGAAATAAAATGTGATTAAGAATAGCTTGGTATTGAATGACCAGTTAAGACCCATTATCTTTACAAAAGACTTGTTCCTTGGGAGATGAAAATTGTGTTGGTGCAGATCAACACAACTGGCTGTAGTTTTGAACTGCCTTGGACTTGGCTATAGTGATGAGTCCCTGCAATTTCAGAATTTAACATTTTAAAACAGTAGACAAGAGAAGGGGTGGCTAAAGAACAACAGAATCATAGAGTTGGAAAGGACTGCAAGAATCATCTAGTCTACTGTACTGCCATGCAGGAATGTACCACTGAAGTACTCCTGAAAAATGGCCAACCAATTTCTGTTCAGGGATCTCTGAAGGTAAAGAACCCATCACTCTCTGAGGAGTATATTGCTACCAGCAACTACAGTCAAGAAATTCTTCCTAATGTTGAAGTGGAATCTCTCCTTTTTGGAGGAATTTAAATCCTTTGGTTCATCTTCCAGTCTTTGGAGCAGCAGAAAACAAGCTTGTTCTATCTTCCACGTGACATCCTGTGACAATGAACAGAATAGAGATGGAGGGGCAAAAGTTGCAGCAGAGATGACTTGGAAGAGGAAGTAGGAGAGATTACAGGGACAGAAAGAATGGTGGGTAGGCAAATACGAAATGGGAGGGCAGTGATGTAAACTTGACTCAATTGATTTGGATTCAAGTCAGACTTAAGTCACTTCAGTGACTTGACTCAGGCTCAACTTGGCAATAAATGAGGCACAGACTCGACTCAACACAAGACTTGTATATTTTTAGAGATTGACTTGCTACCCTTGGTTCATTAACATAACACATTCATCCAGAAACCTTACGACTTTGAACAATGCTTCCATCTCTTTTTGCCTACTGGTCACATGACAATCTGTCTCAAGCCCAATATATAGGCACATTTCTCAGAGGGCGACAGCAAATGGGTTAGGCAATGGACTTGAGGTGGGCTTGAGGTGTGCTCAGTAGCCTGTCCCTGCTGCCTATCAGAGGAGCTTCTAAAACATTTCATAAGAGCAAAAGACAAGACTTACCCCGGAGTGCAGGATGCATTTATCAGAGGGGAACATCAAGTGTGTTAGGCAGCAGGCTTGAGGAGGAAGGAACCTTCCTTCTAAAGCTTTTGAAGTTTCAGTAATGGGGAGTAAAAAGGATCCTATTCCCCACTTCTGAAGCTGCAGACAGTGGCGTAGCTAGGCTCAGCAGTGCCTGGGGCAAGTGTGGAAGTTGCACTCCTAGATGCTTCTGCTGCCACCCCCCCAACAGGCCAGGAAGGACAGGTGCAACTGTGAGTGGGTGCGGAAGAGCAGAGGGGTGGTGAGTGGGTGCGGAAGGGCGTAGGGAGGTTGTGGGTGGGCACGGAAGGGCACATAAATGTGTGGAGATGTGGCAGGTGGGCGCGGAAGGGCACAAGGCAGCCAGTGAGTGTGGGGGGATGGCAGCTTTTGCACCCCCCACGAAAGGTGTCCAGGGCATGCGCCCCAGTTGCCCCATCCTAGATCCACTTCTGGCTGCAGATGGCAAAATTGCAAACGTGGAGGGCCAACTCTGCTTTAATTGTTAAAACTGACTTTGTTCAACTCTGTCCAGAAATTCTGGAATATAGGTTGGGGTATAAAGTTAGGTCCTAGACTTGAGACTTGACTTGAACATATCTTGAAGAACTTGAGACTTGACTTGAGACTTGAAGGTGGAGACTTGAGACTTGGAGTAAAAGATTTAAATAGATCACTGTGGGAGGAACATGATCAGAGGGGCTTTTAAGGGAGAATGGCAGGACAACTAGCAGAACAGACTGAAGTGGGGAAGGGAAGTGTGAAATGGGAGGAAAGGAGTGAGGAGGTAGAATCCCAAGACTGAATGATGATGGAGAAAAGGAGTTGCATACAGCACTGAATTATTTCACACAACATTTAGTTGTGAGTGTTCAGGGAAGACATTTTATTGCCTGAGGAAGAACAGCAAATGGTGTGTACACATACATATGCCTACATATATGTCAAGTGCAGGGTCAGTCAGTTTATTGACATCTAAGGTGGAAACTCCAACAAGCACCTCTGAAACTTCCTGGAAATAAAAATACAACAATATTTATAAATGACTAATAATTTCTTTCCTTTCATGACCCCCAAAATGAATTGCCTAGCTAGTCGCTCCACTCTGCCTAATGTCAGGGCCAGGCTTCTATTTTCCCATTTGTCTTTCTCTGTTTTTTGTTGCCTGATGTCATTGACAATGTATATGGAGGATTTTGCATCAGTGAAGAATTAGGATAGACAACGCTTAGGTCCATTTCAGCATTTTCCTTTAAGATCTTCAGAGAAGATCCTGGTTTTGTGAAAATCAGTGGGAATTCATTTGTCATCAGATTCACTTGGATTCAGTAAAAATGCATGGGGACATCTGCAGTAAATGTAGCAGTGTCCCATATTAACTGACAGAAAGAATAAGAGAGTGTTACCCTGAAAATTGGGGGTATCTTGAGGACACCCAAACCAGGCTTCAAAATTTAAGGAACTAGCTGAGCTACCCAGCAAAACTTGCGAGAGGTCAGGGCAAGGGATCTTCAACCCTATGTCTATGGGGTCAGAACCATGCAAGAGTCAGAGAAACAATCTAAAATGGTTTTTATTTTTTAAAAAAAACTAACGGAGGGAATGGCATACACACGTTATCAAATATTCTTGCAACCTTACAAGGCCTACAGAAATAAAGTTGGAAATAAGCGACCAATTGGGAGAGAAGGCATACTGACCTTAGTCTAGACGTCCTGGGAGAAGGAGGAGATTAGCGCAGACCCGGTGTAAAGCACCAAGGGGAGGCTGGATCCTGGGCTGGACGAATGGCAGCAGCAGGGTCTCGTGGAGGAGTGAGGACGCGAATCGCGTTTGGCTCTCAGTAGCGTCTGAGAGGCTTGGATGGGAGGCTTCGGTAGCAGCGAAACAGGCCCTTCTGTCTGGTCTAGGAGGCTCTCCAAAGAGGCTCCAAAAGTGGGGAATATTTATAGCCAATTTCTGTCCTCAGGCTGTGTATTGGCTAGCAAAGTATCGCTAATGGGCGATAAGTGTGGAATATAATGTTAAGCAAATATCATGACCCCTCTCGGTATTGTTTCTTACTGGGAAGTCCAGGTGCGTGATAGGTTTAAAATTCCGAATTGATAGGCTTTGATTGTCTAGCTTTGCACAGTTCATCAACGTAGCTTGGGGCTGTGACCGTGTCCAGGAGCGAGTCTATTGTGTCAGCCTAGAGATACATGACTCAAAACAATAGGTCAGTCTTTTAGCATAAAGGATGTTGTCTACATTCCCATACAGCAGAGAGGGGCAGTATTGTTTTTAGGAATTTCCAATTCAAAATCAATTTTGTTTTAACTGAAACTGACCTATGCTAACCAATATCCAGGTTGAGGGAGCCAAGTCAATTGTAGGGGTTCTCTCTTAGGATTACTTTGGGTATAACAAGAATAATCCCATGTTCCTTGGAAGTGGAGCCAAAGAGCTACTGAATGTAGCAGGAATGGTTCTCCACTAGTAGAAAAGAGACAATCCATCTGCCATTATTGGTTCCCTCCTTGCAACACTGGACAGTTCAGTTGCTGCCATCCTGCTAAGAATGTATTACTGGCAGCAGGAGCCAAGACAGGGCATGGCATGGCTGTGTCACAGGAGGCTGTCGATCCATGAGATTCCAAATATTCCTTTTCTTCTGATACGGTCTCAAAGGGATTTCAGATAACACCAGCCTTGTAGGTGCGATAGTTCACTCACTTCAGTTGTACTGCAGGATGGGATGGCGTAAGAGATGAACTTTAGAAGGAATTAAAATTTATCTCTACCACCTGCCTTGGATGCAGCAAGTCAGAAAGGCACTGAATTGAATTGCTGCTCCACAATGGAGTCCCCACCAAGACTGCCATGGGATCACTCTGTAAAACTATTAAGAAGAGCATTGCAACTTGTTGACCAGTTTATTTGCCAACAGCAACACAAACTGTGTTCTAAGCTGTTTAGTATGTAGAGCTCATCTTTCAAAAATCCATTTATTTTGCGTTGTCCCACTAGAGGGTGCTTCAGCAATATGTATGCTTCAGAAACTGCCTTAGCAACCTATAACAAAAGATCCTGGCGATGCCTGCACAGTCAGTTTTTATGAGAAAAACAGTAAAAACATTACTGCTCTATTGGATCTATTATTCTGCAAAAGCTAAGGCAGAGGGCAGAAAAGAGGGCAACATGACAGAAGTGAGCCCATGATACTCAAAAGGGTGATTATGGAAGATACCCATGCATAGAGTGGAAGAGTAGCATTCTTAGCTCCACTCTTTCCGATGAAGCCGGGGAAGGGGAACTAATTTTTATAAATGGAAAAAAGAAATAAGGAAACAAGGGGGAAGCACACCAAACAGCCATCCCTGGTGACTGCAATTCTTTGCAACTTTACATAGAAGTAAGTCCCACAATATTTAATGGGGCTCATTTTTTACTGTTGCCTGATAAGAAGATCTGCATTGTTTTAAATTTTATACATCTCAACATACTAAATCTTTTTATATCTCTTCTTAGCCATGGATAAGAATATCAAGTACAGTCCTCCCTCCACATGGTTTGACCCTCATGAATTCGATTATTGTGCCCCTCCCAATTCTCCTCCTCCCATTCTCTTGCCTTTTATCAGGGTGCACACACCTTCCTTCTCCACACCTGTGCAAAAGGCAAGAGAATGGGAGGGGAGAGCCCACTCATGGAAAAGGAAGGGGCGTGTGTTTCTTCCTCCCATTCCCTTGCCTTTTCCTTGGGAATGGAGAAGGAAGGCAGGCATGTCGCGGAAAAAGGCAAGGCAATGGAGGGAACGCACACATGCCTCCCCCTATTCCTTTGCCTTTGCCCAGGCATAGAGAACACATGCCAGAGTAAAAGGTATGGGAATGGGGGAGGAAGGTACACATGCCTCCCCATTACCTTTTACCAGGCATGGAGAAGGAAGGGAGGCTCACTGGGGCAAAAGGCAAAGGAATGGAAGGGGGAAGACCTGGAAGGGAATGGGAAGGGGGGCGTGAGGGGAAGTTATCTGTGATATTTCCACTTTCACAAGTGTTCTGTGCCTCACACTTTCATAAAAGTGAAGGGGCCACTGCACATCAACATAAATGTGTACTCTAGTTATTTCCATTCCTTCTGTGCAGTATTTGAGCCTATCCAAAAAAGTGATTTTTGTTTGTTTGTTTGTTTGTTTGTTAACTGATAGGTTTCATTGACAAGAGAATTATGACAATCAGTGTTCAAAGCAGATGTGTCCAATCCCTTTCCCCACTTCAGAGGTGTATCTGTGGTTCAGAGGCCAATGAATTTTCCCTTCAGTCCCCCGATTTCTAATACTGCAGTAACACAAAATTTCATTAAACACTGAGAAATGCAGTTTAGGTGTCCAAAGAAAAGAAGCAGTATCGTTACCAATGGAATGCAAACACAGCAAATAAAAGGGTTCTAGGTGTGAACAATTTTCAATTTCTTGGTCTCTGCAATGGTAGAAATTTGTGAACTGAAGGAAATTTTCATTTGATGGGGGCATGCCTTCATTTTGCCCCCATATATAGTCGGGCCTCCGTATCCATGGATTCTGTATCCACAGTTTCAACCAACCATGGCTTGAAAATAGTAAAGAAAAATTCCAAAAAGCAAACCTTTGAATAGTTCATAATTTTATATAAGGGATGCCATTTTACAACACCATTGTATATAATGGTACTTAAGCATCCACAGATTTTAGTATCCTTGGGAGATCCTGAAAGCAAATCCCAGTGGAAAATGGGGGCCCACTCTTCTCACCCCCTCACTTGAATTTTCAGGATGTTTCCACCATCTTCCCTACTTCCTCCCACCCTGTTTTAATGTTTACATCCTTCCAATAAAGCTGTAGTTTGCTATGCCTGGCAGAACTAACCCCTACCCTCTGCCCCACACACTATTCAATTTCCATTGGGGCTGAAGCTGCAAGATTAGGAAAATGGGTATCATTGGAAGCTTTTCTCCACTTAAGCGCTCAGGTTCATCAGTGTGTGCGTGTTTGGGGCAGACCCTTCTGAGCACAGAAGTCTACTATGCCCCCTTTCTATTGAAATTTTAAAAAAAACATCAGGAGGACATTTGGAGGCACAAACAACAAGAGATGAGGATGAGCCCACTGTCTGTTTAACATTTGTTGCTGCAAAGGGGGGAAAGTATAACAGACCAATCTTATATCCTAGGTACAAGAAGAGTGGGATGGGTTGGATACACTGCCTCTGGACAAGAGGAACAATCGGTGTAACTCTTCCTCTCAGCCTAAGTGGAAGGAGAAAAACACACAATCTCAAAATACAAAATGTTCTTAAAACAGCAATCATGCTTCACAATGTCCCTGGTAGGGCTGTGTTGAATATAAGCAAATGTTCCCTTCTTTGATATTTCAAGACATGCTGTCTAGAATATGGTCAGCCACCACATTATTTGCAGCTCAGGTCTTTTTCTGTGTGAAAGATTTGTTTCAGGGGGAAAAAACCCTTGTCTTTCTGCAAAATCAACATGTCAGGCTACACTTAGATGACTCCTACCTTCATTAAAAACTGAAATTCCTGGTGTCCATTTGCTCTTGACTCCTATTCACAAAGTAGTAGTAGTAGTAGTATTTTGGAGCCTAACTTTAAAAAGACAATTTTTGGATTATAACTCCCAGAATCTGCAAGATAGCATTTGCACTAAAGCTCAGCTCTGGAGGTCTTCTGTTTAGAGCTGCTCCTGATGGCATACATAGATGTGACGATATACCTCAGTGGTTCTTACTTTTTCTTTACCATGCGCCCCTTTTCGATATCTTTTGTTGCCATGGACCACCAAGACTTAACTCAAGATTTAAACCCTAAAGTACATCAAATATTTTTTACAGTTGCTTATCAAGCATATTCAAATTTGGAGAGAAGGAAGAAATAAGTAAATACACACATTCCTGTTATAACATTTTTAATGGGATGATACCATGCAAAATTGTCTTTGTTTCTTTCTGTTCTAACCATAAAAGCTAATAACATTTCTTCAAGTCTTCGCAGAAGCCCATGAGAATATCACAGACCCCCTTGGGTCCACAGACCACAGGTTAAAAACTACTGATATATCTGAAAATATCAAACCATAATTTTTATTCTGTATTTAAATGCTCATTGTATTTATTTTTGTTTTATTGGGAACAAACATGTTATCTATTAATAATGCATCAGGTGCTAAATATGCCCACTTGTCATTTCCAGGCTAAGCTTAAAAGGCAATTTATTAGCCTTAATTATCTCATTTTGATTGTTATTTGATTCTTCTCTCTCTAACAGTCAGGCAGCAGTTAGCAGAACTGCTGAAAGATATTAGTTCCCTGCTGGGGTCTAATGATACTCAGGCTCACCAGAGTCTTGAAATATTTCTCTTTATTGTGGTCTTTCACAGAAATAGGAAACATTGTCCCTTTTCGTCATGGTCAATATTTCTAATAAACAGCTAATTCTGTTGCATAAATGTATAGTAGTCCCCATACACCCTCCCCACAAAAGCTAAAATCTGTGAAATTAATCCCTTTGATATACACTGTGCAAATATAGCCTTGTAGATTAAGCAGCAGTGGCAGGTCAATCTTACATAACAAATGCATTTTTATCATCTAAATTATAGAAAACATTTGCCACTGTTTTAAGCCAAATACAGAAAGAGTGCTTATAAAGTAGTAGTGTGAAGGACAAGCACTTCAGTTGTTGATCACACAATCAGCTACAGATAATGGCAAAAGGAGATGATACAGAATATATTCCATCCCTTAATCTTTTACAACCCATGTTTTGTTTTCTGCTCCTTCCTCATGCCATCTTAAAAGAGTCTGACGCAAGTGTCTAATAGATAGCCTGGAAAAGCTGCTGTTCTGGAAGACATTTTTCTTCCACTTGTTGGCTACTTTTTGAATTCCGGATGCACTGAGAGGGAAATTTCGTATGCCAGAGTTAAGGCTAATGTAAAGCTACACAAGTGCCCAAATTCCAAGACCAGCAATGGGCAGATCTTCAGTACTGGGCTGGATTTTTAAAGTGCAACCATTACTTTAAAAAGAAATGTCTATAATGACCTGATGAAATTATGTACAATTCAGCACTGGAAAAATATTGCCTTGGGACCCAGAGCATTATCCTGGTACTCCTCAGTTATGGAGGGTTTCAGCAGGTAATTCTGTTCATTCTTCTTAAAAGCAACTCTCCAAGCTCAATGAGCAATTAAGAGCACACTTACCTGGGAGTCAGTCTACTTAAATATAATGAGACATACTTCCAAAGAAGTGTGCATGTGATTGCATTGTTTATGTTGCAAGGTGGCAATCCTAAATGAAGGTGAATTGTTTACTTTAGTTATTACATAAAAGACTACTAGATTATGCTGCAGAAAAAATATACAGGTAGGAGTATACAGTTAAAAGTCAGTACAAGATACTGTTCAATATATTGACCATATGCATGACAGCAGAAATTCCATAGGTACAAACTGGGGTGGAAGCAGCACCTTCTTATTGACTAAATAAAACATCTGATAAGGACATGACCATTAACAGTTGCAATTTCCTAGCATTTTTTGACATGTAAGCATGGAAAGGAAACTCAAGTAAACATGGCAAGCCCGTAACAGAGTATTTCAAGCCATTTTAAAAAATGGTAGCTATATAAAATGTTTCTTTGATGACAGTGCTTTACTGTATTTTCTTATTTAAAATGATTATATTTTGTTTAAAAAAATCTCCATTACTGTATATCAGTCTGGATTGTGATTTTGTCAAGGTCAATACAGAAGAAGTTTTAAAAAATACATAAATCATCAAGAGTTATGAATGATTCAATGGCTGAATTCACAAATAACAGTAAATCAGGTGGGAGTTTCTCAAATTCTGGCCTGCTGTTGTGTCTGAACCCATCCCAGAAAAAAGAAAAACATAATTTGCTAGTCAACCATAAACCACCATTAGAAGTTATTGGCTTGGATCCAGTTAGTCCCAGCTAGAGCAGACCCACTGAATCAAGGAGATTTCCCTATGTATCGATTCACCATTCAACAATTGATTCAATGGTCTACTCTAGCTAGAAGTGACCGGCGGGATTCAGACTATAGTTTGCTATTTGCTTGTTTAAACCATAGTTTGTTGTTACAACAGTACTGAGAACTCTAGCTTTTTCTTGGTTTGTCTCTCCAGAATCCAGAAATAGGGGTTGACAAGAGAGCAAGAGGGAAGAAGATGAGAAATGGGGCAACCAAATTAGTTTACATTGTTGCCTGTAAACCAAAACAAAAAACCATCAGCAACATAAACCCTAATTTAGTGTGATATGCAAATGTGGCCAGTAAGGTTGTTATTTTTGTACAGCACAGTAAGGGGGATTTTTCTCATTTGCTTCAACATAGATGCTTTTGTTATAATGCAGTGCTGCACATCATGTTCTGTCACAACAAAACAATCAAAGGGTTTGGGTGTCAAATTGGGTTATCATACTGACGTCTAGAATGTGAATTCACTAGTGAGCAATTATTGACAGATGTTCTAGGTCATTTCCGCAGTAGACTGTTATAGCACTATTATACCACTTTCAACATCCTATGGAATCCTGGGGTTTGCAGTTTAGGGAGGGGTCAGCCAGCTCCTCCCTAAACTGCAAACCCCAGGATTCCATAGGATGTTGAAAGTGATATAATAGCGCAATAACAGTCTACTGCAGAAATGGCCCTACAGTGTATGGTAGCAACTAAGCAATTTGCTATTCAGCATCTTCAGTTCAATATTTTCTAAGCTTCCCTAAAGTGGAGATAAAAACAAGAAGCCCTGTGCCACTATATAGATGTCAGAAAGATGTACTCCCACAGTGACTCACAGTGCCGAAAAAGTATTCTTATTTGCTTAGATTGTCACCAGAGGACTAATTCAAGTCACATTTCTCAACATTCTCTCCATGGCTGTTGTCAATTTTTCCCTGCCTTCTCCCCCACACCACACAATTTGCCTGTAGCTGTAAACAGGCCTTGTTAGCAAATGGAAATAGAATGTGCTCAGAAACATCTGCAGCTGTGAGTTTCTTTAGATATCCAAAGCAGAACAAAGGTTGGTGCGTTGACTGAAAATAATGCTTCAGGCGTCAGGCTTTGGAAGCAGTACAACTTTAACAGGATTCATTTAAAGACAAGTTGCAAATGGGAAATATACAACAGAAAGACTGATTTTGTAGTTTTAGTAAAGAAGACAGCTTAAAGAGTTCCTCTCCCCTGCTGTGTCAAAACACCTTTAAGGCACACAGCAAGTATTGATATATTTGTTTGCTGTATTATTTGGCAATTTTAAAATATCACAGAAAGGTCTAAACTGGACCTTAGATTAAATAAATAACTCCCCAGTCCTGAATCTAGCCATTGAAACATATATGGGGAGTAGGGTCACACATGCTGTCCCCTGAATTTCCCATACATATTCAGCATAATGTTTGCACAGAACATATACCGGCATTATGCTATACATATGGCAGAGAGTCTGAATGCTCGTAAGAGTACACTCCTGGAGTACACTCCATGATTTAGTCTATTTGCACAGTACTACAATAGTGTGACAACAGAAGGCACAATCACAATTCCAGGAGTCTTTTTGCACTATATATACAGTAAGCCCTCCACATATGCTAGAGTTAGGGGTGTAGGGCCATCACAAAAGTGGGAAAATCACAAATATTAAAGTGTGTGTGTGCATGTATGTGTGCGCGTGTGAGTGCGGGAAGGGGACCACGGCATGGGGGGGACAGTAGGCACCCAGGGTCCAAACCAGGTCATAGAAAGGGGGTCAACACAGTGGCACTATACTTCTTCTCTTGCCCATCTCCTTCCTTGGGTGTTGGGGGGGTGGCATCAGGAGATGGTTTGTGGTGTTACGCCAGCTATGTCACCCCAGATGGGGGCTCCTAGATATTGCTTTGATATCATTTAATTCATCCCTGGCTAGGCTCCGCTCGGCGGCCCCACTGCACGTGTTTGGGTTGTTTTCCGAAACAGGCACGTACTGGCTGCGGCTGATTAATAGTTCACATTCCATTCTCCATTCAAGCAAGCAACTCTCAAGCCTCACGTAGCTTTAGGGGACTCCCATATCCACACTCCACAATAGCGGCACAGCTTCCCGCCAAACCATACCTTTTCAGAGGGCCATCAACTCACCACTCTATTGTCTTTCAATGCAAATCCCATCATGTTAACACTGACCTCACCAGATCTTTTTGTCTAGCACCAAAACTCCTTTTGTTCCTATTTGGTTTACCATAGCCGACAGGCATGATCTACCCTATATAAGGTCCCCAATTTTGAAACTTCTTTGGTTCCCCTTGAACATCCATCTCGTCCTGCTGCCAGTTTGTTCAGCAGTTCCCCTCAGCATCCACACTGAGCCCATCTTCCTCTGCTCCAGTTTCTTCAGGACAACGTGACTAGGTGTCGTATCACCCGCTTTTCCTCAAACTCCCTTTCTTATTCTTTAAGTTAGTTAGTGTGTGTGTTGTTTATTTTACTGTTTATGTTTAATAAAGTTGCTATCTGTTTATTTAAATCCTTTTGACTGTCTCGCTGACCTGAAGCTGTAGACATAGGGTGAAAGATCTCGCTACGTTACCCTGCCTCTCGCTAGCTAAGACAGTGCTCTGAGTTTAATTTCCCAACCTTCGGTATTTTAATTGGCAAAGCTGGGCGCCCCTCGCGGGACCCCCAGTTTCCAGGGTAATAGTGGTACTGAGAAATCAGACTGTGAGCTGTCCTTAGCTGGCCAGGCAGTGGCTGGTGGATGATCATAAGGACCAGAAGTGGGTTTTTAAAGGACTGCATGGCATGATCAGATCTGTGGACAGGAAAGTTTCCCCCAGAAAAGAAGCACCCAAGATGGTGGGGGGCAGGGGTTGGAGAAACTTGCAAATAATCAAATCTGTAAAAGTGGAACATGCAAATGTGGAGGGCCAACAGTATAATACTGTGATTCTAGTTTAATTCCCATGGCTTCATCCTGTGGAATCTTGGGGTTTGTAGTCTAGAGAAGTACAAAAGCTCTCAGGCTGAAAATTCTAAATGCCCTTCCTTAAACTGCAAGTCCCAGGATTCCAGTGGCTATTGCCGTGGTAGCTAGAGGAGAGACACTGTGCCACAACTGTGCAGTATGAAAGGAACTGAGGTCTCAAGCTAAGGTTAGCATTTGCATATTGCCAAAGAAGGGGAAAAATAAGGAAATCAATTTACACAGAATTTTCATGTGGTAAAATGTACCTAGAAATATGTATATATTTATTGTGGTCTGTAAAGGAGAACATGTGGTCCATGGTTTACTGGAGCCAGGTCCAAAGCACTTGGACTTTTGGAATAGCCGGAGCAACAACTTCATCTACCATCCCCTGTAGACTTTCCTGTTGCCTCTGAATGTAGACGTAATTCTCATAGTATCAGGTGGTCGGGGGTGTGTGTGTCTAGAATTGGTTTCTCAGTTGTGAGAGACAGTGATTATCCCTGGTCCTGGGAAAAGAAAATATGTATGTTTATGTAAAAATATAACTCACACATGTTCTGGGACAGAAAATGTGTGGGCATTTCAGAGAGAAAGGGAGAGATCAACATTCCTACCTGTATTTTTTGACTTTCTTTGAAACTGTGGCTAGAGGGATTGACATGATAATTCCCTCCACTTCAAAATTTATCACTATATTATTACAATCCCAAGGCAATGTTGTCAGAGTTTGGCATCTCAGGGTACCCACTGAGATATATACCTCAGAAAGCAGACCACTGTTGACCACCAGAACGCCCTGGCCCTGCTGTTCCTGCATTTTATTACCCGAAAGGCACCCTCTTCTCCCTAGTGGTCCACCAGATTACCACTGTCAGCTCTCACATGCTTTCACATTTTTCCTCAAGTATGTTTATATCAGGTTCAGTCATTGCTCTTGGATCTCCTTTCTGATTTTAAATCACTACATTGAAAGGCACCATTTGAAAACTCCAGTTGATTTGTCAGAAGTTCTTGTGCTGAAGTTTAAATCTACAATGCAGAAGAAAAATGATGACCAGGGCTGAGATCCTACATTAGTTTGTGAGAGCATAAAGCTCTGCCAAAAATACATCACTTCTGTCCCCACATCTCTCCCACAGGGATACTGTCTTCTTTGCCTGGCTGAAGAAATGTGGCTGAAGACCACCTACCTTTCATCCTTCCCATGGTGAAGGGAGTGGGCACATTCCACCAGCTAACAGGTAGGTTGAACAGAAGGGGGATCATTGCGTGAACGAGGTACTGGATACCTTCTTATGAAACAACCTTATAAGGGCCATTTCCACAACCCTCAAAGGCCCCTCCCTAAACTGCAAGCCCCAGGATTCCATGGGGTGTTGTAAGTGGAATAGTAGTGCTATAACAGGCTAGTGTGGAAATGGCCAATGACATTCACAAGTGGAGCACCAATGGAGTCCAAATACATCACCAACTGAGTCTACATCTCTACAAAACCATCTTCTTATATCTCCTCTCTGGTCTATTATAAATGATAAATTCATTTTTTCAGACAGAGCAATACACTAAACTTTAATAAGCCAGCCCCTGCTGTTAGTCCCGTAATCACCTGTTCACTGGCTTCTCCAGGCAAACACAGACAGAAACAAGGAGAATGATCAGTAGCCTGCCCTTTTTGTTCACAACCTCTAGGAAATGATTTGGATTGAGTGCAGAGAAAACAAGCAAAGGCAGCAGTGACAGCAACAAGGACAAGGGAACATAATTAGGGAGGGGACACTGCTGAAATGACTTAGCCCAAGGGACATACAGAACCTGAAACTGATAGTGCTTAAACCTACAGTTCCTCTCTTGTGTGGTCTTCACTGTTGAAATTTCCCTTTTCTTTTGTTTAGTGTTCTGGACATATGTTCCAGAAAGCATCCCTGTTTATGAAGATCCCCCACAATCATTGTGGCTCTGACAGCACTCAGGGCAGTGTCAAGCCTCTGCCAGTCAGCTTCCTCTTAACTGGAAACTTGGACTGGAGAGGAGTCTATGAAGTTGAATGCTGGGAGAAATGACATTTTAAGCGTTTCTGTAAGCCCAATCTGTACAAAAGTGCTCTGGCTTTGGGGAGTCAGAGTAAGCCTTCTCATTTTTAAAAGGCGCATCGATCATCTTTTTTTAAGCTAGGAAGGAAGAAGGAAGAAAAGTGGATGAATAGATTCTGCTGATAATCTTAACAAATGGCAGAAAAACTAGTGAATGTTAGCATCTGTAGTGCATTGGACTGAACCAAACCAAACCAAAGCTGCCTCATAGGACTGCCATGTGAAGAAAACAGAATGATACTATATACTCTGTGCTGAGATCCTAGAATGAAGAGTAGGCTACAGATATATTTAAATAATATATGAAATGCTGTATACACCTACTTGGAAGCAAACCCATTGAATGCAGTGGAATGAGGAAATATGTGAAGGACTACACTGCAAAGAACATTCTCTCTTGCTTTTTGAAAACCATGCTATGATTCAACTTTTTTAAAGTGTTTTTTTTCTAGAGTATATAAATATAAGCATACACTGCATGTGTCCATTAACGTTATCACTGTATTGTGACATTATTACAGGTATATCAAAATTTATGATGCAGAGGTCTTTTTTGCAGAAAAACATGGCCAACAAATACACAAAAACCTGAGGAAAGACAGGATAAACATTCAGTGCTGCATACATTATGGGATACTTAACACATTCTCAGTAGTTATGTGTTGGCTTTTAGCCTAGGAAAAGTAATGGGCTGCTACTTAGAATATACTATAGCTTTGGAGATAGAAATTGGGTGGGAGGAAATCAATATTCTTTCCTGTCTTGTATACTGTGAAGTTTTATGTGCAATTATGCAGAAACAAAGAGTAATTCGATTTTGATTATTCTTTAAAATCTAGAGCAGGGATAGGCAAGCTGTGGACCCATGAGTTTTGTGCAGCTCCCTTAGCCTTTTTATATGCCCCAGCTGGCATCATTACATGCAACTAGACTTTATAAATTCACGTGTCTCCTTTTAGAAGAGAATTGTGTAGCTGGAAGCCAAGGGATGTTGTTGTCGTATTGTCTTTAGGTGTAGAATATCCCTGCCAAGACTTATGTGTGCAGATGGAAATTGCTGGCTAAACTGGTCTGTCAGCATAGGCAAAAGAAGGAGGTAGAAGGTGGCAGCCAAAACACTGAACAATACCCATACTGAAAAGAAATGAGGAATTTGAATCCATCAACTACAATCATTGGAGGAATGAGGAATTATGATTAAATTATTGGTTGCTAGTTGAAACGTATCTTACACTAACTAAGGGGGTCCATGGGTCCTTCTGTTCCCCTCTGTTCTCATTTTTTTTTAACCTCTGGAATCTTACTAGCAATCTCTCAAAGGTTCACCTCCCATTCTCCTGTTCTTCTTTAAAAGCCCCAGACACCAGTGTCTTAGTCTTTTCCTGTTTTCCTATCTTTTCACATGCCTTGGGAACCCTAGCTGGAGTTCATCAAAGAGACCTCTCCTATTTTCAAACTCTTTTAAAAATTATTTCCAAATGAACACTTTTTTTCTTCCAGGAAATTCCACCCACCCACACACACACATAGTGATTTGGATTTTTTTTTTTTAACTTGAAACTGGACACCGCAAACTTGGGCAACCACCAAAAACACTCTGTCAGATTTGTGAAGTTTCTACTATAGTGTGCCAGTGAGTTAAGGCATCCCCCCTGTCTCAAAGGCCCTTCCCTAAACTGCAAACCCCAGGATTCCATAGGATGTTGAAAGTGGAATAATAGCACTGTAACAGTCTAGTGCGGAAATCACCATAGTTATAAGAAACAAATTTCCCTGCCATTATATACATTTACTTTTCCATGGACCAGCTGTGTCTACCACTGTGAGCAGGTGTAGCCAAAACGGCTACTAGACACAGCCAAAGTTGTTTCGAACAAAATGTTGCAAACGTGGGGGAAATGTGAGACTTAATATGAAAAATTCATCCTGCCAGGAGGGAAATGGGATAGAGTGTACTATATGGAATCCTGAAAAGCAGTATTCCTCACTAAATTTTGGTTTAATTAGCAATTTGCAAGAAGATTGTTGTATTAGCACGTGTCAGGGGAAAAAAGGAGTCTTGTGACATCCTTAAAACTAACTGGTTTATTTTAGCATGAGACTTTGTAGATCACAACCACTTCTGTAGTGATTTTGCAGTAATATAGACAGTCAGCATGGTGCAGTGGTTTGAGCACCAGATTACGATTGAAGAACAGAGTTCAAATCCCCACATGGGCATGCAAATCCACTGGATGACCTTGGGCAAGTCACACACTCTCAGGTCCTTTTCGCAGGACTTTCTTGTCCCGCAATGGAGATGGGAGAAGGACGGGACTGTGACAACAGTTACACATGACGTTGTTTCAGTCCCATCCTTCTCCCGTCCCCAGGCAGCACAATCACAAAATAAATCATTGATGGGTTTTCCCCTTCAATGATGCGTGATCATGCTGCCATCCCATACGTACCTAGTGTTCGGAGGGTCTGGAAATGCAATGGCTGCACTTTCTGCCCTCCCACAGCCTGGGAAAGAGCACCGGCTACACTGCAGCAGGAAGAGGCAGGGTCGTTGCACTTCCTGGATCACAGAGGCAGCTGGTGTGGAGGGGAGCGGAGCGTTCCCATTGTGCTCCCCTCCTGGCAGAGCCGCTACCAGGATCCCCACAGGGTGCTGCTGGAAACAGGTAAAGTGCGGAACGGGCAAACTCCCTTTGAACAAATCTTGCCAAGAAAACCCTGTGATTGATTTGCTTTAGGGTCACTGTAAGTTAGAAACAAGTTGAAGACACACCACAACAGGAAGGATTAAAGACATTAACAAACTGAAAGTTGCAGCAAATCATACAAGCAGGCAGGGTCAGCCCAAGACATTTTGCTGTCTGATGCAGACCAAATGGTGCCCCTACTACTCACCCAAGTCAAAGTACATGGTACCCAACACCAGCCATATTATATTTGGCATCTGAGGCAGAAAATCCCACAAACATCTCTCTAGTTGCCTGACATTGCAGATCAAATAGTGTATTTGCTGCCTTTTCATTGTACTCAAAACTTACTGCCATTTCCTTCTGTCTAATGGTAGGGCTGGGCCAATGCAGAGTTCTGTGCAACAGCTGGGAATTAAACCAAGAATAGAATTCATTGGTTCTGCTTTTGAAGGAGAGAACAGGTAACTCAAAACTCCAGGGAGTTCTGTATATACACAGTTGAATATGTGGGAGTGAAACGCACTTAAGCCAGCTTCATAGCAATCACATTTTCTTGGATTGTTCTCTCAGTTGTTAATGATTGTACGTATTTGAATGGAAGACAGAAAGGAATGCAGGTAATTTAATGAAGGCAGTTATCCAAATGCAATTGCACTGCTTGCCACCTCATTTACATAGCTTTTTCCTGATCAACATTTGTAAAGACATTGCTGACATTGCAGACTACAGGGGAGAAAAATGTGTTAAACAATTCCTTTGGCTTATTAAAGAAAAAAACAACTAAATTGTAATATGAAAGCTACTCATTGGCCTTATTCACACATTAATAGTGAGCCAGGATAAACTGCAGTTATTCTAAATAATGGTTTGTTGAAGCAACATGCTTAGCATGGATAGGCAGCTTTTCTTTTTTATGGTTCTTTGTCTTTAGCCTAGACTTGGACTGGACTACCTTTCCAATGGGGAATTCCAAATCATTAAATCATACAATTTTAAAAATTAGAAGTGACCACAAAGGCCATCCAGCCCAACTCTCTGCCATACAGGAACATACAATTGCAGCTCTCCTGAAAGGATGCTCACTCAAGCTTTGTTTAAAGAACTCCAAAGAAAGCATTTGTCATTTCTGTTTGAGCAAGCTATGTTTTATAATATAATTCAGACTGCAATAGGGTTTTATTGAATTTTGTTACGAACCACCTTGGTAGGACTATACCATGAAATTAGCATACACAGTCCTCCCTTCACATTCATGGGTTTGACCTTCACAAATTTGATTATTCATGAGGCACATGCTTGTCCCCCCCCCATTTTCCTCCTCCCAGTCCCTTGCATTCCTCACTCCAGGCTTGTGAGCCTTGTGTTTAAAACTGAATTTTTTATCCTTTTGGAAAAAAAGCCCCCCCACACACACACTGCTCATCTCCTCCATGTGGCTGCACATTCTGCTATGTAATGGCTGGTCAGATACTTTCTTTTCTCCTACCCCTCCTTTGTCAAGATGGCCGCTGGAAGTAGCTAGAATGGCAGATCTCTCCTCTTTTCCCTCTGAGGGGAACGTACTGATAAACCCATTACCTTGTCTTTTTCCTTCTGCCCAGGAACACCAGGGTCCAGAAGCAAAGAAATGGGAGGGAGAGCTCTGGAGGGGAATCGCAGGGGGGAGTTATTCATGGTTTTTCCACTTCCATTAGGATTCTGTACCCCAAATCCTCACGAATGCGGAGCAACTATTATACTGTTATTAATAATATAAAATATACTTTAAAATGCACTCTGCTCTGAAACACTGTGTGTGTGTGTAATGTGCCTTCAAGTCATCTATCTATTTATGGCAACCCCATGAATTTCATAGGGTTTTCTTAGGCAAGGAGTATTCAGAGGTGACTTTGCCAGTTCCTTCTCCTCAAATATAGTTTACAGCACCTGGTATTCACTGGCAGTCCCCCATTCAGGTACTAATCAGGGCTGATGCTGTTTAGTTTCCAAGATCAGACAGGATCTGGCACCTTTAGGGTACTTAGGCCCTTTTGAAACACAACAGAACTACATTGTGTCAGTGTGAAAGCCTTATGACCTTTTAATTTAACAATGTTCCTCAGAATGATCAACACACATACAGACTTCTATGTTGTCTTTGGCTTATGTCAAGAGCCAGAAAGAGAAAGAATACACTATTTTTAACAGTATGGATTCAGAAAACAACACAATATGTATATGTTATAGGATGCATCCTCAAAAGAATTTAGTGCAATGCAAACTTTGGGAAATAGAGAGAGTAGTGTTTCTCTATGTAACCACTGGCCAAAATTCTGTTAGTTACATATGCATGCATACTTGTAGTTTACATGCAAGTACTGTCCTCCCTCCACATTCACAAGTTTGACCTTCGCAAATTCAATTATTTGCAAAGCGTATGTATGCCTTCCTACCCATTCTTCTCCTCCCATTCCCTTTCCTTTTGCTGGGCGTGCATGCCTTCCTTCTCTGCACCTGGACAAAAGGCAAGGTAATGCCAGGGAGGAGCATCATGCACAGAGAAAAAAGGCATGTGTGTGCTTTCCCCCATTCCCTTCTTTTTGCCCAGGAACAGGGAACACACACTGGGGCAAAAGGCAAGAGAATGGGGGAAGGCATGCTCACCTCCCCCTCCATTCCCTTGCCCTTTTCCCAGATGCATAGAAGGAAGGTAGGTGTGCCTAGGCAAAAGGCAAGGGAATGAGAGGGAAGGTCCATGCCTCCCCCATTCCCTTGCTTTTTGCCCAAGTACAGAGAAGACAGGCATGTGCACCAGAGCAAAAGGCAAGGGAATAGGAGAGGGGAGCCCCAGAAGGGAGCAGGAGGGGGAGCATGGAAGGAGTTACTCATGGTTGTCCACTTTCTTGAGGGTTCTTCACTCTGAACCCTTGTGAAAGTGGAGGGGCCACTGTGTGTCTGTTTTCTCACAATGGTACAACTTTTCTACAATGGTGGGATTGCATGCTTCTGGGAGGCAAGGGGCTATGCTGCTCATAGGTTTCCTGTGTCAGACAGACTTTTGCTGAGGAGCCAAACTAAATGTGCCAAACAGCTACTGGGCAGCAGCAATAGTGAGAGATGACACTGGAAGGAAGATCTCTCAGAGACAATGACAGTGGCACCATAACTAACACTTCTTAGTACTGAGCAGAGGGAGGCATGGTAAACCTCCTTTTGGAAATCTTTTATCAAGAAAGCCCTACAATGAAACAGTACAAAATGAAATGAGATGGGGCCAGATTGCAAACTTGGGGTGAAAGAGCTAAAGTGGACAGGAACAGAACATTTTTAGTCAGATAATTACATAGTGTTTTACTTGGGAAATTAAAATCTAAGAAGAAATGGAGTGACATTAATAGTGAGGAAAGACATTACAAAAGGAGTCCAAGGACATAATGGACATAAATCAAAGTTTGATTAAATCGTATCAATAAGACTTCAGGGAAGACCAATCTATCCATCTAGGGATCATATTTTGAACATATGTTAGATAATGGAGAGCAGCAAAGAATTTCAGAAGAAAGTCAGCCTGTGCTTTACAGATTATAGCAAAGTTTTTGACTGTGTACATCATAAAAAACTATGAATCACTCTTAAAGAAATGGACTTGCCACAACATTCAACTGTCTTGATGCACAACCTGTACTCAGGAGAAGAGACTACCATCAAGACAGAATATGGAGAAATGGAAAAGTTTCCAGTTGGAAAGGGAGTTAGGCAAGGCTGCATTGTATTACCCTATCTGTTTACCTGAACCTATCTTGGAAACAGAGTTCCAAACCTTGGATAGCTCCTTTCAAGTTTGTGCTTAAACTTGAAGTGGCTTCACTACACTAATGACATGGAAGTCTCTGCTGCCGTGCTTCATGCACACATCCATGCTATATTGCCATATTTCCACATCTAGCCATAAATACCAGTAATGAGATTGAGTATATGGGATGAAGTTGTAATATATGTGCATGAAATACCCACAAAATCAGGCCCTATCTGCAAGCCCATCTAAAGCTAAGAGACATTAACTCTAAGGAAGGAGCTCATTGTGTGTCCATTTTGGCTCCCTTGAGAATGCTGGGGATCCAGGCAATCACTTCATTCACACAAATGGAGATACCTGACTTCTCTGTGGACAAGGATTCTCAAGAGGAAATTAAGACAGTATGGCTTTGACCCCTTTCCCCGTTGAAGCTAAACCATAGAAAGCAGTCTAAAGTGAATCCAAAACCAATTATGCTGAGGGATCAAAGCTGAAAATCAAAACCATAGAGTAAATTCAGGATGAAAAGACGAATGAAGAAATGGGTCCAAAAGACAAAGAACTGCCCCAATGCTCAATGCTGCTCATGCAAAGTTCAAATAGTGTAGGAAGTCTTCCTATAATTGTTCCTGTCCAGGAGGATCCATTAGCCAACATGGTCAAGAGGAGTCAGTCTAGGGATTGAGGGTAATTCACTGCCTAGAAGATTCTTCAGCTTGCAGTTTGTGCCTGTCCACACTGCTTGGAGTATAAGTTAGCAGTATAAGTCTCGATATCTCATTTTTTCCTCCCTTAGGTCAAGGGATGGTTAGCATACACTATGCTGTTTTTACACATATCAAAGAATATCTCACTTGACCATATTCTGCCAGTCTCTTAATTTAAAATAATATGTCACTGGATAATAGTAAACCTCTGTGTACTTTAAGAAAAACTACTAGATCAAATCTCCGATAGCATGATGATGATGATAATAGCTTAAAGTACCTTCTTCGCTTAATAGAAAACTATTACGAATCAGCTATGTAATTGAAATAACCAAGTGACCCTCTTTTCTGAATAGATCTTAGCTGGCAAGTTGGAAGAGCCATTAATTAGCTGTTTGTCATCATCTCCTACAGCCCAGGCAAGGGCTTGGTGCATGATGGCATTAAAGTGAAGGGTGGGTGGTATAATTTGCATTCAGTGTTGCCATACCTCTTAATTTTTCTTTCATTTTCCAGTATATCTCAAAAGGTATTGCTGTACCATTCCAGAGACTGGCCCTCATTCCTCACAATCAACAACCAGTGAATCAGTTTTGTTAAAACTGTTCCCATTCTGAACAGAACTGCTGGCTGAGGCATATTTCTTCCCTAGAATTTTACAAGTTGCTTTCAAAAGTGAAATGGCATGTGTTTTTGAGGCATGTAATTTCTGCTTATCATGAGCCTTAGAACAGCACCAGTTGATGGAAAAGATTTTTGTGTGTGTTTTAAAACTTCTTTCATATGCATTAGATTTTTAAAAAAATTACACCCTATCAAATAGAAAAA
Source organism: Ctenosaura bakeri (assembly GCA_948474755.1). Classification (NCBI taxonomy): domain Eukaryota; kingdom Metazoa; phylum Chordata; class Lepidosauria; order Squamata; family Iguanidae; genus Ctenosaura; species Ctenosaura bakeri. Next base: position 83,155 of record CAOLHI010001289.1, read on the forward strand.
GATAGAGACACAAACATGTTTGGAAGACTTGAGTCACACCCAGATTTTCCAGAAGTCACACCAGAAAAACCTTCATTGTAAACACAATCATTTATGTTCTTTTGTATGCTGCTCTTTCATTAAATACTTGAGTTGTTTTACAGTGTTTCGTAGTGCCTCATAAAATGCTTTTTTAAAAAAAAAAGAATAGCACTAGTTGTGCTGCCAATGATAAACTAAAATTCCAAAGTCTTGGGGCTTTATCGCACCAAAGTGTCATACCACCAGAGCAATGTGTTATCCTTGGATCAGAATCAATCCTATCACATAACATTGGTGGTCACCAGCAGCTATTGTGTTGCAATCTGTTTGAAATGTGCCCTTTTTCATGTTCTAAATAATCTGCTAATGACTCTTTTCCCCCACAACAATCCAGTTAGCCATGGGAGTGTGTTTTCCTGATAGCGCTTCCTTCTGTAGCTGATCCAGTAGCGGGCATGGTGTGCAATTGCAGTCATTGCAGCATAATATAAATAAATATGGACCAATCATGAGATGTGGGGCAGCAATGACACTGGAATGTGGAGGGAAGAGCAGTGTGAATGTTGCTATTAATCTGCAGCTGTTGAAAGGGAGCAATAGAGAGCATTAATAACCAGATACCTTCATGGGAATGGCTATAGCAAGATTCCAATGGAACAAGGCAATATTAAGGTATGCTAGAATAAGACTATTGGAAACAGCTGTGGACTTTGTCTGCCTATCTTGGTTTGTATTCCTCATTCCAAAGAACTGCATCGTTCATGCTCAGAATCATTCTGTGTTGTATTGATTGTTTGTTGGCTCACTACTATTATGTATAGTGTGAATATAAAAGCAAAGTATAAAATGCCTGGCTAATAACATCAGGCAACAGCATCATTACTGAGCCCCATACAGTGCCAAGAAGTGTTGTCCACTTTGTCCCAGCATTATCTATTCCCAGGCATAGAATCAGGTTAGCTGGTTTTTAGATTTTGACATTATGCCAATTGATTCTGCCATGTGAGTTGTTATTCCTGAACTTTAGTTTTATATTACAGATGGGTAAGTTTTATTGTTTCCCTCTTTAACTTTGTATATTTTAATTGCTACAATGCTACAAGATGGCTTGGGTATTTTTTTTTAAGAAAAAGGTGTCAAATAAATTTAAGTAGTATGAACAAAGCTATCCAGTCTTGGCTTGATTATAACCCCCCCCCGCCCTTTGCTATTATCCTCTGTGCTGACATGTCACAAAAAGACATGGTAAAATTCGAAAGCTTTGTTGTTACTTCATTTACCTGCACATTACTTCACTCTGGCTCTGAATTTGTGCTGAATCTTCATCCTCTGACCAGTATATTAGGGGACCCATGATTCACTGCAACTGAGTAGGAACAACTATTACCAGCACCAAAAATCTCAGCTACCAAGACTAGTGGACAATGTTGGCTGGAATTCAGTAAGGGACATATATTATCATAAGTGGACTTATATCTACATGAGATAGAACTGACAAGTTTCTCAATGTCCATATTCAGCAAGGGCTGCCCTGACACTACTATGTAGAAGACCCAGTGAAGTCACCAATGTGGAACTGGACTGATGTGTTATGGGAGCAATGTGCAACTGGACCCATGTGCATCACGACATTGGTTTGGGAGTGCTGATGTGCACTAGTAGAGTCTGATTCACATCACTGCCCTGATACCCATCTTCACAATTCACTAGCAGAGTTTCTTAGCACCTCTGCTACATAGTTAAATATATATTAACTCATGGCCACAATAGAGAATGTTGCATATAACAGTTTTGTAAATGCCAAACAATAACTGGAGGTGAAAAAAAGAACAGTAGTACTGGACAGCAAAGGAGTCTGCCAAAAGCAAGATGGTTCTGATGAGTCTTTTTAAAAAATAGACTTGCAAGCTGGTCTTTGATTCGAAATCTCAAAATATTTAAATCTATTCTAACAAATCAGAGCAATTGAAGCATACAACCATTCTCCACATGATATGTACATGTTTGCTAACTGCTAACTGTAATGCAATTCCTTGGTGGTCTCAGTGCAATTAGGTCTCCTGCTGTAATACTCATTGAAATACTGTGGCTGAATGCTCCAAAATTGTTCATGTCATGAGGGGTACAGTAATTTTAAAATCTTATTAACAGCAGTCAGCTTATGGGACAAGCAAAATGCAAGAGGGATAATTATCCAAATGTGAGTATCTGCCCTCAGACAGATGAGACAATCATGAAAGCATGGAGGTATTCTATAGGCAGCATTCTAGAATGTCTTGCTCAAGAGTAGTCACATTAAAGTCTTATGTAAGTTGACCAAAGGCTGACATCTTACAAGACAACCTCAAATCTGGACATAAATCACTGTAATAATTCTCCCCATGTTTTCTTTCATTGAACAACATAAAAGAGAGATGTGAATCAATATTCTTTATATGAAGGGCAGAACTGGTGAATGAACAGACTAAAATGGACAATAATTCATGGACAACTGTGGTACGTAAGGTATTTCAAGTAACATTCACAAATATCTGTTCACAAAAGGGAAAAGTTATCTCTGTGGATGAATTTCACTGCTATATTATCTTTGTCTATTATGTGGGATTTAACATTTGTTGTTGTGTGCCTTCAAGTCATTTTCAACTCATGGGAACTCTGTCCTGGGGTTTTCTCAGACTGAGAGTATGTGACATTCTCCAAGTCACCCAGTGAGTTTCTATGGCAGAGTGGAGAATCAAACTCTGGTCTCCAGGGTTGTAGTCCAATTGTCAAGTCACTACACCACTCTGGCTCTCTGGGATTTAACTTTATCTCACAGGTGGAAGGGGGTACCTGAAAGATGAAGGAAGAATGGTGGGATCCTTTTCTTCATTTCAGTGTCCCACTGCAACATTCTTAGGGTTGTGATTCTCCTCATATTGCAAGCTAAAAGCACGAATTTTTAAAAACTGAGTAGTGCTTCCCTTTCATAGGTACTGAACTGAGGCTGAAAGAGTAACCCTGAGATTCGAAATGGGGACTTGCTCCCACTAGGTAAGTCCAAAACATTCACCCCTGCCCACCTGTGGGCCCTGTAACCCTATGGGTAGAACAGAGAATCCCCACATTCACCATTAAGTTACCCTTGAGCATTCCATTATGTTCCTGGGCAAAGCCTTCCCCCCTGCACTAACCACCATGGATGAGGGACAAGTCATAAGTAAACAATGACTTGAAGGCAAATACATTTTATTTAGAACTAGTGTATTTACCTGGTGTTGCCCGGGATTTTAGCTTCCTCTTAAGAATTCGCCAAACTGTCTTCTCCAGTACCTGTAACTCTTCCCCGTATTTCCCAATGCAGTCTGTATTTAGAGTTATTTACATGCACAGTTTGGGTTCCTGAGGGAATACACTGCCCTTCTTCTTGCTGCTAGGCCTTGTCTCCATAGCAACTGGCCTGAGGCCCAAGAGCCCTTGGCTGAGAATTCTAAAGGCCTCTCCCTAAACTGCCAACCTCAGGATTCCATAGAATCTTCACAGCCAGCCAATCATATGAGGTCTTCTCGTCTCACACAGCCAATTGTATGAGGCCTTTGCCTGTCTGACGCAGACAAACAGACAAGATCACTCATAAACTTTGACTTTATATAGCAGATTCTATGCCAGAGATCTCTAGGGGCTCACCAGACTACAAAACCTAGTATTGCACAGGATGCAACCACAGCAGTTAAAGTGGAATCATAGTGCTATAATTACATAGTGTGAAATGGTCCCAGAATTAAGTGTGGCAGGTGGATCCATGTCCACGGCACAGCAAATCTGCTCTGAGTTTTATGGGTACTCTTCCCATAACTGTTCCAGGTTGCTTCGGAGCAATCCAGGTATGGGGTCCTATTTCCAAAAGAGGCTGGAAACCAGGCTGTGGCTACCTCTATACACAGGGTGACAGAAGCCTCCCAGTGGCAAAAACAACATGTGGGTGGATGAAACTGAAGCTGCAAGTGGATTTTCCCCCCCATCTAAAACAGTAATGGGGGAGGGGAAATAGGAAAGCTATCGTACAACCTGGAGGAGTCTGAGGGGATCCAGCCGTAAAAACCAAGACTGGATTTACAAGTCCTGCAGTTATGGATCCTCTGTCCACGTTTGTCAGGACTGTAGGACATGTAGCCCTCCAGACATTCTTGAACTTCACTTCCTATCAGCCCCAGCTGGAGAAACAAATGGTGAGGGACAAAGGAACCCGTAGTACAGTATCTTTAAAGTTTCTGGAAGCAAAGGTTCTCTACCACTGTTTTCGTAACTCCTCCTACTGTTTGACATTCTTCCAAGATTGTCTCTGCACCCATTCTTGCTGCAGTCTCTTGTTACCGTAGTTTCTAGCCTGGACTTGTGAGATATTAGATATCATTTGATATCAAGAATTTGGCCTTCTTCACCCATTCCTCTCCACGTGCTTGTGAGGCCCCCGGACAAAGACGCATGCAGGCACGGCCGAGAATAGCTGAACCATTCAAAACAGATCCAGGCAGGCCAATAATAGCTAGACTGCTGCTTCAGGACACCTCCAGGCAAGTACCCTTTTAAGATCATATTATATATGCACACTGTTTACAAAAGACTCCCTGCCCCGAGGAGGCAGCTTGACAAGCCTAATACTCAACCATCAAGCACTCCGTATTTGCATACTGTCTACTCTATTGACAACTCTGTCATAACTCAATCATGCAAAATACTGACCTTTCAGAGGCTTTGTCTCCAGTCTGAAACCCACTGTATTCCCCAAGAACAGACTAGCCTACGGGCACATTTTCCCCTATAAGACCCCCTGATTTTGAGCGCTTCTTTGGATCGCTCCTGGCTTCCATCCCGGCTTGCTGTCACTTCATTCAATAAGCCTTCCCCTCAGCTCCTCGTGCTGAGAATCTCCACTTCTACAGATTTTCCTTCAGACTACCTGGGCTTCAGGACAGGTGTAGTATTTCCCATGCAAAACCTCCTCTTAAAACCCTCTATCCAACTCCTACTTTTCTTTCAATAGGTCTGTGTGAGTGTATTTGCATACACATGTTTGACTGTGTGTTTCATCAATAAAGAAGACAATTATTATTTATTTCTGTTTGCTCATTGACTCTGCCTGACCCCGTGGACATTGGGTTCAAGATCTCTTTAGGTTGCCCTGCCTCTTGTATTGCTAGCTTGTGCTCTGCTAATTCCCATTCCCCATTGTGAGTACATTGAGGTGTCCCTCCCAGGACCCCAGAAATCAGGTAACACTCTTGCATGCCTACTCCAAAGACACTCCTGAAAGTCAGCAGCTGGGATTCTGCATCATCTGTGCAGCACTTTACTCGACATTTACAGCTCCACTCTAATCTATCCCCTCTCCACCAGCTGTCAAATCACACAGGAAACATTGTTGTAGATGTTCTCTGCTGTGCTTGGGGGTAAGGAGGGAAAGTGAATCAGATAATAAAAAAAAACAGCATGTGAGGGGAAGAAAAACAAACTTGCTGTCCATCTTATTTCTCTTCTCTTTGCAGCTGAGGTCAGTCACTTCTTGGTTATCTGAGGTTCTTTCTGCAGGGCGTTGGCATCCCACATTGGGAATGGGAAAAGGACAGGTCCCGGATGACGCTTATGCATGATATTGTCTGTGTCCCATACTTCTCCCATCCCCAGGTGGCACAGTTGGGCCACAAATCATTGGTGGGTTCTTCCCGTCAATGAGCAGTGATCACACCACCCTCCCGCTGCCCTTCCACACTTACCTGTGCTGCAGAGGGTCAGGAAGCACAAAGGCCACACTTCCTACCCCAGCACAGCCTGGGACTGTGCCCAGTTGTGCTGCGGAAGGAAGAGGCATTGCCATTGTGCCCCCTCCATTCCACCAGACAACTGGTGTGAAGGGGAGCACTCCTGTCATGCTCCCCTCCTGGGAGAGGCTTTCCCAGGATCCCTGAGAGGAGCTGCCGGAATCCAGGAGCCTGCAGAAAGGGTCACCTCTCACTTCCCTCCACCCTATCCAATGTTCACTTGCCTGGGGCAAAGATTGTGGATGGTGTATAAAGGGCTTCTGAATAGATTCATAGGCATGTATGAGATCTTAAGATTTGCACATATATATCACTAACAGTCAGGGTGTCCTCCAGAATGATATGTAATGCAGCATAAACAATTGTGTTGACAGAGCAGGACTGAGAACTGACAGAAATCAAGAAATAAGGCCTCCTGTTCATGTCAGCAGTACCTTCTGATTATTCCAAAGTTCATGTGTTCACTGTGGTTCACTTCCTACATGTGCACATGATAGATCCCCTTTCCAGGCTGTTCCTGCACTTCCACTTTCCAGGCTGTTCCTGCACTTGGGCTCCTGACACTCACTGTGTCCGCTTTCCCATCTTAATCTCTCCCTGGAGTAAACACTTGGGCCTCAAGGTGATCCCTATGTGGTTGTGCTGTTCTGTGGGTTCACTAAATTGTGGGTAAGTGTGACCAGACTATCAAACCTAATAGGAACAGCCAGACATTGACCATTTCTGCACTAGACTGTTATGGCGTGATTCTTCCACTTTCAACATCCTATGGAATCCTGGGATTTGCAATTTTGGGAGGGGCTGGCCGGATGTTGAAAGTGGAAGAATCGCACTATAACTATCTAGTGCGGAAATGGCTATTGAAGTAAAAAAAAAAAAAAGTAGAAGTTTATTAAGGCACATTTACATAGCGCATTATCCCTTGAATTATCTAATCATTCACAGCAACCCAAAACCCTATTCTGTTTCTCACCCTGGCTGATTGTCCTGTCTCCATTACAGATTTTCCTTATCTCTAATTCATCTTTTCTCTATTTTGCTGCAATCTTTTCTCTCTCACTGTGCTGTCTTTCCCTTATCTCTGCACCATCTTTGCCCTATCTGCCTTGTTCAGAAAAAAGCCTCAATTTTTTTTTTATCATTTCTCCTCATAGAATCATAGAATCATAGAAATTCAGAGTTGGAAGAGACCACACAGGCCATCCAGTCCAACCCCCTGCCATGCAGGAACACCCTCAAATCAATCCCGACAGATGGCCATCAAGCCTCTGCTTAAAAACCTCCAAGGAAGGAGACTCCACTACACTCCGAGGCAGCAGATTCCACTGCCGGACAGCCCTGACTGTCAGGAAGTTCTTCCTGAGGTTCAGGTGGAATCTCCTTTCCTGCAGCTTGAATCCATTGCTCCTTGTCCTGGTCTCTGGAGCAGCAGAAAACAAGTCCCCTCCTTCCTCTACGTGGCTTCCCTTCAAATATTTAAACATGGCTATCATGTCCCCTCTTAACCTCCTCTTCTGCAGACTAAACATACCCAGCTCTCTAAGTCTATCCTCATAGGGCATGGTTTCCAGGCCTCTCACCATTTTGGTCGCCCTCCTCTGGACTTGCTCCAGCTTGTCAATAGCCTTCTTGAATTGGGGTGCCCAGAACTGGACACAGTATTCAAGATGGGGTCTAACCAAAGCAGAGTAGAGTGGTACCAGTACCTCCCTCGATCTAGACACCATACTCCTATTGATGCAGCCAAGAATTGCATTGGCTTTCTTGGCTGCCACATCACACTGCTGACTCATGTTCAGCTTGTGGTCTATGAAGACTCCTAGATCCCTTTCACACGTACTGCTATCCAGCCACGTGTCCCCCATCCTATATTTGTGGATTCCATTATTTCTGCCTAAGTGTAGGACCTCTGTTGAATTTCATTTTGTTCGCCCTGGCCCAGCTCTCCAATCTATCCAGGTCATTTTGAATTTTGATCCTGTCCTCTGGCATATTAGCAACCCCTCCCAATTTGGTGTCATCTGCAAATTTGATGAGCATGCCCTCTATTCCTTCATCCAAGTCATTGATAAAAATATTGAACAGCACTGGGCCTAGGACAGAACCCTGTGGCACCCCGCTAGTCACTTCTCTCCAGGACGAAAAGCAGCCATTCGTGATCACCCTTTGGGTTCGGTCGGTCAACCAATTACAAATCCAACTAACAGTAGCCCTGTCCAGCCCACATTTTACTAGCTTCGTTGCGAGAATGTCATGGGGAACTTTGTCAAAGGCCTTACTGAAATCTAGATATGCTACATCCACAGCACTCCCTTCATCTATCAAGCTAGTAACTCTTGATAGGGCCCCCTTCACAGAATTTCCTGAGATGTGACTGACTGGCACAAACCCGGTTTGCCCAGTTCCTCCCTTCAGAGTGTGTTTAGGATTGCCTCCTTAATCATGGACCAATTTGGAAAGCCCTTTTCCCACTAGGACTACCCAGACAAATAAGTATCCCAACTGTGACAGATTGTATTGCCCTAAGTGCTAACAAAAAAACATTAAACATCAAACTACATGGCAAAGAACATAGCCGTACAGCAGGCAATGTAATGGATCGGGGGGGGGATTTTTTCCACCCCCCCAAAATGGAAGAAGCCTATTGTTCAAACTGACTCAGATGAGTTTTGTTACTGTGGAATTCTGTGTGAATGGGGTGATTTTTTATTCAAGCAAACATCACAAGGCTGTTTCTCATTTATAGTGCCTTACACAATAGAAGTAAGATGTAATAGATGGACTGGGAACAAATTAATTTTGCTCTTGGCTATGTAAATTAATTTTTTAATCTTCCGTCTGTTCAGTCCTATTATGTATGTAATCATTTATTTCCAGGATTAGGAGGGAGGTTGTTATGTGGTGTTTTTCTTTTATTCTATTAAGAACCATTAAGAAAAAAAAAACAGCAATGCATTATATCATAGATGCATATCGTTAACTCCTGTTTGGCTGAGCCATGGGGATATCTGAGTTGCCATACTGGAGATGGGACAAATTAGTCTGGTTTGGAGTCAAGCGTCACAGCAGCCCCTCCTGGCAAAACCAGGAATATGAAAAAATTCATACATAGCAGATCCTTTTATTCCTGATTTGTATAGACCTATAGTGAAGTCCATGGGGCAACTGTATTTAGATGGGTTTGAAAATCTGAGATCTAATGAAATAATTCCCTGAAAATTGTAACTCAATTTTGTGATTTTATAGAGCACTACTGCACCCCTTTACCTTTTAACCTGATACCGTGCATCTCTCACACCAGCAAAAGCCACAAATCTATATATCTATTTCCACTCTTGTGAAATCTAATAGATATCTACAGAGAAGGTGCCAACTGGAAATTCAGTAGGGGATGGAGCCAGCTTGACCTCCCTTGGGCAGGAATTCCACAATTGAGGCGCCGCTACAGAGAAGGCCCTGTCTCATGAACATATATCTTGCTGTGGTGGGGAAATGCAACAGGGTCTGTGATAGAGATCTCAGATGCCAGGCAGGCTTATTTGGGAGAAACCAGTGAAGCCTTAAGTTGAGGTCTACATGGTTAGTGTAGTCAGATGACAAATTGTCCAATAAGCAGGCATTGCCAGAGATTGTAGCTGCATTCAGATGCTGCAACAAAAACAACCAACAAGTTTTCTTTGGCATCAGGCTTTGTGGACAGCAGTCCACTTCATCAGACTTTTTACTCTTTCAGTCCACAAATAAATACAAGTCAAGAATATTTCATACTTTAACATAATTAGAATGGAAAAACTATCCAATGATACACCAGCTACTTACTTATGTAACTAATTCACACCTCCTAGTCCAACCCCCCAGCCCACCTTAACAACTAGCTGCTGGATTGGGTGAAGGAAGTCTTTTCAGTTGCCACTTGGGACGCACAGATGATGGTGGCCATTTCCACACTCCACTGTTATAGTGCTATTATTCCACTTTCAAGATCCTATGGAATCCTGGAGTTTGCAGTTTAGGGAGGGGCTTTTAGAATGCTCAGACAGAGAGCTCTTTGGCCTCAGTAAACTGCAAACCCCAGAATTCCACAGGATGTTGAAAGTGGAATAAAAGCACTATAACAGTGGAGTGTGGAAATGGCCAATGTTTCCAAACCCCTCCTGCTAGTGAATGAGGCTACAATAAGGAACTGTGACTGGGATCCTGATTCTGATCGTCTCAGCCTCACTTGCTAGTGGGAAGGTGCTGAAAGTGTCATCCTTCTTTAGCCTCTATTAGGCAGCTGAACTGACCTCCTTGACCTGATGCAGTTGCTGACTGTTAAGGTGGGCTGGTGTTTACCTACTCTAATACCCTAAAGGCAACATATCCTCTCAGAATGTGGAAGCTAAGCAGAGTCAGCTCTGGTTAACATTTGGATGGTACACCACCAATGCATATCAGTTGCTGTAAGCTATAGTTCAGAGGAAGAATTGGCAAAAACACTTCTGAATGTTCCTTGCCAAAGAATGAGTATGAGTTACATGAATTGAAGGCACATATGCACCCACACAGAGTAAGACTATGTAGTCTTACTGAATACAGAGCAGTTATGGATCCATAACTCTAGGTTTTGCATTAGAACTACAATACTGAATTCCAGTTGTCATTTTTTGCAATTAGGAACTGTCTATAAACCATTTAGTCCATCTCATGGCATATGAAATACTTTGTGGATGCTGCCTAATTGCAAAAGATGCCAAAAAAGAGACTTCAGACTGATTAAAACAGTCTGTGCCAGCAAGACAATAGGAGGTTGTATGTCATGTGTAATTCAATATCTTTTTAAAATGCCATTTAAAAAGTGACAGGAAATAAGAGCAGTCCTTTAACTCCTAGGACCTACAATACACAAGGGTCTAATACAAACTACTAATACAGACTCGCTTTCTCAGTTAAAGATAGTTTTGAGGCATTGCTTTCTGAACAATATATGAGGGCCTTTATTCTGACACCAAGGTTTCAGATATGGAATTCACTGTTTCATTCATTTCATCAAATACTCTGAAGCTTGAGGCTGGATTACAAATTAAATTATCTGCTACAGAAAATGAATTTTACAGTATAGTAATAGAGAAAGGGAGAGGGAAGGGTATTATATAATTCAACTCCAGATGTGCTCATTTTAAATACAGAAGAAAATCTTTTAGAAGGAAATATAAGAAAAACTGAGGAAAAAATAGAAGAAAATATTAATGATAAAATGCAATCTTTAAGAAAAGGTAAGACTGTGCAGAAAAAAGGAAAAGGTGAAAACAGTGCAAGAAAAATTTCTTCAATTTGCATGTAATGACCAGTAATGATGAGTTGAGATTTATTTGAAAAAAGTGTACACAGGTATATGTGAGTTAACAAAGCAGATAGTTTCCTGAGCATCAGTTTTGCAACAGAAATTTGATACCAGAGCCAGAAATAACACAGAAAGAAAGAACAGGGATAGCTTCCAGAAAAAAGAAAAGCAATTCAGCAAACTTTTTCTGTAAAACTAATAATATGCACAGGTAAAATGACTTATAATTTCCATTTTGGTAGCCAAACCTACAGATCTACTATTTTAAACCATGCTTGCAGGAAGCTGATGAGACTGTCTTATCTGCTCACCCCTTTGCTCTCTGTTCTGATGTTCACACATGCTTTATAAAGAAATCTTGAGGTGCTGTTTATCTTGCCGGTTGTAGGCATGTGCACACACAGCTTCAATAGGATTTGCTGGAATAGAATCCCACTCTTTTCCAGCTCAGGCTCTTAACTGTATTGTTTACTTAGCTGTATTGTTTACTGCTGTTGCAGCTTGACAATGCATGCCTGTGTTTCTCCGGCCCCCCTGCACTATCCTCTCAGTGACAATGCTGCTAAAACAAACTTCCAGCTAGAGGAAGAATGAGGAAGAAGAGGGGGGGGGTTTTTGGTCAGAGGTTTTGCTAACAGAGGCCATTTCCACATGTCATTGCTGTTGTGCGATGGGGATGCATTGGCAGCGGTCTGCCAGTTGTGCTTTCACACAATGTCATCATGGTCCCACTGCCAATGCACCCCCACCCATCACCATTGCAGGATGTTTGCTTAATAGAAAAAATCCACTGAAGTGCCCACAATCGTGCAATGCTCCCATCACTGTCAGCCATGAGGAAGGGGCAGAAGCGCAATCATGTACGTCCTTCCGCAGTACAGCATGGGAAAGAGGCTGGCTGCACTGTGGAAGCAAGGAGTGTGTCACTCACACTCCATTTCAAGGGAGCCCTCCAGGTGTGGAGGGGAGTGTTCGTGTTGCTCTCCCTTCCCAGTAAAGGCGCTGCTGGGACTGCAACAGGAGGACAACAGAAGGAAGTATAGTGTGGAAATGGCCTAAGGCATGCTGAAGACAGTGGGTGAAATAATACCTAATTGAGAGAGAGAGAGAGAGACTGACTAATTACTACTTACCACAAGGAGCCCTTTTGTATCGCACAACTATAATATTATGATTCCATTTTAACTGCCATGGCAACATCTTATAAAATCCTGTGACTGGATGATTAGAGAGGAGTTTTTAAAATTCTCAGCCAAAAAGTTCTATTACCTCATGTGAATTTTAAAGGAACTACACAAGATTCAACATCTTGAGTAGCTCTTTTAAAGTTTAGCCTAAAACTCAGAATGGTTTCACCACCCCACTAATATCAGAATGAGCAGCCACCACTGCCTGTTGTGTCAGGTATGAAATGATGTCTCTGTGGTACCACTAACCTTCATATTCTAGTGTTAGAATTGCAACAACACTTAGCACTGAAAAGTCAAGAATGCCTCAGAGTGGGCAGTAGTAACAAGCTTATATAGTCTGAGTGATCCAAAAGGCCCTCCCTTCCTGATCTACCTATCCTGATCTTCTATGAAGTATGACAGATACCCTTAGAGATGTTTTTCTACCTCCTTTCTCCCCAACAGTCCTCTCTCAGCATTTCCCTAGAATGAAGCTAGATTAGATTAGCACCCTAAGTAACTTTCCAATTTTAAACTGGAGTTCCTAAAATAAAGCCTTTAGTTTGTTTTCCCCACTCTTTGGTGCCTTTGCTCCTTAATCACTACACTAACTGCTGCACACACTGTGTTGTCTAAAAAATTGAATAGTGTCAGTACAACATCCCTTCAATGTTCTCTGAATGCATTGTGCAAGAGTGAGGTCATAGACAGAGTCAAATTAGATGTTGCATTTATCAATTTTTTTTCCTGAGATGTTCCTCAAATGGCTGAAGACATCTGTTTGCCATAGCACATGCTTTTCCTTACCAATGTATCTTGCATCTAGTGGCTTTCTTTTGTGATTAGTCATGCATACTCTTAAGCCACCTCTGGAAGTCAGGAGCTGAGGTCCTGGATCATGCATGCAAAGCATAATAACACTTGTCATGCACAGCTCCTCCTCTGCCCCCTCCCCTAAACAGCAGCCTAGCCCTCAAGGGAAAGTTGCTTCTGCTATTCATCAGCTCAGCAGAGAGGAGGGGAGAGGAAGAGAATCAGGTGACCAAGAAGCAGCCTGTCATCTTGGGAAGAAGGGGAAGAAAAATAATGTTGCTCTCCATTTTTTTTTAAAAAAAACAGGGTAGTTTTAAAAACATGTATATGAAAAAAAACTTTTTAGTACCTTTAGCTGTGCCTTGTTTTAGACAGAAGCAATATAAACCTGCAGTAATCTAAGTGCAACACTGTTATAGTTCCAAACAGAGAAGGGTAAACATTCTGATAAAAAAAGGAGTTGCAACAAACTCCATTTCATACAAAACAGTAACAGCACAATGATTCCAGTTTAACTGCTGTTGTTCTGTCCAATGGAATATTGGGATTTACAGTTTAGGTACAGGTCCTTAGAATTAGTGCAGATAGCTCTATTGCTTTAAAAAGTTAATAATCCCAAGGTCCTCCAGGATGCAGCTATGGCTGTTGATGTGGAATCCTAGTGCTGTAACATAAAACAGCCCAAGCTCCCACGGGTACATAAAACAGAAATCAGAAGACTTACTTTTTGACTACAGCTCTCACAATTTCCTAGCCAGTATGCCCATGGATTCTGGGAGCTGTAGTGCAGAATGTTTCCTAAGCTCTGACGTGAAGAAATGTAAATAGCATTCCTGGCTTAGCTAGATAAGACAGCCCCATTTCAGCTGCAGTTTTCAGCAGTTCTAAACGTAATTCATCTCTTTAATGTAGATCTATATTAAGCTCACTGTGGGCAACATGTAGCTTTTACATCAAGGCATCATCATCGTTTTCTCTGATTTCTCTCACTATTGCTCTGAAGGCAAGGCAAAAGAGCAAATAAAATCTAGAAATGTCCACCCAACTGTAAACATAAAAGGATAGCTTATCACCTTTTCGGAGTGATGTCACCACCAGATTTGACAGATGTCCCTTGCTCAAAAGAAGTGCTCCAGTCTGCCCATGACTACTAATATTCCATGAATAATATTCATTTTCTGCCTTGTCAATTAATCTAGGGCCCTGCCTAAAGCTTTGAGGAGTTGTAAGGAGAGGTGTGATAATGGAACGGGCTCCAGTGCACTAACTCATGGCAAAATTAATAACTGCTGTTGAAAAATAGTTTAGGCAGTGACTGACTTTATTACTGTGACATGCTCAGAGATATTTTCTGTCATTAAATTTAGCATATGCTTACAGTGATAACACATTCTCGTTAAATCAGAAATTTCAGTTGTCTGCACCACAGGCCATTTTGAATATTGTATGATATGTCTGATATTGGTTTCATGAGAGCATAATGATTAAGGACAAATCATTTAGATTGACCCTGCATGCATGCATGCATTGCTCTGGGACAATCTTGCATACATTTGCATGTTTAAATGCTGGATATTTTTGAGAACTGTTTCAGCCCATCTGAAACAGAGCAATTTCTACTGCAATGCACATATGACAGATTGCTACCAGTGTGTCAAGATGTGTGCCCAATGTGTAGCAAACAAAATGATGGCCATAAATGCTGAGAAATTTTTAAAGTTCTGGCTTTATGAAAGCATCTGCCTCCAATATCAAAAATAAGATTGTAACACAAAAAAAGATTTTGCATCAGATTAGAGGCTGGAATGGAAAGATGGATCCTAAACGTTTCATGAGGGAACTGAACCCTGTGAAGAGCATCAGGATTGAATGTTGCCATTCATGGGTAAAAGCTGGCCAATCACAGCTCTCGGAATGCTATGAAAGGGGGTAAGACTATAAAAAGAGGGGCTTAGCTGTTACAGCTGTTAGATACAGATAAATTGCAATGGGATGAGATGGACTAGTCTCTTAGAGGGGAAACAGATATGGACACAGGATAGGTACAGAGAACAGATAGGAATAGATAAGATCCAGAATGGGACAAGACAGAATCAGTTATGGTCAGATGGAAACAGAGATAGGACGAAAGAGGTAATTTAATAGATTCTGATTCTTTGGGAGTTTGGTTGGTGTGGTTGGTAGTCAAGTGCCCGAGAGTTCATGGCAATTGTTAACAGTTAACAGTGATTTAAAATAAAGTGAACCTAGTATAGAGCTAGCTTTCATGTTATCCAATAAATCTTTTGTTTTTGTTTGCTTTTGCATCTCTGCCTGATGTTTCCACCTCCCGCCCCACCGTGATCCCCAGTATGACAATCAGAAGCAGGATCCCTGTTGCAATTCCTCTTGAAACAGGAGATCACTGGCAGGGTGAGGGTGGAAATGTCCATGTGCTGCACCCTGATCAATAGAAGAACAGACCCTTGTCACTTGCAGCAGCTGCTGCTCAGTAAAGCATGAATGGGGAATTTTTATGATCATGGCAATAGTGCCATGATTATGAATACAGGGACCATGAATACAAATCAATTATAGATGTAATTTGTAACATGTAATTTGAGGTTATATGTCCATAGCTGCCATAATGAATTCCAGCCATTATATTTGCTTAGACTCCTGGAATTGTCTTTCATTTGGCTTCTTTGGCAACCAAAATCTCCCTATCTCTTTTTTGTCTCTATTGAATCCTGTCAATGAATTGCCAGCATGTATAGTCATAGATATAAATATAGGTGCAGATATAAATAAAACAGCGTGTCCATAATCTTGGGGGCAACTTGACAGAGTTTACAGAATTTCTGTGAGGTAAGCTTTTCTGGATAGATAAAATAGGATATAGAGCACGAAAGCTTACATAATAATAAATTTTTTAGCATTTATTATGTCCCATGATTCATTATGATTAGCTGTAAGAGCAAGTGCAGTGCTCGATCACATTTACACAGATTCAGTTCTCACTGGGGTTATAACTCACAAGGGATGTTTCATCGTAAAGGAAGATTTTGATTTCTTTCAGTGAGAAGAATTGATTGAAGGGGATATTTTCTATATTATCAAAAAAACCCTTCCTTCCTTCCTTCCTTCCTTCCTTCCTTCCTTCCTTCCTTCCTTCCTTCCTTCCTTCCTTCCTCCTTGTCAGATGTATGTTCCCATCTCTATTCTGTCACAATTAATCAACAGCATTGTCAGATGAAATATCTGCCCATTTCTATGTTGTTTAAAAAACAGTGTCATGTTGGATTACAACCCTGGACTGCCCCCTCAGCCACAGCAACCCACTGGGTGATCTTGGGCACATCACACACTCTAAGCCCCAGAAAATCCCATAAGAGATTCACCTCAGCGCCATCACAAGTTGGAAACAACTTGAAGGCAAAAAAGAAGGAGGAGAAGGAGAAGGAGAAGGAGAAGGAGGAGATTTACACACAGAAAACAGCAGTATTGGGAGGTTGAAATTATATCAGCCTCTCCTTCCACCCATACCTTTCACTTTAGCCTTTGCAAATAAAAATATCTTGGGACAGAAGGGAAACCATATTCCCTTGGTAATGACGTTGAAGTACAACTTGACAGTGTTATCTCATGAGCTAAAATCCGAGGTGACAAAAACAGTAAAACTACATGTGACTTGAGTCAATTGCATTTTTCCATGCTTTTATGTTAGTTTTTGACAATGTCTTATCCAAGAAAGTCTTGGCTACTGAAGTACATCTAAAGGGCTGGAAGTAAGTATATGCTATTCCTCGCTTTGTCCTCTCTTGTCTCTTTAAAACCTTTGTAGCCAAAAGACTGTGAATAAAAGACATAACTATTAGAAAAAGAGGCAGAGACTTCTCTCATTATTGTATTTCACACCAGTGATGGCATTAGATGCTATTAGACTGGAATTAAGTTCTCTCATTAGCCTCTATGGGTCTTGCCAGGGACTTCACAGCCATCTCCAAGATCACTTCTCATTTTTTCTTTAAGAAAGAAGTGGAGCAGTGCAAATGAGATTATTCTCATGAGTGCTCCATTATTTGATGCCTGACGCTTTAGCCATTCAGATACAGACCTTCCTCTCATTTTCTCCTGTACTTTCTAAGTGAATTATTGCTAAGTGAAAAAACAATGATTTCATTGTATCTGAATAACTCACTAAGCTAGCTGGCTGCACGAATACTAGGGTACTTGCATGTCGTGGTCATGGATCATGGATTTAGGATTTTCCCTTGTACCTTTTCTTTGCTTGTAGGGTTATCGAATCAGGTGGTTTCACACCCATGGTGCAGGCAGAGGTTGAAAACTTCCTGACCATGATAACTTAGGGTACTCTCAAGTTGGGAGTCTCAAAAAATAATAGCTGGTATCCTCTTCAGTAATTACAATGTAGTAAGCCTAACTCATGGCATCATAATTATAGTGGCCCCTCCACTTTCATGAGGGTTCAGGATGCAGAACCCTCACAAAATGACAGCAAATTGGGAGGGGTTGCTAATACCCCAGAGGACAGGATCACATTTCAAAATGACCTTGACAGATTGGAGAGCTGGGCCAAAGCTAACAAAATGAATTTCAACAGAGAGATATGTAAGGTCCTACACTTAGGCAGACAAAATGGAATGCACAAATATAGGATGAGGGATGTGTGGCTGGATAGCAGTACATGTGAAAGGGATCTAGGAGTCTTGGTAGATCACAAGCTGAACATGAGCCAGCAGTGTGATGTGGCATCCAAGAAGGCCAATGCAATTCTTGGTTGCATCAATAGGAGTATGGTGTTTAGTTCGAGGGAGGTAATGGTACCACTCTATTCTGCTTTGGTTAGAACTCATTTGGAATAATGGGTCCAGTTCTGGGCACCTGAATTCAAGAAGGATATTGACAAGCTGGAACATGTCCAGAGGAGGGCAACCAAAATAGTGAATGGTCTGGAAGCCATGCCCTACGAGGAGTGGCTCAAGGAACTGGATATGTTTAGTCTGCAGAAGAGAAGGTTAAGATGGGACATGATAGGCATGTTTAAATATTTGAAGGGATGTCATGTCGAGGAGTGAGCAGGCTTGTTTTCCACTGCTCCAGATACTAGGACAAGGAGCAATGGATTCAAGCTGCAGGAAAAGAGATTCCACTTGAACCCCAGGAAGAACTTCTTGATGGTCAGAGCTGTCCAGTAGTGGAATATGCTGCCTTGGAGTGTGGTGGAGTCTCCTTCTTTGGAGGTTTTTAAGCAGAGGCTGGATGGCCATCTGTTGGTAATGCTTTGATGTGTGTTCCTGGATGGCAGGGGGTTGGACTGGATGGCCCCTGGGGTCTCTTCCAACTCTATGATTCTATGAAAAGTCAAAAAAGTGTGAATAACTCCCCCCAGCAATTCCCCCTCACATTCCTTTCCAGGGCTTTCCCCTCCCATTCCCTTGCCTTTTGTGGGCTGGGGCCAGACACAAAGGAATGGGGAGCACTGGAAGAGAGAAGAAGACTCACACGAGCCTTCCTCCTCATTCCCTTGCCTTTTGCCTCAGCGCAAATTCTCAGCCCTGTGACCAAAGGCAAGGGAATGAGAGAAGGAGCTCCAGAAGGGAGAAGGAAGGCTTGTGCATGCCGATTTCCTTGCCTTTTGTGTGATTTGCTTGACTTCCTTCTCTGTGCATGGCAAAATGCAAGGGAGTGGGAGGAGGAGAATGGGGAAAAGGCACACCTGGACCTCGCAAGAAATCAAATTTGCAAAGGTCAAACCCAATAGCATAGCTTGGCGTAAGTGGGATAGGGGTGGGGGTGGAGGGATGGGGGCAAGGATACGGCACACAGATAGGAGGTGCAATGGTGGAGCAGGCAAGGAGCGGCAGCACACCCAAAAAATGCCACCCAGGGCACATCACACACACCCCCTTTGCCTTCCCGTCCCTATTCGACTGGTCAAACCCGCAAATGTGGAAGGAGGACTGTATTCCAATGCATGTTTATGGGCATGACACCATCACAGTGACCAAAAGTGCCCCTAAAATCGTACCCCTGAAATCTTGCAACCTCCCACCCAGCTCACATCACTTTCCGAGACTCTGGAGCATAGGGTGGTAATGACATGTCCAACCTTCTCCCAGTCACAGGGTGCACTGAGGCAGATAACTATGAAAGGATCCCAACAGGACCCCTCAGGAGGTCTTTGCAGCTATCTCAGTGTGCCCTGCAACTGGGAGAGAGCTGAACACACCATTACTCATCACCTTGCTCTCCAGCAGCTCAGAAACGGCTGCAAGGCTTCAAATGTAGCATTTTGGAGGGTAGCATCTGGCAACATTGGAGCTACACTGCCATAGCTACACCTCTTGAAGTCATTTTCAGCCAGCATTTCCAAGCTCTGGCTACAAGATGTGATTGGAAAATTCCAAGATTCAGTGGACAGGAGAAGAACTTATACATTTATGAGAGTTCTCATGTGACTATGTTAGTTGCAATGGGGGCAGACCTATCGCTCACTTAAATATAAAATAAGTAAAGTCCGCTGCAGCAGCCTTTCCTCAACTGTGGTCATTTAGACTTCACCTCCTATCAGTCCCAGATAGCATGTCCAGTAGTCATCCTAGGGGGCTACAGTTCAAAATGGCTGAATGGTGTCAGACAGGAAAGTGTACGCTAAGGTGCAAAGGTTTACATTCAGCGTCATTGTTGTTTGTTGTAGTGTGTCTTCCAGTCATTTCCAACTTATGGTGACCCTAAGGCAAACCTTTCATGGGGTTTTCTGGGATATGTGGCGTGCCCAGAGTTAACCCAGGTGGTTTCCATGGCCTAAGATGGAATAGAACCCTGATCTCCAGGGTGATGGTCCAGTGCTCAAACCACTAGATCATACTGCCTGTTCCTTTATCACCAGAACTTTAAGGAAGCTGCCCGAGGTGTTTGAACCCTATTCACAAAATAGATTCAGCACCATGAAGAGCTCCTTTAAAGTTCAGGCTAAAATTCAGATTGGTTTCATTGCCCCACTGACATAGCAGTCAATTGTCATGGACACCAATGTGACTGAAACTCTTTTCCTTCCCATTCTGCCAGATCACAGGGTTGCTGGTAGACTGGCTGCAGAAAGTTTCCTATCCCTCAGCACAGGTTTGTGGAGTACATGGGAAGCTTCTGTAGGTAGGGGAGATCACTCCTCCTGCTTCTGCCAGATTATGCTGTTCTGCCTACAGAAGTCCAGCAGTAAGTCCTGTTAACTGTTCAGTGCTTCTCTGTGGAGACTGTGGGTTGATTTGTATTTACATGTTCATCATTTTAAATGTCATCATATTTATTCTTTAAATGCAGCAAAAAGTTCCCAAAGGAAGAAGCTGTACAGATAGAAATATTTTATTTGTAAATTTGTTAAGAGATTTTTTGTTTCGTGTAAACCACTTTTAAGAATGCTTTTGTTGTGTAAAAATCATTAAGAAACACCATTGTAAATCTTCTGAATTCTGTTTTACATTGTTTGAAGCCACCAAATTTGCTTAGCCAGGGCACAGAGGGGCAGAGTTATATCACCAATTATAAGGGTTGTTACAGGTACTGTCCAATAGGTCCATGAAAATTACAGTCCCTGGAGTACTTCCAAGCATGCTCACCAGAAGGTCTCAGCAACAGATTGTCCAGTATCAAGAGAAAATACTTCCAAAGTACATTGAAAAGATGAGCTACTTTTTAGGCAAAATGTTCCATTCTTCCACAGCAGGTGAGTTATTGTAGCTGCACATGTTTTACATTAAAAAGAATAGTCTAAAAAGCCAAGTTATTTTGATGATTTGCATTCTTTCAACAGTTGTATATGAAACCTTTTTATTAGCACATCACACAATGCCTATTCTTTTGTTCATCAGTGGTGGAGCTTGGAGTGCATGGAGGGGAGGCGGGAGGGGGCGTTGCTATGGTGCATAGGGAGTGGGGCTACTGCGCAGGGCATGGCTATGGCATGTGGGGTGAAGCTACAGCACATGGGGGTGTGGCTATGGCTTTTGGGGTGGTGCTACAATGCATGGGGTGGGGCTATGATGGTCAATGGGGGGCTATGGAATGTGAGGGAGGACAAGCAAGAAGCCAGAATGCCCCCCAAAAATTGCTGCTGCGGGTGAATCGCCCCCATCAACCCCCTGTCCCTATGTGATTGTTGTTCATATACTATAATCAGTGTCAAAAAATACCACAGTCCTGTGCAGCATTGCTAATACAAGGGTCCTGAAAGTCTTCCATGTCTACTCCGAAAATCTCCACATGAAATGAAATCTTCAGTATCTTAGGAGTTCAAGGGTGTTCAGGTTCAAAATGAGTTCCTCCAAAGGGTGCTTCTTCACAGTAGAAATCACTAGTTCTCAATAGAGGAATGGACACTGACCCAGACAGTTTCAGATATGTATTAGATGAATGAATAGGGCATAAATTGGTCAACAGGTGTTAGTAATGGTTAAATGGCTTCAACAGCTACAATGCAATCAGCTTCCTTAAACTAAAGGGCTCCAGCATGCTTAATTTTGCGTTGGATGGTAGCTTCCATATTCAGAACCAACGTATCTCTGAAAGTCACACCAGAAGGCAAGCAACTGAATAAAACTACCAGCTGCAGTGGTGGATTATGACCTTACTGAGGTGACTAGCTGATGGTTTCTAGAAAGAGAAGCCTGGAAAACAGTGAGCTTGATTGGAAACAGCAAGCATCATATCTGTTTATGTCTGTATGCTAGCACATTGTTCACGATTGAAGGGCATGGATAAGTCATACAAAACATAAGACAAATGGTTCAATCATATTTAAATATGAGTATGTGAAATCCTAGTTCCCAAGAAGACCCATTAAAATTGTTTATTTCATCTCTGAAATATTTTTTAAACATAACAATTTAAGTATGGCCCCAAGTCAGAGAAATCTTTTCATATATTAGAGTGCTGGGCAGATGTTCTATGGCTATGGAATATCTGGTTATATTGAGTTTTGTGCTAGCTTCAATGGTTAGACGGCTGCACACATGTGGTAATGGACACATCCTAATTTTTCACATTATAGAATATGACATCAATGCTCCCAATATCTGCACCAGTTATGAAGTGGTACCATTTTGTAAAGCTATTTTGATTGGGCATTGTGAATTTCAGATATTAAGAGTGTATTACAAAATGCTGCCATGGTTCTGAACGGTTCCATTCAGGGTTCCAAGCAGTCATACCTTTTGTCAATAATACTCTATTCCATTTCCCTCCCTCCTAGTTTTTCATTTCCTCTCTAGTCAGCCAGCATTTTGTGATCTCAAGCATGCTAGTTAGAATATTTTGACTGTCTCTGGCTCCATCTGTAGGGTTCTTCTTCCCCTCACCAAAAAACTGTTATTCCACAAACCTCTGACTTGTTCTGAACATTTTTGTAGATGGATGGTGTCATTTGAACTAAGTATCTAGGTTCAAGAAAGTTAGTTTGCTATTGATATATACCAGGGTGACTCTCCAGATGTTGTTGCACTGACTCTCAGCATTTCTCACAATTAGGATTCCAGAGAATTGTATTTCACTAACCTTTGAAGGGCTGTGCTCTGCCCCACATTGATAGATAGTGTATGCTATTTTCATCATATATAGAGAATCTTGAGATTTATTTAAAACAGGATCTTGAGAGTTATCAAATCATGTGAAAGCTGATCATCAATGAATAATACCCTCACTAGGGACTTGATAAACCTCCATTTGCTTTCTGCTTGGAGCTGTAAAATGGGAGGAGTTGCCAAGAACCTGATAGGCTGCAATATACTGATGATGGGCAAGGTTGGCACCATACCTCATTTGATCTTTGCCATGATAGCATCTGTAGATCCCCTCCCAGTGCTAATACATTTCCCAATAACTCTGATGATACTTAGCCACACTGCTGCCACAGAAGACCCCATGCAATGCAGTTGCTGATGGTTGTTATAGTGGTTCCTGCTTGCTGTTCCCATTGGACCTTCCCCACCATCCCCATCACACTCATTCTTGGCATTTATAGAACTGGATCCACCTCTTGGCTCTCTTCCATGATGAGAAGCCACCACATTAGATTCTTCAAAATGAAGCATCCAAAGCTGATGTCAAATATGGCATGGTGTGGGATGCAACACAATGGCCATCCATAGAACAGAAGAAAGCACTGGCTCTCATGAGAAACATTATGACTATCCAGGGGGAGAAGGAAGAAGGTGAATGAATGAATGACGGCAAACGGCAGCACCTCTGATAATGGTAAGGGCACTCTTTAGGGGATTGCCAGCATTGGTGATGGGCCCTTCTGAGTCCCTGGGCCATCAGCAGGTGCCTGAGCATATCATTCTGTAATGCCAGCCCTACTGATCAGTAAAGTTTGATATGCAGAAGTGTATCTAGGAAGATGCAAGTAGGGCCAATGCCAAGGGGGTGAAAAAAAGCCATGCATGTAGGGGGTATGGGTAAGAAGGTGGGGCACAACTTCCATGCTTGCTGTAGGTGCTGTTTATGCTAGATATGCCACTGTTGGTATGTCACAAGTGTAGGCCTGAACCAAATATACAGTATTTTGCTGTACCCACATCCTGCTGGGGTCTTAAAAACTGATACAGCTTAAAACACATTAATCCAAGGTCTTAAAAACTGTTATAGCTTAAATTCTGTTGTTAGTCTCAACTAGAGTAGACCCGTTAAATCAAGTAGATTTACCTATGTGTTGATTCACCATTAAACAATTGATTCAACAGGTCAACGCTTGTTGTTGACTAAACAACAGGATTCATGTCTCTGGCTTTTATTTTCTCTATAGATAATCTTAAAATAAATGAAGTGGCAGTACTTTCAGAGTATATATTATAGTTAGTCATGCTAACTTGGAGGAATTTAGTGGAAATGGACCCTTTCTTTGTGCTATCTATACTATTAAAGCTAACATATTTACCAGAGTAATAAATAATATTCTGTAAGCGGATTAGAAAAATATGCACTTTCCACATCATTTTATTTTTCTCATTTGCATCACGGGCAGTAATTGTCATGAAACAAATAATGGTTCTATAAATCAAATATTAAGAGAGCCTCTAAATCAGATAAAATGTTAAATAAATGACAATTTTTACAATGATCAGAGTTGGTGTTATGATTACTGTACATGCTACTTTAGACAGTAAGAAAGTTGTAACTCAACAGCTTAAAAACAAATCTTTACCCACTATAATGGTGTTTTTCTTGCACACACATGTAAAATGGTAACATTTAGAGTGCACAAATAATTTATTTACATAAATATATATACAAGCATAATGAGAGAAAAACTACAGAATTCAGTACAATGGCTGCATGCACAGGAGGGGATGTGAATTTCCAACAAGTCTTCTGGCAATAGACTATGCACTGAAAACTCTGAAAAATACTGAAGACTGGCTGTTATTTCCATCACCACATTGCAGGATCTTCATACCTGTAATACATCATAAAAAGCAAAAAAATATTCTAATGATCAGTAAGAGAATAAATAGTTAAGCTCATCTGTTTTTTTATTATTTCTTTCATTCATTTATAATATGTAACACAACAATTTTTTTTTAGTACTTAAAAAGGTCACTTTATTAAGTACAGCTCTTAAACCTCCACTCCACAGTTCTGAGATCTGTTGTACAGGTCTCTTTTCTGTTCACTAGAATTTTTAGACAGTGTGACAGAGATTCTAAGTATAACTAAAAAACATAATAATAGAAACATAATTTTTCAAAAGAATCCCATAAAATATAGGCCCATATTCTGCAGCACCTTCTTCGTTATGAATGTGTAACCAAGTAACATCTCCTGGCCCAATCTCTCCCCTCTTGCAGCTGCATCAAGTGATAGAAGTCTGTTCTGCTGGCAATAGGGGAGCAGGGGGAAGAAGTTTCCAGCCCTCTCAGCCAGCGACTGAGGCTGCAAGGAGGTACTGAGATAGGGCTCCTGCTACTGATTGTAATAGCCTTGCTTGCTGGTGGAAGGAGGCTGGAAAGGTCAACCTTCTGTGTCCCAATAGCCACCAGAACAGATCTCGATTGCTTGGTTGAGCTGCTAGCTGTTATAGTAGACTGATTGGGAAGGGGGGCATTTACGGTTCTGGCTATAGTGCTTCAATCATGAATACGTATTATATGTGAATATAATGTCATTATAGATCAATAACTCTAGGTTATTAATCCATAAAAGTAACATAGGATGCCAGGCATAATGTTTTGTTTTAAGAAAATGGCCACTAATACAGGCAATTGTAGCAGCTTCTAGAACAGTGATTCTCAACTATGATTCTAAATATCTTCCAGATGTTTTGGGTTTCAACTCCCAGGAGCCCCAACCAGCAGCATAGGCATATTTTGTCAAACACTATTCTAGAGCAAGCTAATCCACAAAGGGTTGTCATCCTCTGTATCTGACCTGTGAATAAATTCCTCTGAACTCAACAGAAACTGTTTTGGATAGACATGTATACAATTAAGCTGTAATTGTAATTTCCTTGCTACCAAGGAAGACAGCAAGGATGAAATATATCTGGTCACTGAGTTGTCACCATATGTATTGCTAATTAGACTTCTGTCTGTATCCTCGTCACTCAAATAAGGGCATGGGCAGAATCCAGGAGGGGGCATCTGTCGATGGAATGTTTCTATCTGTAAAATTTGTCACAACGACAGCTGCCCCCTGTTCATCCCAAAAGTCTTCACCCAAAGACTGAACAGCACCAAAGACTATAGTGAGAGGGAGTGGAAAAGGAATCCTTTAGAGTATATGTCAGTATCCCACTATATGTGTAACTCTTGTCCTCCTAGGCCACTTATTGGAAGTCATTGTGTCTTACCATTCCAGACAAAGAAATATGAATAAGAGGGATGCATAGCAAGGATGGTGTCCACTATTGAAATGACTCTGTGCTTTGGTTTGAATGCAGCATCTATCCAGGCAAAAAGCCACCATATGCAGACTCAATAACTGAAATGGAGCATTCCTAGAAATTATCCCATTATTTTTAAACAGTGTTCCATTACAAGTTACTAATTTTTAAGGAATAATGTGTTAGTACTTTTAGTTACTTTTTTCAAAAAATTAAATACACTTAAAAATACAAAATTGGCTCAAAATCCCCCAAACAAACTTCCCTAATGCATTGTTTTAGGAGAAGTAACAAGTAAACATTACTTTATTTCATTACTTTTGATGTTATCTGCCATTATGTTACTTCACAAAAGGCTGTTGCTATGTGGTCTCTATCCTAAATAATAATGTTACCAACAACATTTTACTTGTAATGCATTGCTCCCAAACTCTTAAGAATTCCAGTCTTGCAAAAGGATGTGAATATGGAACTATGGCCCTTTTCGCACGCAGTTTCTTTTGCGAGAGGGCCCCTTGAGCGTCGCGTAAATGGGAGCGGCGGTCTGTACAACACACTCTCATTTATGCGACGCTCACGAGCCTAAAGCAGGCCGTGCATGGATTTTTTTATTTTCGGCTCTAAGCCGAAAATGCTGCACGGTCATGCAATGCTCCCGGAGCCCTCGCGCACTTACCTGCCCTGCGGTGCGTCAGGTGAGCCAGGCCAGTCACACTTCCTCCCCCAGAGCAGCCTACAGCTCCCAGGCTGCACTGCAGAAGGAAGGGGCAGGGTGTTCGCGTGACAGCTGCACGACTGGCAACCCAGCTGCGGGAGAACGGAAGAGTGATGCAAGTGCCTCGCGCAAGAGGCTGCTTGCGTGAATGGCACCCCCCACCTCCGCGAGCAGGTAACGTGCGGAAAGGGCCTATCTCTCTCTGGAAGTGACTCTCTCTGGAAGAGGACATATACATGGTTTAAAGCTTTCCCAGAAGCCTGAATCAAGGGCTATATCTTTGCTTCTTTAAGTGGATCTGAAAATGCACACATAATTACAAAGCAACGTATAACAAAATGGGAAAGTATACTGCAGCATCCCACCATAGTAATGTGTTTTGTTCCCTGTTAGTTGCACTATTAAAAAATGCCTGAGGATCATTTAGTCAAATCTTTTTACTTGCCACTTTCAGTGTTGCTGCACTAGAAATAGACTTTAGCAGGAGGGAGATCAATAAAAATAAGTGCAGAATGATTTTAAATTAACACTCAGCATTTATGACATTCATCTCTGAAACAGACATATTAATCTTTCGCTAAGCCGTAAAACAGTCATTTTCCACCATCAGCAGTTGACTCTTATATCTGACACCCATTTTCATTTAAAAATCATTAAAAAAAACAATTTTGGATTCCAAGTTCTCTTGTGCCAGAGCTGGTTAGAAATCAGCCTTGACATTTATTTTTTTAACAAGCCCAGGAATATATAAAGCCGGAATACATTATAAAATATATTACACACACTCTCCAAAGAGAACCTGTGTGCATTTCTCTTCCCGTTTAGTGAACTGGAAACTTAGTTTTTTCCAGATGTTAATGTGAACTAAAATGAATATGTTGGGTACAAGAGCAGCATCACAGTGGGAGGCACTTTCAGCTACATACATTCATTAGAAAAGGAAGGGCTGGCCCATTATATTTTGCTGCCTCAAGCAAAGGACCAGATGAATCTTTCCTCTACCTTTGGCCTGACCCTTTTCATATACATAGAATCATATATATATTCATATATAGAATCCACATAGATTGGCAACTCTCCCTTACTTTTCACACTGGTGACGGGACAGTTCATCCACTACACCATGAGGGAGCACACTGGCTTAGTGAGTTTGGGAGAAGTGGTAGAGAGCTGCCTCCCTGCTCCCCTAACTTCTTTCACCTGAGGTGTCTGCCCCAATCTATATAATGCAGGGTGAGGCACCACACAAGGTTCAAGGAATATTCCTGCCCCATTTGCCACCTGGCACCCATTCACACTACACAATAATAGTGTTGTATTCCACTTCAGCTGCCATGGCTACATCCTGTGGAATTCTGGGATTGTTAGTTTGGTGAGGCCCAAGACACTTCTGCCTGAGAGTTCTAAATGTTCCTCCCTAAACTGCAGATCTCAGGATTCAACAGGATGTTGCCATGGCAGTGGAACATGGTACTCTGAGTGGTATGAAAGGCTCTCTGAGCACTCCCATTTCCCCAGAGTGGAAATGACTGGTTATTTGGGCTCTTTAAAAGGTGCAGGGGGCCAACATTACATTTAAATGAAGAATCAAAACCACTGGAATTTCTTCTGTTCTGTCCAATTTTTAATTGAGTCCGTTGGGGCCACACAGAAGGCATTCAGGGGCTATTCCAGCTCCTGAGTCACATGGTTCCCACTCTTGATCTTGTTGGAATATTTAGCATTTGCATTGTGCAGAATATAGGAGAACTAGTGCAACATAAGCTTATGCTAGAAATAGGTGTAAATTACAAGAATTACTCAGGATGCTTTTCTAAGGTTAAAAAAAAGGGAACTTACTGTCTTAGGAAACCCATCTTGAGATAAGAAGGGAGACAGATAAAGGGAGATAAATATTGACCTATAATTAGTTCCCAGAGCTGCTGAAAGCCATATCTCATGAGTTGCAGGTAATCTAGCAGTCATTACAGGAAACCCCCACCTTTTGATGCCCTGTTATCTGATGACTTGCCCTTTTGACACTTCAACATTAAGGAAAAGTTCCATTAAATCAACAGGGGTTCAGCTCTTTCATCAGTTCTTCTTGCCTACAGAGGCTCGCTTGTGCATACTGCTTGCAAAGTGAGCTGAGAGGGTACAAAAGGTGTTAAGATGGCCAGGAGACTTTGCAAGCTGCACATGTGCAGTCAGTCCCAAGTGAGACTCCTTAAGTCCTTCATGTTCCCTACAGTACAGTACATGGGTTCTGCTTTTGAACCAATTATCTTTTTTGACAGTGCTCCAGTCCTTAACCTGTCAGGTAAGTGGAGGAAGCCTGCACTGTGGATGGAGCCCATAGCTATTGCCTTCTGAGACAAAAGTAAACAAAGAGATTAACTAATTGCTTATCAAGACAGAGAAAAAGTCTCGGGAAGTATCAAGATTTTCCAGTTCTTTTTGTTTTGATTTTACCTGTATACTTATAGTTTTGCATCCAAACTCATTCTTGAAATATCCCAAGCTTCCCTCACTCCGCCCTCCCGCCATTGTCCTCCCCCTCTCACTGACCATATGTCACATTTAGATTGAGGCAGCATTTCAAAAATCTTCTTTCACCACTGAGACCTGTTTATTTACTATTCAGCAGTAATAGTTAAAGTGCTTGTGCAACATTATACTAGTACAGCATTAGGATCATTTTCTTTTATTGCTAGCAGTCCTCTTTCCCTTTTTTGTTATCTATTGAATCTGCTGTCCTGGGAACAGTTGCTATGTTTTTTGGTGGCAGCTGTATTAGTTAGCTCCTGGGTTACAGAAATACACTGCCATGGAGAGATAGGTTTCATTTTGGGACATGCTGGTTTAATTTAAACTGTCCTGGAGGGTGGGAACTAAAAGACCTTATAAGTGTTGGAAGTTCCCTGAGAATACTTTAGAATGGGGAAAACATGCAGGCCTCCTCAAAAAAAACAAAACAAAAAAAAACAAAAAACACCTGGATAGGACAGGAATACAGCAATGTGCTTTCTAGTTTTTCCAGTCCATCTGGATGGGGCCTAACTTCCTGAATAAGTAACCCTAATGGTTAGAACAAAGATAGACTAAAGAAGAATCAGAACTGGGGGTGTCTAGGCTCCAATTGTCCACTGTCCTACTGACTGCTTCACACAAGCTTGAATACCTTTTTGCTTTTAAAAATTTGAAGGAAGACTGAGCCCTGAGAACAGGAACACACAGGAGATATATTTGCCCAGATTTCTAATTTCACATATTTGCAAAACAGCAACTAAACTGCTTCCCTTTTCTTTTGCAATGTAAGCTGCTAAAATTAAGGGAGCCTGAAAGGGGAATACCAGGGTATGATTTATGTGTGGAGGGAATGTGAGCTAAATTCTGGCATTAGAAGTAAATTTCTGGGATGAACATGTGCTCAAAGCAGAGCACTGGGAACTGCAATCTAACATCCAGTCAGTGTAGTGTAAATACACATGGGGTATATTGCACCAGCATTACATAACCCCCATGCAGAATGGCAACATTGTGCGAACACATGTCAATGACTGCAATGTGCAATGTAATCATAATGTGAAATTTGCAATCGTGGTCTGCAACGTTGCTGTATGCACAACTCCACTTCTACTGCTGTCATCAGAATATATTGGTGACGTTATGGTGAAGAATCTGTCCCATATGCATAACGCAACTTATGTTTGCATATATCAACTAACAGAATGTCAGCCTTTGACTACCACTTCCAGCATCCCCAATAACCTTGCTGACTGCAGGATGCTGGGAGTGATAAAATATATTAGAGAAAATGTGATACAACATAATGAAAATAAATATCATAAAGACTAGGTATACTTACCTAGACCTGGGGATATTTTCTGTGCTTTCTCTCAACAAAAGATCGGAGATCAGTGTCTCTGGGCTGGATCGCTTTCCATACCTGTTAATTTGTTTTAAAAACAGACATTCATAAAATTGAGATTAAGTTTTAAAGTAAAGTTTAAAAAATAACTTGTAAAGTGAAAGCACTACCAACTGATATACACACACATATAACATGTACATCATCTGACTACACAGCACCCTGTGAAGTTCCTATTTTACAGGATGATTGGAAAATGAAAGAAAGCCCTTTAAGAAAAACAGAGCCTTAAAAAAGACGTACATGGAACACAAGGAAGAACAAAAACTGAAGTTATTTTAACTGTATACACATTTCAGCACTATGCCTGTGACTATATCCAAAAGATATCTGCCAGATGATCTTGGGATGCTTGTAACCTGGACAAGGTGTTGCTAAACACACTGCATAGGAATTACTTTTTTAAAGTAACTGGTAACAGTTAGAGTTCCAAGGCCCCCAAAAGTAGTTAGCTGTCATTATAATTTTTAAAAGTTATGAAACAGATTGCTGACCTCAGTCCAAAATCCAATGGTCTCCCATCCAGTTCTTCTCCTCAACCACTCACAACAGAGTATGAGACATACAATATGAGCCAGAAATTCAAATATGTAATATTCTTTCTTTACCTTTGAGTGAGACCACACCCAGTCATACAGGTCATTTTAGAAAGTTATAGTAATACCGAAGAAGAGGTGACGTTATCCCTTATTAAGCTGCAATGGTAATGTAACTTAGTTGTAGCTTTGGCACTTTTCACACGGCATTCACCATGCGAAAGGGCCTCTGGAGCATCGCGCAATTGCGAGGAGCCATCCACATGACATTCTTGCAATTGCGCAATGCTGCCAGGGCCACCAAGCACCGATCGCGCACTATTTCATTTTTGGCTTCGAAAATGGTGCATGATTGCGCATCGCTCCAGGGCCCTGCGCACACTTACCGTGCATGCGGAGCCTCCAGAGCTGCGATGCTCGTGCTTCTTGCCCCAGCACAGCCTGGGAAAATCCCAGGCTGCACTGCGGAAGGAAGAGGAGTAGCCCTCGCACTGCCTCCTCACTAGCAGGCAGTGGCTGCAGAGCTGAAGCAGTGGGGATGCAAGAGCCAGCACACCAGCACCACAAAAAGGTAAGGTATGAAAAGAGCCTTTGTTATTGGAAAAATGAATTGATTATAACTAACTAGTGATTTATAAGTACTTACTTGCCACCTGTTGGTCTTTCCATACTACATTGTTATAGTGCTATTATTCCACCTTCAACATCCTATGGAATCCTGGGATTTGCAGTTTAGGCAGGAGTATTTAGCATTCTCAGCCAGAGAGCTCTTTGGCTTCAGTAAACTACAAACCCCAGAATTCCACAGGATATTGAAAGTGAAATAATAGTACTATAACTGTGCAGTGTGGAATGCCCTGTGTCTCCAACATCTAGTGCAGTCCTCCAGATTGGAGGTCTTTAAACAGAAGATGGATGGACACCTCTCGAGAGTGTTTTAGTTATGTTTTCCTAGATTGGCAGGGGAGTATATGGCCCGTGTGATCCTTCCAGTTCTAAGATTCTATGATTCTATATTGCTAGACTGCAGCTCCCATCAGACCTAACCAGCACAGCTACTGGTAAAGAATGCTAATAACTGTGAACAACTTTTTGTTCATTCCTGCATTAGAGGTATAATCTTTGTAAACACGAGTGTTCTGTTTTCAGCTGTCTTTGCTTATGGTCACTGTAAGATTTGTCCTTCATGAATCTGTCTTTATTTCTGACCAGCAGCATGAGTCTATAATAAGCAACCACTTTGGAAATAAAAGCTTCTCTGTTGCAATTTTATATATTAAGTACACTATACATGCAAATGCTTTCTCTGTTATGTAGCTGACAAGATATCTGTCAATATTTATCTCAGAAAACCAATGTCTTGATTTTAAATGATTAATTTGAAGAAAACCAGCTGCATTATTAAACAGCCCATGCAGTAACTTAATGAAGTGCAGTGCTGAACTCCAATCCTCTTCTAGCCTGAATCATCCAAGATTTGTGTCTGTTTCCTTTCTCCAGTATATTTAGACATGGCCTGAGCTCTGACAGTAGAGTGAGTTAATATCCTTAAGGAAAATACCTGGGCTTTTTCTATTAGTTTACCAAATTAAAAATCCGATCCTGCTACCCATTATGAGGCAAAACCCTTATTGAAGTCACTTAATAGTATTTCTGGATGCTGTCATTTACAATAAAAATGAGGCTCAGCTGCAGTAAACATTATGGAAATCCAGCAGAATTGCTGTCCGCTCATGCTTTATTGCCATAAACTCAGGACTCCTATTGTAAAAAAAAAAAAAAAAGCCTTTAACATCATGAGAAAATGGTTCTTTGTTAGTCTGTTTGGCAGTTTTGATCAGAATGTGGAAAGTAACTGTTTAGAAAGTAATTTGCTGCACAACTTGTTTCAAAGCCCCCTAAAGTAATTCATTATCATTAACATTTTACTGAAGAAAGATATTGGTCTTTGTGTTATCTGCTACCTTTTCATGGCTTTTTCATTATCTTGGGAAACTGCATCTTTGGAATGAGAATAGCATAAAACATGAAAAATTCCACAAGAGAAAGAAAAAAATGTAAAATTCCCTTTTTGTTGTTGCTGTTGTTGTTGTTGTTTTGTGTGCCTTCAAGTCATTTCCAACTTACGGCTACCCTAAGGTGATCCTATCAGGAAATTTTCTGGGCCTGCATGTGTGTGACTCACTCATGGGCCATTTTCTGCACTGGACTGTTATAGCACGATGATTGCACTTTCAACCTCCTCTGGAATCCTGGGGTTTGCAGTTTCGGGAGGGGCAGCCCGGCCCCTCCCGAAACTGCAAACCCCAGGATTCCAGAGGAGGTTGAAAGTGGAATCATTGCGCTATAACATGCTAGTGCGGAAATGGCCATGGTCTCCCAGTGAGTTTCCAGGGTAACTAGAAGCATTACTCATTACAAGCAAACATATACACACAAACCTTATTACCACTTACTATATTACTTTCAAAAGGTAACATTATTACATGTTTATTACTCCTAAAGGGTACGTCATTATTGTTTACTACATACACTCTCAGCTCTGGCCTTGATACAGACATGGTCTCAGATAGTTCTTCTTCACCATGAAGCATGGTTCTTAAACAAAGGAATTATAGTTTCTCCAAAGAATGTCAGTCTTGTTAAGAAATACCATGAGGTATAACAACTATGTTAATGTAGTTTTGATTTCTGTTTCTTATTCCAAGAAAAACAAATAATGGCAAAATATTGTTAATAGAGATGATTCCAGATGGCCATGGTATTTGGGTGACAAATATAACTACACATGATAACCTGATGTTCTTAAGTCTTCATTACAAAGTAAGATAGTCTTTTTATGTCTTAAAAAGGAAAAAGTGCTCATACGACAAGATTACTTGTTGCACTGTGTGAACAGACTGGCTGAATACAGTCCATGCATGAGATTAAGACGTTACATATTGATTTAACTATTAACCAATAAACAAGATGGAGCACAGATTATTTTAATATGTGAGGTATAAGTTCATTTCTGTTATAATTATTCCATGATGGAAAGGTAAAACTTTCACAGGTTGAAATATAGATTTTGCTTTTAAAAAAATAGTCTTATTTTGTATCAGATTAATATTTATATATGCAGAAATCCTGAGAAAATAGCCAAAGAGTTCTCTTTCATCGTGCCATGTGGAAATAATTTAACAGTTTTGTTTAATTATAATATTTTTATACCACTTAACTTAATAAAATATCTTAAGTGGTTAAGCTAGCAGGTGCAATGATGTAAAATATGATGGCATAAATCCAATCATTAGTCCAAACACGATTAGATTCATTCCATCAATGAAGCTGATATACCTGCTGATTTACCAAGTGCCAATTGATTCAATAGGTCTACTCTAGTTGAGACTAGCAGTTAGATTTTAGTCATTTCCCCCAACCCCTGGTCCTCTGTAGTAATGAGAGACTACATAACCCTTGCACCTTTTCTCCATTTGCTTTTTATGCTTGCATCTGGATCCAAAGCACATTATTTAATATGTCTGATATAAATTCAGATTACTTCCAAGAGACTCAGGATGTCTATATGGAGTCTATTGTGTTGTTATGCTAACAGAACAACACTTATTGCATAATCACTATTGAAAACAGCAAAGCTTCAGGGTGCAGGGCTAAAACCAGTGGGTAGAAAGTGCACAGAAGCAGATTTCAGTTAAAAATTGGGAGACTGCCTTAGGATGTAGTATCAGGGATACTCTATGTCCTGCACTGTGGAATCCTGCCTCAAGCAGGGGCTTGGACCAGATGATATCCAAGGTAGGAATGTCAATTCTTGACTATTTCATCCTCCTATGTAATGACAAACAAATAAAATAGTTTTTCCCTCCCTACAGGAGAAAAGAAATATTCTTGTACAGTATTCTCCCTTTATTTAAATGTCCCACAATGTAGCACAGGAATTGTTTTGCAGAAAAAATGTGATTTTTGAGCAGAGAACAGGGGTCCTGTACAGGAAACAGTGTTTTCTATGCAAGAAACCACTTTTCTTTACAGAAAACTTAATTTCCTCCTCCTCATGTGATTTTGCTGTAGAATAATTTCTGTACAGCATTTCAGGACATTGAATCCTATGTGAAAATTGCACACAATTCTCAATTGTCTATTATTCTTTCCACGAGCATTTCCTGACTGTTGAGAACCCATTTTTTGACCTGGTTACAAATAATTTAAAATATTCTTTCCATCCCCACTGCATAGTACATTCTAATTCCTCTGGGATAGCTCTAGTGTTAGTGCAAAGTAGATCAGACCCACTGAAATATGCAAGACTTAATCCAATTCATTTTGATGAGTAGATTCTTGACTAGCATAGGACAAGACTCATTCTGTGGTTCGAATCTATCATCTTATTAGCACCAAAATAAATATTATGTCTCAAGCTTTTACATGGCTTTTTAAAACTGAAAATAAGTACTAGGCATTAGGAAGGGGTGCTTTTTAATTTCATTTCATATGTGTA
Organism: Ctenosaura bakeri; assembly: GCA_948474755.1. NCBI lineage: Eukaryota > Metazoa > Chordata > Lepidosauria > Squamata > Iguanidae > Ctenosaura > Ctenosaura bakeri. The sequence goes on from CAOLHI010001289.1 coordinate 118,818, forward strand.
AATATAATTTGAAATTCTTGTAATCAGAATATCACAGGCAATTCACACAGGTATGGCATGGAAGAAGGGGGTTAAATCCTTGGCATTTTTTTCTAATCATAGTCCCAACCCAAAATGCAAGTATGTACTTACTATTTGCATTTGGGGGAAGCTCCTGTTTCTCTCACTAATAACAGTAGGTGTAAGGAGAGGGGATGAGTTTAAAACAGCACCGCAACGAGGAAGTGTTAACAACCTTTGTCCCATGGTATCGCTGACCTAGATCTGGGCCCTCATGACTACTAGTTTGACCTTTAAATAACAAAACAATCAGTGAAATAAACCAGAAGAATATGTAAAAGGTGAGAGTTCAAGACACAAATGGCCATAATCATGTCACTTCATAATTTTGGGGTAATCAGAGTAGCATGGCAATTCACAAACCATGATTTTACCTCTATTGCTGTTGAATCACTGTTTAGTAGACAGTGGTCTGAGTCTATGAACATTTCCATACTAGATTGTTATAGTGCTATTATTCCACCTTCAATATCCTATGCAATCCTGGGGTTTGCAGTTTAGGGAGGGGCTTTGAGACTAGTGTAGAAATGGCCTATGGGTAGTCGCAACTAAAGTATATCTACTGAACTTTTCTTAACCATAGATTCACCATTTATCAGTGAGTTTAATAGATCTACTGTAGTTGGGATTACCAACAGGATTTGGTCCAAAGTGCTTCTTTTCAAATTAATAAGGAACACTCTTTCTCTATCACCACGCCTTTAAAAAAAATACTGTAGTCCTTGAATACATTGTAGACCACACATGGTAACCAGCAGTATCTTTGGATACTGAAGATCTTAAGATACCTTTTCTTAAGCTGTAGCAATGTGTTCCCTATTTTGCACCTCTTTGGGTGACAGTCCTACAAAGAGCTGCATTCATAGGCCCTTTTCGCATGGCATTTATCATGCAAAAGGGCCCTCAAGTGTCGTGTGAATGTGGTGAGTGGTCCACACGACACACTCACAATCATGCGATGTTCCAGGGGCTGGCAGGCGCCAACCGTGCACTTTTTCATTTTCAGCTGTGAGTCGAAAATGGTGCGCGATCACGCATCGCCCCGGGGTCCCACACGCACTTGCCGTGAGTGTGGAGCTCTGGAGCTCTGGAAACTCCCAGGCTGCACTGCAGAAGGAAGAGGTGGGGCTCTCATGCGAGCAGGTGGCAGCTGTGGAGCTGAAGGAACCGGGACACAAGAGCCTCTCACTAGAGGCTGCTCGCGCAATCCCCGCACCCCAGCTCCGTGAAAAGGTGCATTGCGGAAAGGGCCATAGAGATAACTCTGTCTATAGAAACAATAGTGACTTGCCACATGTAGACATAAGGAAACATGATAGAAGAATGAATGAATCACCATTGTAGCCAGTAGATATACACCTGCAAAAATTGCTACCATTATATGAATTGTTAATTTTTACATCTATGATCCATTGTTTCACCCATGGGATTGTCTGTGTGAGCACATCACACCATAGAAATTTTGTTTGAAGAGAATCATTTTTCTTAGCGTCTTCCTCATTATTTGGTAATTTCATTCCCCAGACAGTGAGCTGTCAGTTTGGTAAAAGTGTCTTTAACAAGATGAAAAGTGAAAGCAAAAAGCCAGTGAAAACCTAATTAAAACTATCTCAGCTTGTTTGAATAGTAAATCTATTAGGAGATGAGCCAAAACTGGACTGTGTTGTAATCACTTCCTTGGACTTAATGGGATGTCCTAATAAGCAGCTGAACTAAGCTATTGTGACATCCAAGTCGGGAGGATTTCACTTTTTATTTGAATTCTGAAATTGATTTAATAAAAGAATGTCTCCTTCTGTCTCATTGCTAAATTATGACCATATCGTTTCTTTTCCACAAAAGACTAATTCTGCCTGTAAGTTCTTTACTTCAGAATTCATAATCTGTCTTTCAACAAAAAGTGTAAAATAAAAGTTGTACAGAAAAATCACAAACCCCAATAAGCTTTAAAAATGTAATGAGGTGGATCTCGATTTAATAATTCCTAGAGGAGACCCATTGGTTCACAATACAATTCTGTGCTTGTTCACTCACAGGTAAGTGCTGCTGTGCTCAATGGGGTTTGATCCATGGTGGGTGTACATAGGATTGTAGTCTGAACAGACTAACAGAAGTCTCTTTGGTTTCCCTTTATGAACCGTAGACATCACTTGAGTCTAGTAATTCAAGCCATTCAAAAATATAAACTGTTCAAAGGACAAGGCATACCAATCCATGCAGCAGCAATAGGGTGACCATGTGCCCTAATTTAGCGAGGAGAGTCTATTGTTTGAATAGCTGTTAGGGGATAGTTCTGTATTTAAAAACATTCCCTGGCTGGTATTCTGTTATGCAAGGATAGGTTTCCATTGCCGATGTTTATGCCCTTTTTGGCTGCTGCCTCCCCTAGACTTACTGTATAGCTTCTAAAGTGTTCAGAGGAATGGGCAGGTCTGGAGAAGCATCTTAACTATGGGCCATATACACTGTTATAAGTGCTATTATTCCACTTTCACTGTCATGGCAACATACTACAGACTTTTGGGGTTTTTAGTTCAGTGAAGCCCCAGGAGCTCTCTGGCTGAAAATTCTAAAGGCCCTTCCCTAAACTTCCAATTCCAGAATTCCATGGGATGAAACCATGGTGGTTAAAGTGGAATAACAGCTCTATAAAGGTATAGTGTGATAAGGCCCTATGTCCTATGGCCAGAAACAAAATGATTACAGCAGCATTGAGGCCTTTGGAGAACCCTGGTAGATTTCAGTGTTGATGTTATCATTTCTCATCTGGCTACAGGGACATAGCCAGACACTTCACTGCCAATGAGTCACAGAATGGCTCGGCCCCTCCTGAAACTGCAAACCCCAAGATTCCATAGGATGTTGAAAGTGGAATCATCGTGCTATAACAGGCTGGTGCGGAAAAGGCCCTAGTGTTGGTCTGCATGTGGAACTATTATGCTACGCTGAGCCATACAAGATTATAGCCCTTGTCTGACAAGGTATCCAAGATAAATTTTGTTTAAAGACACAGAACCATAGGAAGGTACATCAAGGATCTTAAAGATGCCTATCATGCAGGTATTTAGGTTAGCTTTCTATTTAATTTAACATACCTACTCTTAAGCAGCAATACAAGTAGATTAGCATATTCAAATGCTATGCAACTCCACATCTATTCTTGTCTACTGTGGTGATGCATTAGTGGTAACCCAAAGCAGCAGGCATAAAAGAGTTAAGCTGTAATTTAAAATTTTACACAACTAAATGCTCACTTAAACAAACAAAAAAGGACCCAAGCTGTCTGACTGAATGAGACTAGATCCTAGACCAGGGATTGGCAAAGTGCCTATGGCCCTGCCTTGGGGCCCCAGTTTGGACCCCCTGAAGCCTGCCAGTGACCTCCAAAAGGCCCCAAGCCTAACCAGCCAAAAGAGTTCAAATATAACTGCAAATGTTCCAGAGTCCCCTGGTTCACAAATCAGCCCAAAATCAGTCAAAATGGAAGCCAGAAGTGATGTGATACCACCTCAACACAAAAATGCAATGGCCCTAGAGCTAGTGGATCTATAAACGTCAGAAGGAGTTTCTCCACCACAGGCAAGAAACAACATTTACTGAGACATTAATTCAAGTGTTTTTGTTTTCCTGTTACTGTGCATCATCTCTTGACATGCTTCCTGGAGGAAGATGGTATTAGATAGTGTTTTTGCCAAAGAGATCTGACATGAATACTGCATATCTGTGTAGATTTTCTAAGTAGGCCATCTCAGTTACTGTGTCCAGTGGGATTTACTCCCAAGTATGCATGCACCAGAACTGCAGGTTTTTCAAAAATTACAAATGTGCCCAAGAAGTACACTGTGCTGCACTGATTATCTGTGACTTTCAGCAGCACCTGTAAAGCTTCTAGTTCTTATATTTATAGTTTCCATACTGGACTGAAAGAAAGAGAGAGAGAGAGAGGAAATTTTAAAGGTAAAAGTAGAGCGTGAATATCTTTCCTTCCCAGGATGCATACATATATTTGTACCCACTAGCATAAACAGGCTTTTCAAGCAACACAATAACCTTCTAAACCTGATTTCTACAGGTTCAAGTGGAATGAAAATACACACCGCAAGACTTGATGCCTCTTCCAAACTGCTTTTAATTCCATCTTTCAAATATTTGCCTCCAGCTTTAAAATTAAATGCAGATGGGCAAAATAGGCAGTTTCATTTTCTCTAACTTGAATTTTGAGGAAATCCTAACCAAAATGGACAGAAATTGGGTTTGTAGTTTACTGAGGCCAAAGAGCTCTCTGGTTGAGAATTCTAAATACCCCTCCCTAAATGAAAACCCCAGGATTCCACAGGATGTTGAAAGTGGAATAATAGCACTATAACAGTGTTGTGTGGAAATGGTCTTAGTCTGTTTCAGCAACAACAAAGAGAGAATCTTGCTACAACTTAAAGACTCACTCATTTATGTTAGTGTTAGGTACTGTGCACTATAGTCTACTTGCAGACTATAGTGCTCCAGTCTGTGAATCCTCATGCCATCCTGGCTGGAATTCCATTGGGGACTTGCATCTTTGTAAGTGGACTTACATCTGTGTCAATTAGAACTGGGCAGTTCTGTAACATCCATATCCTCTAAAGGGCTGCTGTTACATTATGATGTAAGGGAGCTAGCAAAATGACTCATGTATACTGAGGCCAAAGCACAACAGAACCAAGGCACATCATTTCCAATACACACTGGTCCCACTGTGCATTGGGACACCAGCTAAGGAGTGCCAATATACATCAGTAGAACCCAATACTCTTATTAGTGTCCTGTCACACATCTTCACAATTCACTAACAGGGTTTTTAAAGTTACATAATGTAGACCATGATAGAGGTTTCTGGTCCATATGCAGCTCTTAAAGGTTTCATAAGGGTCTTTGCTTTTATTCCCTTTTAGAACAAGCAACACTTATTTCATTTGATATATGTCAATCTGAACAATACCCTGCCCCCCTCCACTATCCTCATCATTATATAAATGATTCACATTTTATAATTAAAAGTATTTGTTCATCACCTTTCAGCTCACAAGCTCTTGAAACAATGCACAACAAATACAAATGCTCCTTAAAAACAGATGCAAGCAATTTTTAAAAAGTCTCAAAAAGCACACAGCAGTCACAAAAGCCAATGTTGGTTTTAAGGACAATAGGCTCTATATGACAGTATATAGATGGAGCCAGCCTGACTTCCCTGGGGAGGGAATGCCACATCCAAGAAGGTAAAACTTGTCTCAAGCTAGCCACCCAGAGCTGTGGGACACACAACAGGACCTCTGTTAAAGATGTCATATTGAGGGCAGGCTCATGTCGAAGGAGATGATTTTTCAAATATCTTGGCCCTGAGCCATTTGGATCCCTATAGGTCAAAACCAATGCCTTGAACTGAGACCAGAAGCAAATTTTTGAGCCAGTACTATCAGTACAAATGTAGTTTCAAGAGCAGAATACAACAGTCTGACTAATTCATTTTGCATTAATTGTAGTTTGCAAACACTTTTTAAGGACAGTCCCATGTACAAACATTACAGAAGTATAAATGGGAGGCAATTAAGGCATGAATTTCCGTAGCCAAATCCTCATTCCCTGAAAGAAAAAAAGCTGCTCCATTAGGTAAACCTGGGCAAGGGTACTTGTGCCACATGGCTTTCAAGGTATAATGTTGATATGCAGTCATTAATATATCCAAGAAGGAAGGATGGATGGAATGAAAGAAAGAAGGGAGGGAGGGAGGGAGGGAGGGAGGAAATCAATCAATCACTGAAGAATATTGCAAGCTCTTAAACAGAATACTTTGGATATCTACCCTAAATATTAATGTCTTCTTTTTGATCTTATTACCTTAAGCTACCAGTCCTGGGACTGGACCAGAAGATAGTAAATGAACTATTAGCACCTCCATTGTTACAATTTGCTTCTGACATTTGAGACCTTTGCTAACTAATGATACAATCCATTATATCCATTGTTGTTGTTGTTGTTGTTGTTGTTATTGTTGTTTTTATTAAAATGGAACAAAAGGGAAAAGAAGGACAAAAGATACATAAGGAAAAATACAAAATTGCACCAATGGAAAGGCACAAAATTAGTAATGCTCCTCAACAGCATACACACTGACTTCTAATAACATAACCCTTACATAAAATTCTTATTCTTTATTACATTTTTCCTTTTTTTCTTTTTCTTTGAAAATTCTTATTTTATTACATAAAATTCTTCCCTTTTTATCTTAATTCCTCTTTGTCCATATTTGATTCCAGGATGGTGACTCCCACCTCCAAATTAATTTGAAATGGTCAGTTGCAGATCAGGTGCACTGCTGCAGATAGGTGTGACCTCTCAAGTAGCTAGAGATAAAACAGAACTGGGGGATTCTTTGGAAATATGGAAATATCTATTTTGCACTTCCTGAGACTGGCAACAAAATGGACCACATCTTCCCTTGGTAATCCGTTTCAGAGAGTGTATGCAAATATAGGCATGTTACCATAAATGACCATCCCTCCTGTGAGATATGCTATTTTCATAAATTTTCATAAATTGGTCCTATTAGTGACCAGAGAACATGATCAGGGTCATATTGGGCGGAGAACGTGCTTGGGATTATGCTGAATGCAGACACGTTCAAGATCATGAAAGTTCAGATAGGATTATGTGGAACACCTCAACACTGATGGGTTTGTGCTAATGCCTTCATTGCTTTAGGCTCTTGACAGTTTTAATACAATGAAAGATGAACAGCCCAGATTGGTGAACGATAAAAGACCATCCCTCAATCTTACCCTATAGAGATCTTCCCTATACCCCCTACCTGACCAAACATTAAGAGACTGTCCTGAGTGTAAAACAGGGTATAAAATCCCTAGCTTTGACCCCAACCAATTATAGTATGTAGTGCCCCAGACTACTGTTCCTTCATGACACTGTCTGAGTCCCTCCTCTGTGACCCTTTCTTCAGGACAGATAACTATCAACCTTTCTACCCAGTGTCTCTCCATCAGCCTTTCTTGTCTCACTTTCCAACAGCCTTATACGGTTCTTAAGAGTGTCTGATTTCTTGTGTGTTTGCCAATTTGAATAAAATACTTTGTTTACCTTTAACTGGAGTCCTCTCTACAGTTAGTACCGGTATAGACAGGTGAAAAGATCCTGCCATTACCCTCCTTTTGCAGGCCTCCTTTGAACTATAATTTCCTCAAATTCTAAAGAGATGCTGGCATTGTGGGTGGACCCCAACATCACTCATATCTTAGGGTAACAGGCATACATTTGAAAAATGTACATGAAAGTAACAGCACTGCTTTCATGCAGAATCTGAATTCCAGGGGAAAGCTGTAAAACTGAGGTAGATCTAATAAAATGATTGAAACCAGGTGTTTATAAAAAGCACAAGATGTTTCAAGTTCCACAGTAGTTGACACTGCCTACTAGAATGAATTCTGCACACAAATACACTTTAGTCAAAGGAAAAGTGTGCATAATAATGCCTGCAATAGAAAAAGGCCCACAAAACCATGCAGAAATTTTCAGGCAGGAAGGAGGAGGAGAGTTTTTCAGGCTGATATGGAACTGGGATGGAATAAGAATACTCGTGGGTTTTTGAAAAACACAGTTAGAGTAATACCAACAAATTTTCACATCCCTGCAAGCCACCAAGAGTGTCAGTGTCAGACCTTTGACATGAGCAGCATCAGGGCTGGCTTAGCCCATTATTTATTTCTAAAAAGGAGCATTCCGGCATACCAGCTAAGACTGTCCTGTGAGAACTTGTTTGCAAGTCCTATGCATAATGTTTAGTTCTCCAGAATAGCCCTTTTTTCCAATAGCAAGCACCTTTTTATTCAAACTGAGATTTAATATTAATTGGCTGCAGGGAGCCTTTTTATGGGATGTGTTAGATAATTGTTTAACTTTACTATTAGTTTGCTAAAGATTTTAGACTTTTTTCAAATTTAATTGGGTTTTAATATGATAACTTGTAGTATCAAATTTCTAGCTTTATTTTGTTTTTGACTTTTTGTAAGTCAAAAATGGGATATAAACTCAATACAGAAATAAATACATCCATGTCTTCAATTGTTGTGTTACATAAGCAGGCAACCTCTGAATCATGTTTGTTAACTGAGCTAATAATATTTTTTTTGGGGGGGGGGAATTCCACAACCCCCTTTAAAAATGTTTTTTAAGCCAAAATTGTAATAAGGAATGGAATGTACAAAATTTGTTACTAGCATATAAGACTGTAGGATGTGCCTTCTGCTAGAACACAGAAGAGTCCTCTGCTTAAGTTTGGAGAATCCCCACTCTATATCACCCCATACCTCTATATTCATCCCATCCAGCACCATCTCTTTGTGCAGTATTGCAAGAGGGCTGGGGGGATTATCATGGAAATGAAGAGCACAAGGAAGACTGTTTCTGCCAACCCAGTTGCATGCTCCTATATCTTGATTAAACCCAAAGGATTTGGTCAACATATATGAATATAGAAAATATGATGGATACAATATTTTGAGTTGCATTCTCTAGTTTAAACACTCCAATGGCCACTTTGCACAATACCAAGTTTCTCTGCTATCCTGTGTAAAAAGCAGACACGTGGCTCTTTAATGAAATAGCCACAGAAGTGTAGATAGTTTTGGAATGACTAAAATCCCTACATAGAACCTAGTATTTGCAAAGTACACTTTTTTAATCAGCAGAGACGGGAAGATATTGCTAGGTATGCAATGCAGGTACACGCTTTTTTTGTGAGTAATTTCCATTGAAATCAAAAAAATTGACTTCAGAGTAGACATGAACAGAGTTACACAGACAACCATAAGCTGTTCAAACTGGCCAGACCAAATTTATCCTACTCAGCTTGTAGCAGCTGATCCTAGAGTGGCTCAGTGTTTATTTACAGATGTGTACTTCATTAGATGAAATCTCTCACAAACAATGGATCTGTGTCTAACAAATGTGATGCAGTGATTCAATATTTCACTGTCTTTCAGGCTCCTGTTTCCATTAATCCAGGGAGCATTCAGCACTCACAGTTTTCAGCCCCTCTCAAATAATTGTAGCTTTACGCACGAAACAGTGCGTTGAGATTCCTTTACAAAATGTTTTCAGGAAGATGAGGAAATTGACAATACATTAGTGATTTGGACTATCTGCCAACAAAGATGTGGAAGAAGTACTAAAAAAAAAAATTAAAAGAAAGACAGTTTTTCTTTTTTTAAAAAGGGAATGAAAAGTATGGGTGGGCACAGAATGACTTATGGGCCATATATACTTTCTAGCTCTGTTTTTTTTAGTTCCAAACCCTAAGCCCTTTAACAAGAAATGAAACAAAAAAGACATGCTACTGAAAATCAGCAGCATGAACAGAGGTATTATACAGATTGAGGGGAACATGAGAGAGAAAGGGAGAAATGTTCACAAAGTATAGCCAGACTCTGGGGGGAAAATTCTGGATTATAACTTCAAGATTCTCCCAGCTCATGGTCAGAAAGCTGGGTGTTGTAGTCCTCGCCCCCCCCCCCGCAAAACCTTTGCAAACCTCCATCAATATCACCTGGTCCAACACTCAAATCACTACAGCACAGTGGCTCCCTTGTACTGATAGATCTCCGCATAGTCTTCAGCAGTTTGGCAGGGACTGCTGACTCTATGATTTAACAATAGATGCAACATTTTGCTATATAAATTAACGGCTGAAATGAAGAACATTTAGGGAATGTAGACTTGGATGTAAGGACTATGAACTCCATTCAGTTCCAGCATTCAAAATGAATTCCTGAACTCAGCATCCTTAGTGCGTATCTTTGGTACCAAGCCCCAGCGATCTAATAGATTTCAAGTACAGGTTCTAAGACAAGTGTGAAATAAGCCTCACAAGTATGAAATCAAAGTTCCCCTGGTCCACACTGAAAAAGATACTTTCCAGATGCTTACGTATCCAGTGCATGTAGGTTACCAGAGAATGAGTGGGATGTAGTGGTTTGAGTGTTGGACTAAGGCTCTGGGAGACCAGGATTCCAATCTCTGTTGAATGATGGAAACCCACTGTGTGACCTTGGACAAGTTAACACTCTCTCAGACTAAGAGGAAAGCAATGGCAAAATCTCCTCTGAATAAATCTTACCATGAAAGTTCTATGATAGGATTGACTTGAAGGCACATAGCAACATGTTGGAACGTGTCCAGAGGAGGGCGACCAAAATGGTGAAGGGTCTGGAAGCCACGCCCTATGTGGAATGGCTAAGGGAGTTGGGTATGTTTAGTCTGCAGAAGAGAAGGTTAAGAGGGGACATGATAGCCATGTTTAAATATTTGAAGGGATATCATGTCGAGGAGGGAGTGGGCTTGTTTTCTGCTGCTCCAGAGACTAGGACAAGGAGCAATGGATTCAAGCTGCAAGAAAGGAGATTCCACTTGAACCACAGGAAGAACTTCTTGATGGTCAGAGCTGTCCAGCAGTGGAATATGCTGCCTCGGAGTGTGGTAGAGTCTCCTTCTTTGGAGGTTTTTAAGCAGAGGCTGGATGGCCATCTGTTGGGAATGCTTTGATATGTGTTCCTGCATAGCAGGGGGTTGGACTCAATGGCCCATGTGGTCTCTTTCAACTCTATGATTCTATAATTCTATATTAGTTACCATTTTATAAATCTGTACTCATCCAGAGATTAGACCATAAACACCAAACTGGGAGCATAGTAACCCATTTGTCTGGCTGCACTTAGCATTAGTTTCTAACAGACTCTGCTCTCAGCAATTAGTACCCAGGTGATGAAAGATGAACATCAGCATCAGGATTCTCTTATAGAGGACCTGCTGATTTTCTGCAGGGTGTACTTGGGCAGATGCTGCAACTTGGCTGTCTCATCACATCCACAAAGAGACAAATATTGATTTACTCAGAACTTCAGACATGAATTATAAACAAGGTTAATTGTCAAAGTTCTCTGCCTCCCACTCTTGAATTACAAGTGCTTCAGAGGGGAACAAAAGGACAACAAAAATAGTGATTTGTTTTTGTTTGTTGCTAATGCTGCGTTAGTGACAGCTCAGTGGTGATTGCCTATTACCTATTTAGCTTATTTCTACACCTGTTAGATGGTGATAAATAGTTTAGAAACTAGTCCCCAATGAAAGAGGAAGGCAGATTTTGAATACTGCCTAGTTTAGTTTCTTTGACCTTTTTTCACCTAGTCCAGCATCTAAATTTATTTCCTGACATCTTAATATAAAACATATTAGTTTCTCTACTGATAAAGAACCTGCAAACCAAAGCTGACATGCTTCATTCAAGATGGAGACAGTTTTGAGTTTGTAGCTGTATTTTATATTTTCAAAAATGGAGGATGAATATTTTCTGCCCTTCCAGGTTGTTCCTGATGAAAGCTAAAACCATCACATTACCCACAGATCCATGTCAAGGTCTGCAGACACTTCTTCCCTCATTCTGCATCAGGACATTTAGTCAGACACCAGGCCCTTGGGTCAGGGTTCTCCCCTACAGTTCATTTGCCCCAACTGTATTCCAACCTGCTTTTGATAATATCTTGCCTGATGAAGAGATATGGATATCCCAAAAGCGTGCACCTATTTTTGTGCTGCTTTGGAAAAAAACTAACACAAGTATTACAAGAATATGGATTTGGGTTTTTTTAATGGATAACATGATAGATATTTTGATTGAGGCAAGAAAGGACACCACATTTGCTTCAGCCCAGAAGAATGAACTATTTTGGATTGAAGGCTATGTATGTGCAAAGACGTGGGAACATACTTTTAAGCAGCGGTGCAAATGACATGCTTCCCTTCCCCATGCACACACATTTCACACACTCATCATCACTGTCTTCATCATCATCATCACCATCTCCTACTCCCCTGCAATCCTGGAATCTTTTTTTTAATTATTACTATTTATTTGTATCCCGCCTCTCCATATGGATTGAGGCGGCAAACAGCTTACAAATAGCATGTATTTCGAAACATTTCTATACATGCCCCCAACAAGCTGGGTACTCATTTTACCAAACTGCGAAAGGATGGAAGGCTGACCAGAGTGACAATAGGGGACTGAGATGACAAACTCATCAGCCACATTACTGACCACCCTTGCATTGCAAGCAAATTAATTCCCATTACTTCATAGTCAAGAGACTGCACAGCCACACATGAAAGACTACAATGTAGTTTCATGGGGAACGTTGTGTGGAATCACAGTGGGGCAAAGTATGGGAATGCAGCCACTTGTAATGAACCTTATTGAGATCTCTCAAAAGAAAGTACTGAAGGAAGGGTTAGTTGTTATGTGCCTTCAAGTCATTTCCAACTTATGGTGACCTAAAGGAAATTATAATGGGGCTTTCTTGGCAAGATTTGTTCAGAGGAGGGTTGCCATTGCCTTCCTCTGAGGGTGAGAGAGTGTGACTAGCCCAAAGTCACCAAGTGGGTTTCCATGGCTGAGTGAGGATTCAGTCCCTGGTTTTCCAAGCATTGTAATCCAACACTCAAACCACTACACTACACTGGTTTAGGAGTCTCAAAATAAAGTACAGAAGGAAACGTTAGTATAGGGGCCCATTTGCCACAGATTCTATAAAGATATTACACATTTAACAGTTGCCTGAAAGGAAAGAGTGATATCAGGTGGAACTCAATCTGTCTAGGTACTGCAAGAGTGACAAACATGCAGTGGGATTTCCCCAGAACTCAGCATTAATAACAATTTAGAGTAAGAAGAGAGAATTTGTTCCATTACCTTCATTTTTATATTCCAAGGTAGGATTGGACTGATTTCTCAACAGAATGAAACTGCACAGTTTTGGAGAATATGTCTCTGTTCCTTTCTATGCATGTTACATTTGCTGAAAATAGAGCAGGCTATAAACTATGATGATACCCTATTCTGGGCAGTTGTATCATGAAACTGAGATCACATCTGATGTACAATGACAACTGGTGGCTTTCATGACAGTGGAGTGGTGAATCCACTCCTGATTTTGCTCTCAGGGTTAAAGGATCTATCCAAGGTGCTGAAACCTCTTTCCAAAATAGGTTCAACATCTTGGGTAGCATCTTCAAAGTTAGGACTAAATTTCAGAGTGGATTTGCTGCCCCATTGACATATGGCTGGAACTACCAACCATAACTGCTATGCATGTGATAAATTAGACTGTATTTGCAAAAGGTCATGCCATCAGGAAATTTGTTGGTATTTAAGGTGCTACAAATTTTCTTTTTGTGTGTGTATGTTTATCTGTCCTCAATGGACAAATATTGTAGATATTGTGTACTTGTGACTCTAGGTACCTTGTGTAAAGGGTTTTAAGGGACATAATGAGAAGGAAAATATCCTTTGAGAAAGGAAAACATACTTTTTTCTCCACCTAATGACCTCTGGATGGTTTTGGACTAAAGCTCCCATCACCCCCAACATTTGACCATGCTGGAAACAGTGGATATAAGTTATTGACCAAAACATCTGGAGCAGACCACATTGAAGCAAGTCCCTTTGCAGGGTAGGAGTCCTTACAAGAGCTGCAAAAGTTCCTAGGAGTACAAGTCTCAGAAATTCCCCATGGATCATGGCCAGTGACCACAGGGAGTCCTGGAAGCTGTAATCCAACAAAGCAATTTTCTCAAGTTCTATTTGCCATGCCTTCCCTCTTACCACATAGGTCAATGCTCCATTACCTACCTCTGCCGTGTGATGAGGTTGATGTAATGCCTCAGTGCTGAGTAGTATCTGGCCATGTCTTCTGCTGGGGCATCCTCACCTGGACTGTCTGGTTTGGATGGATATGCTTCTGCCAGTGTCCCCAGGCAGATAAGCAGGCACAGGGCAAGAGTCATCACCGACAGCCACAACCGCATGGTCCCCTGCATCTGTTAGACAGTGTGGAAAGACGGGGGAGGGAAGGAAGGCAAGACAAAGAGCATGACATGAAATAAGTCAAGTAACACTTGCTTTTTTATGGCGTAAGAGCTGGATGCATTGGTTTGAATGTTCAGCTAGGACACTAGGAGACCAGGGTTCAAATCCCTGCTTGGACTTAGAAACTCACTGGGTGACCTTGGGCAAATCACACTCTCTCAGCCTCAGAGGAAGGCAAGCGCACCCCTCTGAACAAAGACTGCCAAGAATACCATGTGATAGGTTTGTCTTAGGGTGACCATAAATGACTAGAAATGACTTGAAGGCACACAACAACAACAACAACAACTACTACTACTACTACTACTACAACTACAACAACAAGACAGCAAAAACAAGACCACCAGTCCTGTGCTTTCAGAAAAGCCTTTTCAAAGCCTTTTCAAATTTGCTGAAATCTTTTAAATATTGTTTGTTCTGAAATGGTAGTTGGTAGGTTCCATGCCAGTGGGGTGATTGATTCTTCCTTAGGTTTTAATCTGAACTTTAAATGAGCTGTCCCAGTTACTATCCCTGAAACAGAATTGGCAGATAGCAAAGAAGAGTTCTGTGAAATTTAAAAACTTGCACATAATCTTTCATTAGAACAAATGGATTCAGTTAGCTTTCTCCTTTGGAGGGAGAGAAGTGCCTCTTCAATCTTCTCTGTATGTAAATTCATTATCATTCCTACAACCTTTCTCGGGTCATTAAACCCTATTTATAAAAAGAAATACAAAAATCTAGTGAACTTGCACATTTCTACTTTAAAGATGGGAACCTTTTGTGGTCAATCTTTTTCAGCATAAAAGAAGGGGAAGATGGGTGGAAAACGAGTATTGTGACAAGTCTAAGACTGATTTATTATAGCATGAGTTTTCCAGGATTGCAATCCACTTCCTCAGATGTATTGACGGAGTAAAGTATTCAAGCTTTGGATACATATACACAATCAAATAATTATGGGAATGGGATTAGAGTGAAATGAGATTTAAAAAACCCAATGGTTACACTGGGGGACACAAAACCAGCTTGGTGCAGTCATTTGAGTGTTGGACTACAACTCCGGCGAACCAGGAATCAAATCCCCATCTAGCCATGGAAACCCACTCACTGGGTGACTTTATGTAAGTTACACTCTCTCCTGCTAAAAGGAAGCGAATGCCGAGCACACTCTGAAGAAATCTTGTCAAGAAAATCCCATGCTAAGCTGGAAATAACTTGAAGGCACACAGCAACAATTAAACACTGAGAATAAACCTTTATTGGACTGGTTTAGCAGAAACATTCTGGTATCTTTAAGTCAATGTACAAATTTGCTAGGCTGTTAATTGTCTGTGATGTTCAAAAGCAGTACATCCTGCCTTTGGGAAAGTTAGTTCTGTTGAAAACCACAGTCTTGTCTTGAAGATGGTTTGCCATTATAACTACTTCCACAACTGTAATGAAAATGAGTTTATTAATATAGGTATTGTGCTGATAAGCCATCCTTTCTGCTCCTACCATTGACATTTGTCAATATTGCCCAGTTGAGCTATCTCTCTCTCTTTCCTTGAAATTCCCTTCTTGGTCGCTCTAGCTCAGCATAGGACCCTCAACAGACATTCTCCAGATGGAAAGTCTTTCCCAGGCCAGTCAGGAACTGAACCCAGAATAGCCTGCATTTTGAAACCCATGCTAGAATAAACAGGTTCACTGCAATTCTCAGCTGCATCAATAGGAGTACGGTGTCTAGATCGAGGGAGGTACTGGTACCACTCTACTCTGCTTTGGTTAGACCTCATCTTGAATACTGTGTCCAGTTCTGGGCACCCCAATTCAAGAAGGATATTGACAAGCTGGAGCAGGTCCAGAGGAGGGTGACCAAAATGGTGAGAGGCCTGGAAGCCATGCCCTATGAGGATAGACTTAGAGAGCTGGGTATGTTTAGTCTGCAGAAGAGAAGGTTAAGAGGGGACATGATAGCCATGTTTAAATATTTGAAGGGATGCCACGTAGGGGAAGGAGAGGGCTTGTTTTCTGCTGCTCCAGAGACCAGGACAAGGAGCAATGGATTCAAGTTGCAGGAAAGGAGATTCCACCTGAACCTCAGGAAGAACTTCCTGACAGTCAGGGCTGTCCGGCAGTGGAATCTGCTGCCTCGGAGTGTAGTGGAGTCTCCTTCCTTGGAGGTTTTTAAGCAGAGGCTTGATGGCCATCTGTCGGGATTGCTTTGAGGGTGTTCCTGCTTGGCAGGGGGTTGGACTGGATGGCCTGTGTGGTCTCTTCCAACTCTAGATTTCTATGATTCTATGATTCAAAGGAGCTCCTGGAATCCTTTATGCCTTTCTGTGTGACACTGATCCACTGATCTAGGGACCCTCACGTAAAAACATGGACATATGAATTTCAAATGCATTGCATTCCCAGATGTTTGTAAAATGGATGGTTGACATACTACCTCCTGGGATGATAACTTCCAAAAGGAGGTGGGTGGGCTTCGGGAACTTTACATTCCTGAACAGCAATAGCAGGAAGGAAGGGGAAAAAAAACTTCCCTTTTGTGGCAAAGTTTTTTTAAAACGCTGGAAGGGGAAATGAAGGAGGATTTCGACGCTGCCTTCCCCAAAGCGCATCTAACTGAGGAATAAGGCCATTTCCGCGCTAGATTTTATAGCGCTATGATTCCACTTTCAACATCCTATGGAATCCTGGGGTTTGCAGTTTCGGGAGGGGCCGAAACGGCAAACCCTAAGAATCCATAGGATGTTGAAAGTGGAATAATAGCGCTATAAAAGTCTAGTGCGGAAGTAAGTTCGATGGAACTGAGCTGGACTCGCTTCGAGCAAACGCGCTTAGGAGAGGGAAGATCGCGCGGGAAAAACAAAGGCCACTTCCGCACTAGCCTGTTCTAGCGCGATGATTCCGCTTTCCACCTCCTCTGGAATCCTGGGGTTTGCAGTTTCGGGAGGGGCCGTCCGGTCCCTCCCGAAACTGCAAACCCCAGGATTCCAGAGGAGGTGGAAAGCGGAATCATCGCGCTAGAACAGGCTAGTGCGGAAATGGCCAAAGTTGAGAGGTTTTGGAGGCGGCTGATATCTGCCTCGCTGCCTCAACCCTGGGAGCCTTCGGGGGAAAGAATCCTCCTCGGTCCCTGAGGATGAGACAAGAAAGCGGCAGAAACAAGACGGGTTAACGGAATTCTAAGCAAGGCGTTTTGAGGGGGACGTTATCAGCGCCCGCGGAGTTCCGCTCGGCGTGGATAGACGACAGACATCCTAGGAAAACTACGGCCAAGAAAGAAAGGAAGGAAGGAAGGAAGGAAGAAAGATGGATGGATGGACGGACGGACAGAAAGGCAAAAGAGATGAGAAGCAGGAGGCGCCCGTTGCTCACCTTCTGGGTCTCTGCCGCTCCGGCTTCTTTCCGCGACTCTGGGCTCTGCTTCCGCGGCTCCCTCTGCGAGTCGGGCGGACTTGCGAGGCGCTCTCCAGTGTGGGGCTGCGCGCCTCGGCGACGGTTTTTTATGGCTTCCCCAGAAGGCAGGAGGGGCCTCGGGCGATCACGCACCGGCCGCTCGCCCCCTCCTCGCCACGCACACGCGCTCACACACGTCCCGCCCGCGCCGCGCCCCGGGATTGGCATCATCCCAGGCGGCTCCGTCGTTGGACGGTGACGCGGAACGGGGGGTGGGATGGCGTGGGGTGGAGACGGACCGACCTGGTGGGCGACCTCTGGCCGCCAGACGCCGTCATTCCCTCACAGACGCTGGTGGAGGAAGTGGGGGGTTTCAGAAAAGGAAGGCAAGATTCCCAGCCCGCCAACCGACCCACAACTGCCCAACACCTCCCAAAGACTTTGGGTTTAATGGCGACGCGTGGAAACAAAAGGTTTTTCCATCTTCCTTCTGACGGAGGGGGGCGTCTTAACTATTGTGCCCCCAACTCTTCTCTTGCCTCTCAGTAAGGCCATTTCTGCACTAGACTGTTATAGTGCTATTATTCCACTTTCAACCTCTTGAGGTTTGTAGTTTCCTGAGGCCCAAGAGCTCTCTGGCTGAGAATTCTAAATGCCCCTAAATGCAAACCCCAGGATTCCAAAGGAGGTTGAAAGTGGAATAATAGCACTATAACAGTGTAGTGTGGAAACCCTTTAAGTCTTTCTCTGTCCAAGCACCAGGGGTTAGCCTATGGCTCCATTCAGTGCCAGCCAGCAAAGCCCAAAAGTTGGGCGGGATGGGAGCGGCACATTGAGGCAACCATGAATTGAAAGAGAGAAAAGAGGCCATTGAGTTCCCAGGTCTACCCTCATCCCAACCTCATCCCAACTCTCAAATATATTCCGTCCCAGATCAAAAATAGTTGGCAGGCAGAATCTGAAAGGCAAAAAGTAAGTCACTCACTCTTTGACACACACACACACACACACACACACACACACAGGCACCGGTTGTAGACATCAAAGGGAGAATAAATACTGTCTTAACTTGAACCAAAGAGATTCAAATTCTGTCTGGTACCACAGGAGGCATCTGAAAAGCCCCTCCCTTCTCCCCCTTTGATTCCAACTTTGATCTCGAAACACAATTATTCCAAAAGAGCTCAGTCCTCATTGTAATCCCACAGACTTGTGTGACAAATTACAAATCCAGAGATTGAGTCCTGCCAAATAGGGGCTAGCAGGCAAGCCACAGCCCCACCAGTGCAGGCAGGAAAGCAATAGTAGCAGTACTAGTATCCTGCTTCTTTCCCCAAATTGGGCCTCAGAGCAGCTCACACTTTAAAACAATACAATTGAAATACACATTAAAGAGTGCAAATTAAAATAGAATCAAACTGTTAGAGAATTAAAACAACAGCTTAAAAAAATATAAAAAGATAACAATTAAAATTAAAACAATACAGCAGCCCCCTAGTCTATTGTTTAAAAACTTTCTGTATTAAAAGCCTAGCCTGGACTCCACATGAGAGTAAATTCAAGACTGGCAGAATGAGGGAGCATAAAACACAAGTGCCCCTTTGCTATAGGTATTATCAGGGAGCTACCATCCATAATATAGCACCATCTTTGAGTCTGACATTCAGAAACCTGTGCCCCTATTCACACTTGGAAAGCTGCAGTTGACCTTAGATACCAAATCTATACCAACTGCATTTGATATATTTTCAGGGTACATCAGGTATACCAACCGAGTAAGGCATTATCCCCAAATTATAAAATGGAATGTTAATTTTAGAATTTTAGGACATAATGTTCTCATAAGGCCCATCTAAAGTCAGTCTGGTATAATGGTTTGAAAACTGGACTAAGACTCCAGGAAACCAGGGTCTGAATCCCCACTTTGTCATGGAAACCCACTGGGTGAGCCTGGGCAAGTCACTTTCTCTCAAACTTAGAGGAGGGCAATGGCAAACCTCCTCTGAATAAACCTTGCCAAGAAAACCCAGTGATAGGTTTGTCTTAGGGTTTCCCTAAGTCAGAGTCAAACTGAGGCACATAAGAACAACAATGACAAGGGCCCACTTTCTTTAGATGGTCAATGCATTTCACTGCACTTTAAAATAGGGTAAATTAGTCCTACAACACTTGGGGTTCTTCTGGCTCTTTCACTTGAGTGGGCCTCTGGAGTTCTGACCCAAAGTCCTGCCCTGACAGCACCACTGGTAATTTGTGAAGCATCCCTGTATTATATTATTACCATTATCATAATAAACAGTAGTAGTGTAGAAAGCCAGCGTGTTGGGGTGGTTAGAGCATCGGACTATCACCCTGGATTTTCCCCAGTTGGCCATGGGAACCCACTGGATGACCTTGAGCGCATCATACACTGTCAGCTCCAGAAAACTCTGTGACCTTGGGCTCGTCACACACTCACAGCCCCAGAAAACCCTGTGACAGGTTCACCTTAGGGTTGCCATTAAGTCAGAAACTACTTGAAGGCACACAACAATAGCAAGTAGGTAGCTGTATATCTGTTTATATTCTGCCTTTCCCTCCAAAACCTGATGCTCAAGATGGCTCATAAATTAAAACACTATACAGTTACTACATAAAAAACATTAAATATTAATTAAACCATCAGCAACTTTTAAAACAGTTTATTTAAAATGTGCAATAAAATTGAGCAAAAGCCATTTTAATCACAAAACAGTACAATTACAAGCCCTAGCCAGAGTGCTGTATCAGTTTATACTTAACTAAGTAACTTGTCCTGGCTCAACCCTACCTCTCAAACCTAATAGAAACAACAATTCAACTGTGCTCTTATCATCAGTGACACGCAAAGTAGGTTGGGAGGATGAGTTACAATTGTGGCAATAGTGTCAAAACTGTGACTAAGTAGTGATCATGAGCAGAAAACAGTTACCTAACCATTTCAGAGCCTAGGAACCGCCACCAAGAAGACCCATGTATTGGAAGATAACAAGAAGAAAAGTATGGCCTTGATTTCTTGGCCAGAAATTCTGCAGGTCAGTTTGCTTGGAATGAGAAAGTTTTTCTTTGTGTTCATTTTGATGTTACTGTCAAATCATTTCACAAACTGTGGCTATGCTGGCATGAGTAAACCTGGTAGAATACCAAAGTCTCTGGAAGGTCTCCTCTCTGTGGAAGAACCAAAGGAAGGTTCTTCACGTACCCAAACATTTGAGTTTAACTTTTTTGCACTTGCTGCTCTCACCCAATGACATCATTCTTCAATCTGTGTCCATCAGAACTGTGCTCTGGATTCCAAAAATAGGATGGCATTGTGACATATTTGCTGGTATGCTTTTTTCATTCTATTTCCTAACCCTTCCTGGCTTTGAAGATGTTCTTTTCATGGTTTTAACAAACTGAGCTGTCAATGAATGTTGTGCTGCAACCCCCAAATGCCCTCTGTTTTCTTTTCCAGCCAATTGAGAACTTATCGATGTACAAAGCCATTTTTGTACACTGAGCTAAATTGTTTTGTGCTTAAAACCAATATCATATTATGCTTGTGGCAGGCATGGAGAAAATGGAAAGGGGAAAAGATGAACAGAAAGAATGTATGGTGGGGAGAGAAATAGCTGAGTGAGAAACAGACTCTTGGGGAATTCATTTTATCTGCATTTGGAAGCAAAATAACACATTTTGCCCTTCCTAAACTAATGTGCAGCTCAGAATACAATAATCCTTCCCACTGTGGATGTCTCCCAATGCTGCAATGCATATTTCTACTTTAAAATGTGCCAAAATGCATCTGTTGCTATAAAAAGTATGTTATACCCATATTTTACATTAAAATCCATCTAAAATATATGTATACATTTTATAATGATTTTTTTCCACACACATGCCCTTGTTGTAGAAATGAGACAAGGTAGGTTGATGAAAAGATATATACTAAAATGGCACAGATCAGAACTGGATGAATTTTCCCATTCCTAGAATTCCTCTGTCTCCGCACAAGGTAGAAAGAAATGGAGAAAGAGAATTTCTTTCATCGTTTGCTGGCTTGGTAGGTAGCAGGGGAAGGGAAACGTTATTTGTCTTGACATTTACCAGTCAAAACACTGGCAGCAGACTTCTATATAAGGAAAATATAAAGCCCATGGAACTAGATTAGAAATTTCCTTTATTACCGACATTGATACAGTCGAAGAAACAGATTTAAGAGCACTTTTTAGTGTCTTATGTGGAAATAATTTACAATCCCAGCAGCTGTAGGACCAAATTAGATATGCCATAAGCAGCAATGTGACTGCAATACTAGCAAAGAGGTGAGCTAACCCTTTCCTCTCTCGTCACAGCTCTAACAGAAAGTGTCATTGAATCATAGAGTTGGAAAGGACTACAAAGTCTGTCTAGTCCAACCCCTTACCATCCACAAATACACAACTAAAGCATTCTTTCTAACTGGTATTATCTTGGAGAGTTAAGTTCTGACCGACATTTGGGAATAAGACCTGTTGAATTGTGGTATGTACATGCAGTGTCGTGTATGCAATTCAAGTTCTGGAAGTAGGCAACCTGTTGCCTTCAGTGACAGTCTTCTTCTCATGAGCCTGAAACAGCCAATGCAATTTTGGTAATAGTCTTTCACATTGTACTGATGCTAAAGAGCTGATACTCCATTTAGTCCAGGGAGCCTGGTGAAAGCACGTGGAAAAGGGTCTAGGAGTGAACAGCCAGTGATACCAGAAGTGAACAGCCAGTGGTATCAGCAACAGCCAGTGGTACCAGCATCCCTGGCTCAAAACCCAAACTTGAACTACCATGGCCTGACATCACTGAACTGGCAAGACTGATATGCTCAAGACAACAGCAGCAGTCCCTTGATGGCTCTGTCACTGGAACAGTTTGCCCTGGTCCAAGCACCTCACAGTCCCAGGAGCTAAATGGGCCTTCATGGTGGCTGTCCCTAGACTCTGGAAGTCCCTTTCAAGAGAGGTCAGAATGGCCCCCTCCTTGCTGTCCTTCTCTCAGCAGACAAAACCCTTTTTATGCCAACAAGCTTTTAAAACAGAAAGTTCTTTAAGAACAGGCTAAGTGTGCTATACTGTTTTTAACTGAATTCTTTTTAATTGTTTTTTTTTATCTTTTTAAATTTATGCTTTAAATGTTTTAACACTATGAATAGTTTAGTTCTATGTTAATGTTTCCTTTTGTATGTTTTTAACTGTATTGTTCTTTTTTGAATTGTAAGGTGCCTTTCTTTGGGAGAAAGAGGGGTATAAATAAATATAATAATAACAGCAGCAGGTCAGGCTCGAGATCCTGGGAAGAAGAAAGAACACGTGCTTCAGGCCAGGAGATTGTCCCCTGAAATGTTCTCACTTTGCTGCTGCTACTTCTACATGAGAAAAGGATCTCAGATATGTTAAGTTTATGCTGATCATAAATTGAACATTAGCCAGCAGTGTGATGCTGCAGCAAAGAGGGTGAATGCTATTTTAACCTGCGTTAATAGAAGCATAGTTTCTTAAGTTGAGAGAAGTAATTGTCCCACTATAGACTGCACTGATCAGGCCTTATCTGGAGTACTGTATTTAGTTCTGTGTGCTTCATTTTAAGAAGGATATGGACAAGTTGGAGCAGGTTCACAGAAGTGCAACAAGAATGATAAGAGGTAAAGAGAACAAAACTTACAGGGAAAGGTTGAATGAGCTGTGTTTTTTCAGCTTGGTGAAGAGAAGACTGAGCAGTGATATGACTACACTTTTCTAAATAACTCAAGGACTGTCGGAGAGAGGAGTGGGTAGATCTGATCTCTGTTGTCCTAGAGGATAGGATCGGGGTTAATTATTTTAAGCCATAGGAGACTAGATTTTGATTGAATGTTAGAAAGAACTTCTTGACAGTAAGAGTGGTCCAGCAATGGAACCGATTGCCCAGAGAAGTGGTGTGGTCTCCTGTTTTAAGATGTCTTCAAAAGGAGGCTGCACTGCTACCTGCTGGAGATGCATTAGCTGAAGATCCTGCATTGAGCAGAGGATTAGACTCAATGGCCCACAAGACCCCTTCCCATTCTATGATGCTATGATTCTTACAATTTATGGAAATGGGCAGGGGAGCCTGAGAGGAGAATCTGAGACCAGAAGTACAAAAGGCATCCAGATCCAGATCCAGTCCCCCTGGAAGCTGTCCTTGGTGCTGCATCTTGTTGCTGCCCCATAGTAGGTCATTGTTATTCACCTGATCAGCACTTACCTGCTTTAGAGAAACAAGAGGTGGGAGGTGTATACGGAAGATAGTGTGTCTAGTAAAAAGAGAGAGATGCAGGAGATAGGGAGGAGAGATGGAGAGGTGGAACTCAGTGGAGAAGAGGAAGAGCAAAGCCAGAGAGGCCATGAGGATGAGTACTGGGACCGAGCAACAAAGCTGGCATGGCAGAAGGATCTGGTCCTAAGAAACCTGTAAAGGTTAGAAAATCCTGCTAACTTCAGACTTTGTTACCTCTGTTCAGCCATCACCCTGGTGTCCCAACCTGGGTCCTTCTCATTTCCCTGAGGCTTGTGACAGGTAGTGCTACTCCCCACCCACGCCTTCCCCAAAAGGTAATAAATGTGTAGCTGAGGCCACTTTGTCAGCATCCCAAACTCCCTGGGGGCTCACCCACAGATTGATCTTGCTACTTCAGTGATTGGTAAAACATGGCTAGTTTTGCAGCCCTCCAAATTGCCCAGATCACGCTTTATCTGGCAAAAAAAAAAAAAAGATGAGTTATTTCTACCACATGCCTCCAGCAGTAATAATTCATTCTTTCAGTAGGTTGCAGGGGATTCCTTACCCTACAGTTTAAGGTTTTAAAAACACAGTTTCTGAAAATCAGATGTAGACTTTGGTTTTGCTTTGGTTCCCCCATTTTGAGAAGTATGTGTAGCCTCCAGAGAGTCACAGCAGAAGTAAATGCTCCTGCCCAGGGTTCTGCAATTGCCTGTCTCTCTGCTATCTACCCTTGGGCTTTTTACAAGTACAACAAGATGTTACCCATTAGGGATCCTAAGACCCATTAGTTTAATCCTTTGAAGGACTTGCTTTCTTCAAAAACATCCAGTTACAAGGTTGACATTAATCACATCTAACCATGCAAGCAAGGATTTGTCTCTTAAGTTTCCCCATCCTGGTTTTTTTTCCCCCCTCATGGACAATTTTATATGGTAATAAAAAAGCTAGTTGGTTAATTTTTGTTAAGATTCTGATTGAAGTGTATTTCAGGGAGCAGGTTTTTCAACGTTTTCCTCCCACTAGAGGATACTACAAAGTCCAAAGCCCATCAGCCCCAGCCCTTCGTCAAGGATGATGGTAGCTGTAGTGCAACATCACCAGAAAGGCCACAGATTGTTCACTCTTGATCGTATTGCTTACGTTTACATGTGGGATGGGATAGCAACCTGAGATCTCTAGAATATCTCTTTACTATCAAAGCTGGGTTATATGCACTTTGTCTGGTATTAACCCCAGCAAAATAAATGGAACAAATCAAATTAAAGCCAACTACTTAGCCTTAATTGGTCAGTAGACTAAAGGAGAAGCCAGCTCTTGACATCAGAGCTCTTTGGATGGAAGATAATTTTTGCTCCCATGATCCAATTCATTTCTGAGAGCACTTTTATTTACGTTGCTGTTTAAACACAGGCTTTCAAAAAGAATACTTCCTGCCTTGGTAATTGCCCCAGTGGCATAATACACAAAGTTATATTTTATTTTTAAAACAAACTCTGACTTTATTGAGTCAGCTGGCATCCCAAACACAAATGTCCACTTACTAACACTATTCCTCATATCCAAGAACTCTTGTAGAACAGCATCAGTCATTTTCATGTTTGACTTGCTTAACTACTGGCAGCTAATCTGCTGTAGTGCAGAGCTTTCCAAACTTCTCATGTTGGTGACACACTTTTTCGACATGTATGATTTCGTGACATAGTAATTCAGTTTTACTAGCAAACCAGAGGTACTCAGAGGCGTATCTAGGGTGGGGAAAGGCAGCCCCCCCTCCCAATCCTGGCCTGCTGCCGTCATTCTTGCCTTCGCTCTTGCCGGCAGCAGAGGCAAAAGCAGCCCCCTGCCACCCAGTCCTTGCCTGCTGTCATCGTTCTTGCTGGGGAAAGACCCCAGCAAGAGCAATGGCTGAGGGAAAGGCAACCCTTCCCACCCAGTTCTTGCCTGGTGCCGTCATTCTTGCTAGGGAAAGGCCTCAGGAAGAGCAATGGCAGCAGGCCAGGCTTGTGGGGGAGTCTTTCTTGGCCAGGGAGGTAATACACCAACACAGCACAGGTGACATACTAATGTGCAGCAACACATCATTTGGAAAGCCCTGGTGTAGTGGTTTGAGTGTTAAACTGGGATTTGGGAGGACCAGGTTCAAGTCCCCACTGAACCATGAAACTTACAGGATGTAACTCAGCATGTAAATTACACTCTCTTAGTCTGGCCTATATTGGAGGTTTGTTATGGGATATCATAGGAAGAAGAAGAGCTATGTAGGCCATTTCGACCTCACTGGAGGAAAGATAGGATATAAATGCAGCATATTAATATAAATAACTGTACAATTCTATGCCAGCCTTCTTAGCAAAAAGCTCCACTGAGTTCCCTGAGGCTTACTCTCAAGTATGTATGTATAGCCAAATACTGTATTTTTCAAGCTGTCCAGGAGTTGCTGCCTTAGATGTCGAACAACCAATTTTCCATCTGTGTGTTGCATGTAGCATACACATACCCCTCCTGTTTCTTGGATTTTGGAAGCTGCAGTCCCCTCTTTCTGAAAAAAAAAAATCCACTTATCCATTAAGTAAGTGATGGACAGAAGGGCACTCTACAGCCACTATGTTCAAGATCACAAAAGACTCCCAGGTTCCAGACATTTTTCACACTATTAAATTCCTTCTGAAACTAGTGAGCGAAGGCAGTGAATTATTGGAGGAGGAGGAGGAGGAAGATGGGGGGCAGGGAGAAGGACAGAGAAAACAGCAAGGAAGTGAAGGAGAATAAAACAAAACAAAACAAAAAACTCCAGTCTGTAGTGGTTTGCAAGAGCTATACCTTTTTTGACAATTCAGAGTCACAGTTCTTCATTGTCCAAGGGCACAAAAGAGCTCATTCAGCAGCTAGCGAAATATCAAGATGTAAAAGTGGCAGTTGCTCCCATTCAAAGGTGATAAAACTCATCTTACTTCAAGAGATCAAAATGTGAAGCCCATGTAAATGTCATTATTTGCACTGGTGAGAATTTATAAATGACTAGCAATATTCAGTTACAGAAACCAAAGATTAATTATAGGACTTGATTTAGATGTGTTTGCCTTTAAGTTGCCAGTCAATTTATGGCAACCCCATGAATTTCATAAGATTTTCTTAGGCAAAGAGCAATCAGAGGTGGTTTACCAAGTTACCAAAGTCTGCCTCTATGTGAGAGCCAATTACTCAGACAAACAAACAATTCAAAATAGTTTTGGGTCCTTAAATGTTAATCAATGCAGCAATCGCCAAATATACTTTGCAACTATTTACATAGCAGAGTGAGGTTAAAAAATTTCATGTACCTATATAAAGAGGGGCATTTAATCAACATCAAATAATTGCAAACACACAGTCAGTCAGTCTCTAGATTCTGGGGAGAGCAGCTGCAAAGGCTATAGATTCAAGCTCATCATGTCCCCTAGATATTTAGCTCTTGAAATATACTACATACAAAACACTTTCTGTACAGTAATCCATAAGGAGCGCATGGTATTTGCAGGCCTAGGATAAAATCAAACATCTAAGCCTAAATAAATTGCTTTATTTATTAAATTGTGTAATTCTAGTACCACATTGTCTTGCATGAACTTGTCTAAAAGTTAAAGTCACAGGTGAGTTGGGGGCAGCAAGAAAGAAGGCTGTCTTTGTTGTGGTGCCTCCATTTTGGATGCTCTTCCATCCCAAGAAAGACTTGGCTGGCGTGATAGTTCACTGAATGGAGGGGTGCCTTTGGAACAGTCTCCTGATATGAGAGTTTAGTACCCGCAAGACATCTTTAGCCTCTGTCCCACCTCTCTCAGGATAGGCAAGATCTGGACAATAATCACCTCCTCCTTGTTTTTTGTCCCATTTCTCATGACCTCAGAAAGAGAGGGGAGGGACCTCTGGTTACCTGCAGTTCTTATTTTGTCTCCTGTTCTTATTCACAGGCCCTTTCCACACCAGGGTATTAAAACGGTGCAGAGCGACCTCTGACAGAGGTCATCTGCACTGTGGAGTGGATTGGGGCGGACTATTTTTCATAGTTCCGCACCTCAATCTGCTCCGAAGCGACTGGAACTAGTGGCGCGACGTGTTTTTTAAAAACCTCTTTTCAGAGGTTTTTAAAAAGCACGGAGCATGCAGCCCTGTGCAGCTCTGTCGCCGTGCTCCGGTGCAGATTTGCAAGCGTGCACTAGTGCGTGCCTGCAGATCTGCTGGGGGTGGGCTTCCGGCTGGTGAGCTTCTCCGGTTGGTGGAGAGCCTCCGCCAGCTGGAAGCAGCCATTTTGGATGCCGAAACCACCATTTTGGACACCAGAGGACTGCGGAGCAGCAAGCTCGCACCGCTCCACATGACAACAGACTTACCTGGCTGCCGGTAAGCTCCGTTTTAGCGCATTTCCCCCCGTTTCCCCCTCCACATGCAGAAAGGGCCTCAGTCTCTTGGGGTGCTGGGGAAAAGTGGAAATTCTCCTTGACCTCCTATGTTTCTACATGCATAATCTCAAGGGTTTATCCTGTCTTGTGATTCTTCAAGCCAAATGGGGCACGAGGAATGAGAAACAGCATCCTTGATAACCTATCAATGAAGATGTTGCTCTTCACTCTATCTCTATCTATCCAGTTTATCCAGGTGTGGTTGAAGTGCTAGCATTATTTGGTGGGACAATTACCATACTACCTGACTGTGGAAGTGATTCTTCAGTTTTTGTTCCAGGCCTTTCCAAAACCCAAAGCACCTGCCCCACAAATGAAGTTTTCACTCAGTCCTCAAATTTCTAGCATTGTAGTAGCTTAAAACTTCAGTTGAGCATTTAGAAACAGAGTTGAGGCATCAAAAGAAAAGGGACAGGCGAGGTTACCAGAAGGAATGCAAACACAGCAAATATAAGAGTTCTAGATGGGAATGATTCTTAACGTCTCACTCTTTGAAATGTTAGAAATTTGGAGACCAAAAAAAAATTTCATTGAGTGGGGCAAATGGCATCACTGTGTCCCCTTCCCAATAGCCACATACCTGGGGGGGGAATTGGATACCAGTGGCTCCATGGAAGGATGACGGAGGCAGTATGCTAGCAGTGAGTGGGGCCAAACCCAGAGTAGACAGGGCATCTCCTCTCTCTGCTTACCATTCATACATAGATTCCATAATCAAAGAAAGTTATTAGTTTGTACTAGAACTCCAAAAATCTCTCAGTCAATGTAGCCATTGGCCATACTGGCTGAGGGATTCTGGGAGTTTTAGTCCAAGCAAGCAGTCCAAGCAAGTCCAAGTTCTGTGCATGCCATTCATATGTTTCAATGAGACAGAAAAGGTATGGATGGAACCTTCAGAAGTGGATCCTTTTGGAATGGTAACATTAAGGAGTTCCTGATGACATAAGAAGGTGGTTTCCAACTGAGCTGCGATTACACCAGTGTATGCTGCTTACTGGATTTGCCAAAATCCAAAATACATGGAAGACCAAAGGTCAAGAGCTAATGACATACAGAAGTCTAGCAAAAATCCATATCGAAAAAGGAGTATAAATAGGTTGGTTAAATGAAAAACATATTTTGCCCCCAATCAGAGTAGTTCTTCAAAACCATGAGACTACTGGAGGGACACAGATTTCACAGCTGATTTGGTCAGAATGCTTTTTAAAATCAATTTTAAAATTGATTTTATATTATGACACCGTCCCAGAAATCCTCTTCCTCAAAATGTAAGTTTGTGTGCATTGGTACACAAAGTTACATTACGTATTAAATTATACAACCATTGGTCAGAATGGTTTCATCTGAGGAAAAGTGATATGAACTCAAAAATTTCAGTACAGTATTTATGTGCTGCATATTTGACAAAACAGAGACAAACTAGACTTCACTTCAATTGTGTAGTTAGCAACTATATCGAGGGTGGAAAGGGAAGGGTTAAACTTCAGTGATATATTTAAGTATTTTACTCCAAGTCTCAAGTCAAGTCTCTACCATCAAGTCTCAAGTCCTTCCAAAATAATTCAAGTCAAGTCTTAAGTCAAGTCTCAAGCCTGGGAGCAAGCAAGCAAGATTGGAAGGAAGTCTTCAGCCACAGAAGAACAAGGAACTTCTCTGGAAGGAAAGTGCTCCCTACTGTACCATGGTTGGCAACAACGCCCTGCCTTTCCCATTTACTCATAAGCAAGCAAGATTGGAAGAAAGCCTTCAGCCACCAGACAACCCTACAACCAATCCTTTCCTCCCCCTCCCGTTGTCTCCCCACCATCTGCCCACCCCAATTATCTGGCTCTGCTGGGTGAGACCCTCTCAGAATTCCCCCACCCTGATGCCAAGACCTCTCTACACACCCATACTCACTTTAAAAAGCCGCAAACCCATGTTTTTTTCCTCTTCAATCTTCCAGCACTTTTGCTTTCCTATAAATGGTTTCTCAAAAAAGCATGGAAAACAAGGGAAAGGTGAGGATAAGGAGCAATTCTCATTGAGTTATCAACATAACGTTCCCTGATTGCAGATTGGGAAAAGGTTGGGTGAGGTGAGACTACCAAGGGCAGCAAGTTGGTCACTAAAAATAGATGACTCACAAGTTGAGTCGAGTCAGTCCATCATTTATTGCTGAATCAAGTCCAAGTCGAGTCACTGAAGTGACTTGAGTCTGATTTGAGTTCAATTCAATCATCACTGCTGCACTTCTCCATGTGCTATGCTCTCATTGAAAATCCCCACCACCACCATAATAGTACTTAATTTTTTAAAAACTCAGTCATAGTTGCTAACTACACAATTAAACTAAGATCTACCATGACACTTTACATCTTTGTAGAATTTGATAGCAATCACTCACTAGAGGTACCATATAACAGTGCTCTCTGTTCTCTGTCCTTGGTTTGCCAGATGTTGTTGCCTCAAAGCTCCAGAATGTCTTCTTTTTGGTCATTCTGGCAGGAGTTCAGGAACTGAAATCCAAAACATCTGAAGGGGAAAAATTTAAGTACCATTGTCATGGTGTGAGAGCCCATCTCACAGAAGAAGAGCTCAAGCCTGGCCATGTTTCCTAATCTCTTACTACCTCAATATAATTATAATATGTAGTGTCCATGCTTATGAGACACATGCTACAAGATGCCAGAGAAATGAGATTGATTCAGCTCAGCTTCTTTTTGCTCTTTGGCTACATTTGGTTGCTGAAACATGATGACATCTAATCCAGTTATTTAAAACTATGAACTGTGTTTTGTACAGTGTCTGGTACCACTGGTGTAGCCTTTGAACATTGTGTGGTATCCCTTTGTAGTAAATAATGCTCATGCTTGTTTGCAACTAGTGGAGTTGGTGATAGTCATAATCTACTATGCTGTGATACTGAATAATCAGTCAATACATGGATATAAAGGCTATGGATAAAAGCTAATATTATTTCACTCTTCTCTTTATGTGCTTATCATAACACTTACATTAACATCACATGGTCTTTGTTTTTAAAACAATTTGTGAATTGAGAGAGGGCTAAATTTAAAAGCAGTAGGTTGTGGGTTTGCAGGTACATAAGTATGAAGAATAGAAATCAGTTCATTTCAGAATAATTGCCAGGAATCACCAGCTAGAATCTTTGAAATAAGGAAATCCAAGTAGCACTATAAACAGATACGTATTCATGAGCAACATAAATCTAATCTGAAGACAAATAAGAATCTGAACAATTCTAAAATACCAAGATGCTGGAGATGGGATGTTGTTTAACAAATCCTAGACAAGGGAATTTTGAAAAGCCATCGATTTACACTACATGCATAATTGCATTCAGGGCAGAACATGGCACAAGCCTCATGCATCTATGGTAAGAGAATTTCCCATTGCTTGAATCACAGAGTAGTCAATAAATGAAGGAGTTTCCATTGCCTCTCTCTTTTTGATGCCCAGCCCTTTCAACAGCACTGTAACAAAACCCAGTGCTATGCATCCAGATTTCAGAGGCACAAGAGCATTACCAACCATTGTATCAAGTGAAAGAGCAAGATTAACTTTTTCCTTCTGTACTCTCCATTTGCCAACTGAAAACAAGTTGTAATAACCCAGTTTGTATGCTAAGGATTACTTCCCTGTGTTGTTCTTTCATTTCCAATATATATCGCTAAAAGTTCCATTCCATTTTCTGCATGTCATATTTACTTACCCTGCAATCATCTGCCTTCATTAGATTTAGCAGCAAGGAGTTTTTGATCTTTTCTAAAAAAAAAAGATATACTAGATAATTTAAACACTCCTTCTGCTGGGCCAAAGCTTAGCCTTATTTAGAATTGACAGCAAAGATAATTTGACAGCAAAGACAATAAGACCAGCACATTCTAAGTAACAGTACAGTTGCTGGAATCTGTCTTTGAGAAGCTGCTAAAAATTTCATCTAATGGTTAAAATGGGATTTTCCAGTATCTGAGCTGTGATAAAGATGGATAATAGGGAGATGAGTCTTTGTAAGCAAATTTTTTAAAGGGCGATAAAATTGCCTTAAATGCATCTTCCTTTCTGTTTCCATGTTCTCTTTGAATTGGAAAATCAGCTTTTCTAGCAAAGCAAGATTCTAAATTCTGTTCATCTAGTTTCTAATAGATAGGTTTTTCAAATATTTCTACCTTTTAGAATCTTCCAATCCAGCAGTCTCTAAGAGAAATACAACTAGGTCTTTCTGCTCTATTTTTTTTTTTTTTGGCCCTTAAAGATCAATAACAACAGCATGTGACATCCAAAAAGGTACATGACAAGGTTATCCACTCTATCCTTTGCTCTTTATCTTAGCCCTGGAAATTTTGTACAGAGAAATGAGGCATGACCACCACCAACAAAAATAAAAATTAAAAAGGATAAGTTTATTTTTAAAAAGAGGAATAAAAATTAAGAGCATTTGCAGATGATTTGGTGATATTTTTAAAGAAAATGAATGCATGGAAGTGTTGTTAGAGAGAATAAAAAAAATTGGGAGCATGGCAGGTAAATAATCAGGTGAATAATTAAAAAATGATTATGCTAACTAAAAATATGAGAAAGGCAGAATTGAATAATGTTTGGCTGTTAAGTTGGGGTATTAAAAAAAGAAAAAAGGTGAAATATTTGGAAATTACTTTGACAAATATGAAGTGTATATTGTTGAAAAATAGTTATATCAGATAAAGAGATTTAGAAAGACAGAAGAAAATGGGTAGAATCTCAGTAATAAAAATGAATGTTTGGGCCAGAATTTTGTATTTGTTTGAGACAATGTCAGTTCTTATTAATAACCTCTTATTTAACCGATGACATAGAGACCTATGGAAGTTTGTATGGCAAGGAAAGAAGCCCAGAGTAAAATATACAATTTTACAAGATTCCAAACAGAGAAGTGGGCTGGGATTACTGGACCTGAAATTGTTTTTCTCTCTATGTTGTTTGGTTTGGTTAAAAGAATGGACCTTGTTGACAAACAAAAGATTACTGGAATTAGAGGAGAATGAATTGAGATTTGGATGGCATGGCTATTTATAGTATGATAAAACTAGTGAATGTGGCTTTTAACAATCGTTATGTAAGAAAGGCCTTCCTGAGAATATGGAATAGATACAAATCAAAGTTGTGTCCAAAAATGCCATTGTGGATGTCTCTCAAGAAGCATTTTATCTGAAAGAGAAACAGCAAAAATAAATAAATAAATAAATAAAGGTTGACCTATCATGACCTGTCAGAAATTGAGACAGTTCAGTACAGAATTAAATCAGTTGAAAAATTGATTTCTGAGGGATTTGGTTTTCAATGATTCTCACATAGACAAATCTTGGAAAAATATAGGACAGACCAAAAAAATATGTTGAGAAGCAGATGTTGTGTGCAGATGAACATTTAACTGGAAGATGTATAAACTTTTGTTAAGATCAGAGGTGGAAGAACAGCAAAAGAATGTATGGTAAAACAGACACAAAATGTAGGGCACTATATAACGCTGAACAATGGGACGAAATGTAGTCAGTGGAACTTAAATTTACACTGCATTATGATTTAAAGGAAAATTTCTATAAGATGATGTATCAATGGTATTTGACCCCAGAAAATTGGGCAAAATGCATAAAGATATTTCAAAAAAATGTTGGAAGTGAGAACAACATGAAGGAAATTTTTACTATAGGTGGTGGACATGTGATAAGGCAAAAAAAAAATTCTGGAATCAAATACAACTTATGCTAAAAGCTCTTTTTGGTTACTCAAGCTAATGGATATAGCAGAGAAGGACAAATTAACATTGATAAGAGAAAAAATTATGGAGACCTTTATTGAATAGTGGGACCTATTAATATGTTTCTTGCAAGATGAATAGAATGGTATGCTGACCATAGGACTTAACAATGAGTGTGTTAAAAAAAATAGCTCTTAGTTTCTTGTAGAATAGCACGTACAGTAGAGCTTTCCAAACTTTTCATGTTGGTGACACACTTTTTAGTCATGAATCATTTTACGACACAGTAATTCAGTTTTACTAGCAAACCAGAGGTTAAACTAACCCATTACAAGAGATACAGACACACATTAATTGTAATAACAAAATGAATGGGATCACAGCATATCTCATGAAAATCTTTCATATATTTTTAAAAATATAATAAATAATAATAACATACATTTCCAAGATTGTAGGTGACACACTTACATACTTCAGGAGACATACTAATGTGCCACGGCACATCATTTGAAAAGCCATGATCTATGATCTCAAAGAAATCTATATGATTCTGTCATAGCTAATATCTTCTACTCAGTCACTGGAGTGCAATGCTGCTTGATCTTACAGAGTTAAAATAGATATATGAATTTATGTATTTGATCTATCTGGTTTTTTTAAAAAAAATTCTTCTATTGTTTTTGTGATCTTCTTGTACATTATATTGACAACTCATGAGTGGGTAGGTTGATTCCAAAATGCATTTAATAAATCAATAGGTAGTGTGACATGTTCTTCGATATGCGCAGCATTGTCACATTCAAGGTGCAACACATTGTGATATTACCCTCAAAAATCAATACATCTGGGTGTGGTGGGGTGAGGGAGGAGGGATAATTACACAAGTCTCGTGACACCTTAAATACTAAGGAGTTTTATTTATTATTGTGGACTTTGTGGACCTCATCAGGTACACACTGAAATTCTTTAAAGTGTCACAAGACACTTTGTTCTCAGGGATTCTGTAACTATATTGCTCTCACACATTCTATAATTGACACCATAATATTGAGGAAGAGGGATGTTTAGCAATTTTTAAATGACTAATACAATCTTTATTTTCTGTAACCAGAAGTCAATATGTATCCACTTGTAATATGCATTTAATGCATTCCACATCAGTTTTTAAATTAACACAAAACAATCACTGACAACAAATATACCCTAAGCTACTCAGAGAAAAATTCCATATTTTCCAACATTTCCCATAAGAAACTATCTTAGAAAGAGTCAGCTATTATAAAAAGCCATTGGACTAAATCCACCTTTAGCTCACTTGGATTTATTTCAGTGGAGTTACATGAGCTGTGAATTAATTCACTTCACTGGGAATTTTTCTCCTCTTTCTAATTTCCCATATTCAAAAAAACATTACTCGGAAGCAAGTTCTACTAATTTCAATGGGATGCAACCAAGAAAAAATATTTAAGGATATTAATATATTACTATCTGCCACTCCAGATTATGATTTTTATATGCACACAAAACACTTCGTGTAACTCCTTCCAGTTACTAATATTACTAGTATTTACAGTACATATTTAAGCTACAAAGTGCTTCCCCCCAAAAAAATATTCATTGTGCTTGTCCCCCAAACAAAGCTGTGTGGTTGGTTTACATTTCATACACTTTCAACTAAGAAACATTTACCTTAAAGTTGCTTAATGGCTGGTATCCCAACAGTTGCTTAAGCTCACAGAAGAGGTTTGCACTAGCTAGCAGTGAAGATCAAGTGCAAAGATATATCCTTGGATACCAAAGTCAAGACTGTCTACACTATAGTATTCCCAATTTCAATATATGATTGTGAAAGCCTGACAGTAAAGAAAACTGACAGGAAGAGAATCAGCTCATCTGAATTAAAGTACATACTGGGGGAGAGTTCTACAGATACCATGGATTAAATAAAGTGGGTCCTACAGCAAATCAAATCCAAACCCTCCCACGAAGCCAAAATTACTATACTGAGGCTATGATATTTGTACTCATCATGAATTGACAATAACTCATTGGAAAATACAAAAATGCTCACCAAAGTGGAAGACAGTAGGAAAAAAGGAAGACTGGATTGTGAGTAAGTGCCAGTCAATTAATGGCAACCCCATGAATTTTCATAGGGTTTTCTCAGTCCAGAGTATTCAGAGGTGGTTTTACCCGATCCTTCCTCTGAAATATAGCCTAGAGCACTTGGGACATTTCCACACTAGCCTGTTATAGTGCTACGATTCCATTTTCACATCCTCTGGAATCCTGGAGTTTGCAGTTTCGGGAGGGGCCGATCTGCCCCTCCCGAAACGGCAAACTCCAGGATTCCAGAGGATGTTGAAAGTGGAATCGTAGGGCTATAAAAGGCTAGTGCCGAAATGGTCTTGGTATTTGTTAGTGGTCTCCCATCCAGGGCTGAACCTGCTCAGCTTCCAAGATCAAAAAGGATCTGGTACCTTTAGGGTATTTAGGATGCATTTCAGGCTGATAAATTGAATGAAGGAAAGCACAGTCCTGAGTCTGGAAGACCAGGGCAGTTGAAGACTGGAGATCTTTGAGGTCTCTTGTTCATAGGGTTGCCCTAAGTGTTACCCTGACTTCTGGGGGTCCCTTGGGGGGACACCTTGATTTGCTCCAAAAATGCAAAGATTGAGGGAATTAGTAGAGCACTGGCTATAGCAAAACGAGGGGCAGGGTAACCCAGCAGAATCTTCTACCCAATTTTTATGGGGTCAGACCAAGCAAAAAGCCAGACAATCATACTAAAAAATGGATTTTATTAACAAATATGTTCCCATGCACCAACGCAATCACTCACTCATGCACACAAGGCCTATCGAGAAGGGAAAGAGGTGAAAATTGATAGGGGATATAACGTAGAGGATGTAGAAGTGATGATACTGCACCTATCTAGAAGTCTTTAGTCCGGGAAGTGGCGAGAAGGATGGAGCTCAGCAACGAGAGGTGGCTGGGGGGAGCACTCAACTAACAGAGACCCAGTCTGCTAGTGTGGCGGGAGTTCTCCAAAGAGACCCTCAAAAACGGGGACTACTTATAGTGCAGAACGTACTTCGAGGGCATTGTTCTCCCGGGAAGAACAATGGCCAAAATAGAGGGGGAAATGCCACACAATAGCAACTTGATGGTTTGCCTGGTTGGTTCATGTAAATAGCCTTCGCCCTCGCAGGACTTTCCAAAGTCAGAGTGGCTTAACCTGGGGAAAACCCAGTAATCCCTTCGAGTTGGCTATTCATGGCTGAGGACCCTTTGTTTGTGTGGACATATCTAGCTTGAGGTCTTCTTGGGAAACGTGACTGGCAATTTTCCTGGCCTTGGCCTAGTTTCGGTTGTTCGATCTATTTGTCTACGCACCCACTCAGGCAACCTCTCTGGCATGGTGGGCATATTCAATATCAATTTTATATTCCCCTGGTATATACTGGGGTAACAAAAACCTACTTGAGGGCAAAAAACAATAGTACAATAGGTCAGAAAGGCCTGGTGTATTCTTGGACTGCAGTTTCCATCTGCCCTACTCATCATAGTCAAATGTGAGGAAAGCCACAAGTTCCTCATGACTAAACTCACCCAGGATTTTTATATATATTTGGAAAGCTGAGCCTCATGTCCTCTTACAATGTTTGAAAAGCTTCCCTCATTTCAAAAAGAGGCTGTCATCTGTCACTAGAGGAATTCTAAAGCTGGGATGGGCAATTTCCACTGGGCCAAAGACCAAACATGCAATCCAGAAGTAATTTAAAAAATCACCTCTTGTTTTGTTTGTTCAGCTCTTAGAGGAAAAGATTAAGGGCCTCAGGGACCTTAAATCCCATTTCTCGTAAAAATCAACTTTTTCAGTTGTTTAAAAAAAAAAAAAGATCCACTCTGTCTCTGGAGATGGTGACAAATCCATGGACTACTTAGTTCTCATGGAATGGTTCCATGTCTGATTGAATCCTGATCTATGGGTGCTTCTAGAGACAGGACTCATAACGTTACTAATCAAAGACATTGTAAAATTGCTTTATCTTTCTTCCCTTTTTCATGGAAAATCTTTTTCAGGATTTGTTTTTCTTCTTGATGAGAAAAAAGACGGAAGATGTAGTGGTTAAGGGGCCTATAAAGGGAAAGTGACAGTCTAGGCCATCCCTAAATTCCATGAGTAAGGCAGTGAAGTTACTTGATAAAGACCTCATCTGGAAGCACCCAGTGAGTCAGCCTTCCATGTGTGGTCTTCCTTCGTGTGTAAATTGAAATGACTTCAACTGCCAGCATTGCCTTTTTTTCAGTGTACTCTTCGATATGTCTCATATTCTTTTAAAGTACATCACATCAATGCACAGCATTCTAATTCTGTGCTGTTTCACTATAATTTTATTATGTAATACATGTCATTGTGTGAGAGAGTACATTTTCATTACAATGGTGTAACACATTGTCACTGAAGCTCTATGAATTCAATAAAAAATATTCACTGTCACCAAAACCATATCTTTCTCTTAGAATATTTGTTTGTTTGTTTATAATACTTGTGAATTGCTTCTGTTATCAACCACACATTGCCTTGTGTGAACCAGAGCTTTAGCAAATTATGCTAAAGCAGAACTTGTACTGGTTTCTCAGCACAGTTTATAGGCCACTGTTCAATTAGATTTTTTTTTTTTTTTTTTGGTGAGGATCTTGACCTGCGTAACCTCCTAGGCTTTGTGCCTTGGTGCTTAATTTGCCACAAGACAAACACTGTTCTCCAAAGTCATTTCTTTGGCCTTGACTGACTTTGTCGAAATGCCAGTGCTTAGCAAAAGCTGACTTCTTGCTGCTGTTACCCTGACTTCTGGGGGTCCCTTGGGGGGCACCTTGATTTGCTCCAAGTAATAAAGGTTGGGGAAATTAGTGGAGCACTGGCAATAGCAAAACGAGGGGCAGGGTAACCCAGCAGGATCTTTTACCCAACTTTACAGGGTCAGGCCAAGCAAAAAGCCAGACAAATGTACCAAATAAATGAATTTTTTAAAATGAGTATAGTATCACCAACGCACTCACTCACTCAAGCACACAAGGCCTATTGGGAAGGAAAAGAGGTGAAAAATAGATAGGGGGTATAGCAGAGGGAATGTAGAGGCAGTGATACTGCACCTATCCTGAAGTCTTCAGTCCAGGAAGCGGAGAGAAGAACAGAGCTGAGCAAAGAAATGGCTGACTCAACTAACAGAGTGCCAGACTGCTAGCGTGGTGGGGAATTCTCCAGAGACCCTCAAAAATGGGGACTACTTATAGGGCAGAACATACCTTGAGGGCAGGCCCTCTCCCGGGAAGAACAATGGGCCGGTCGTTTGCATGATTGGTTTATGCTGGGTTGCAAGTGTTCAGAATGCGGTTGCAAAGGGTTGCAGTGTAGGTTTATGTAGATGGCCCTCACCTTGTAGGATTGTCCACAGTCAAGGTTGCTCAACCTGAGGAAAACCCGATAATCCTCTCAAGTTGGCTGCTCTTGGCTGAGGACCCTTTGTTTACGTGGATTTGCACAGCCTGAGGTCTCCTTGGGCTATGCGACTGGGGATTTTCCTGGTCTTGACCTAGTTTCGGCCACTTGACTGCTTTGCCTATGTGCCCATCCAGGCAACCTCTCTGGCATGGCGGACATATTTGATATCAAATGTATAGTCCCCAGGACAGGGTATGCCAGTGGGGTAACACCTTGTAGTTCTAATTGTTCCAGACCTTGCTTTGTGACAGAAACATTTCCCCAGTATTCAGTAGGAATTCTAAAATTCTCAGGTTCCACTTCTATAACAAACACTGACAACAATATTGTTGCTGAGTTCTGGGATCCTATCTGTTAACTCTCAGATCAATTTGGCTGATGCTGTATTTTGAAGGGCATCTCTGCTAAGGAGTGGAAAGCAAGTTACTTTACTGGCATGGTAAGTAACATTTTATGATTGCTTTGGGAAAGATTTCAGCAACTTGGATAGCTCCTTCAAAGGTTGGGCTAAAACCAAAAGCAGATGCACTGTCCCACTTACCTAGAAATCATCAGCTCCCATCAAGTAATTCCTGCTGCCCCCAATGCCAAAAATACATAAAATTTTTGTTATACATAAATCAGATGGGTGCAGACATCCATACCTCTCAGTTTGGGTCTCCTGACCTTTCCCTGGCCAAGTGTCTTCTCCTTAGGCCACATCTCTTCTTAGACCATACCTCATTATCCCAGGTCACCTCCAGTTGACTCCATCACCTTTTAGACAAGAGATAGGATAAGAATGGAACTGGAAAAAGTGGGACAACAGAAGATTAGTTGGGACTGTCCCTGCCAGGTCAGGACAGTTGGAGAGTATATAAGTGTACAGCTGTACTTCAGTTTCAACTTCTGGAGTTATGCTACTCATCCTGCCCTTGTTGCCCCCCTACATCCCTTTCTGGATTGGATTCCTGGGCCTTGGAGTGATCCCTTAAACACGGACCTGTGGTTGGATTGTTGTGTGAGCTCTCTAGGGATAGCATAGTGTGACTCCTTATCAGGCTTCATAGAGACAGTCAGAGATAGTTTAAAAAAATTTCAACTCTTGATTTATTAAAACTCAGTCACAGAATCATAGAATTATGGAATCATAGACCTGGGAGAGATCACAAGGACCATCGAGTCCAGCTCCCCACCATGCAGGAATATACCATCCAAGCATTCCCAACAGATGGCCATCCAGCCTCCATTTAAAACTTCTGTAGAAGGTGAATCCACCACACTCCCAGGCACCACATTCCACTGTCAAACTGTCAGGAAGTTCTTCCTAATATTTATATGAATCTCTTTTTCTGAAGTTTGAAGCTATTGCTCCATGTCCTAGTCTCTGGGATAGCAGAAAACAGGCTTGCTTCATCCTCCATATGACATCCTTTCAAATATTTAAACATTGCTATTATGTTGCCTCTCAGCCTTCTCTTTTCCAGGCTAAACATACCCAGCTCCCTAAGCTGCTCCTCATACGACATGGTTTCCAGGTCTTCTACCATTTTGGTTGCCCCCCTCTGGAAACATTCTGGCTTGTCCATATCCTTTCTGAACTATGGTGCCCAGAACTGGACACAGTATGCCAGGTAGAGTCTAACCAAAGCAGAACAGAGTGGTACTATCACTTTCCTGATGCAATACTCCTGTTGATGCAGCCCAGAATTGCACTGGCTTTCTTAGCTGCTGCATCACACTGCCGGCTCATGTTCAGCATTTGGTCTACTAAGACCCCAAGATCCTTTCCACATGTACATTAATGTTATAAAATACATTAATTTTTGAATATTCTATTCTTACATGGCTTCCTCAGTACCAGAGTCAGTTTTCCTTCTTGACTAACTGTCCTGTCGCTCTGAAATCCACACCCTATCTCTGTCAACTCCAAAACCTCCTAACTGCTTCAGCTCAAAAACCCTATCTGCTCTCACAGAGACAGCCTTTGTGCTGTCTCTGTGAGGCTTTTTCACTCACAGCCCCCCCTTCACAGCACTCTCTGAGCTGTGGCTGGCTGCCCTTAGCCAGATCAGCCCACCTTCACAGAATGTATAAAGTGATGGAAGGTGCAGGAGAGAGAGCAGTGCTGGCACAAAGTAAAGCAAAGAGGGAAGGGAGAATGAGAGATGCAAATGGTGGAGAACAAGAAGCAAGGGAGGACAACATGAGAAAGGCACAGGGTAGGACAGGGCAGAGAGGGAGGCATTTTGACAACACAACATGAGGGAAGAGAGGAAAGGCAGGAGGAGAGGGTATGATGTGGTACAGTGGGGTGATATAAGGGGTAGGAGAAGTAGATACAAGAAGAATAAAGTACATGGAAAACAGGAATGGCTTTGAAGTTTATCCTTACTTTCCTCTGAATTTTTCCTGTGAACCAGATGCCGGTCTTGGGACTTCCCATGATATTTTCATGGATGTTTACCTTTTGCCATCAGTAAAAAAAAAAAAAAAAGCTGATGGCAAAAAAAAAATACTACAGTGATCTAGTGAGAATACAGTAGCATTACGAGTATAGATGCACAGTACAGATGCACAGTGAAATGTCGTTACCACAACCACCACCACTAGAATGTACATGGTCATTTCACATGGTCTCTGTCTTGCTATTAATCTCCAACAACTCTATAAGATAGATTTCCTGAGAGGTAGTGATGGTAAATTTTATGACCAAGCAGGGATTTAAACTTGGGTCTCTCTCTCTCTTCCAAATCCAGCACTTTAAAACATTACTCTGTTCTAATTGTCTCAGAAGACTAGTTATTATAAAAATGCTACGAAGGCTGAAACACAGTGGTGGTGGGGGAAATCTACAATTATTTACATGAATAGTTGAAATGAAAATAAATTATTGAAATTATATAAATATAAAAATTAAAATTATTAAAATATAAAAATTTCACCCAAAGGGTGATCATGAATGGCAGCTTTTCATCCTGGAGAGAAGTGACTAGTGGGGTGCCACAGGGTTCTGTCCTGGGCCCAGTGCTGTTCAATATTTTTATCAATGACTTGGATGAAGGAATAGAGGGCATGCTCATCAAATTTGCAGATGATACCAAATTGGCAGGGGTTGCTAATACGACAGAGGACAGGATCAAAAATCAAAATGACCTGAATAGATTGGAGAGCTGGACCAAGGCGAACAAAATGAAATTCAACAGAGAGAAGTGTAAGGTCCTACACTTAGGTAGAAAAAATGGAATACAGAAATATAGGATGGGGGACACGTGTCTGGATAGCAGTACGTGTGAAAGGGATCTAGGAGTCTTCATAGACCACAAGCTGAACATGAGTCAGCAGTGTGATGTGGCAGCCAAGAAAGCCAATGCAATTCTCGGTTGCATCAATAGGAGTATGGTGTCTAGATCGAGGGAGGTAATGGTACCACTCTACTCTGCTTTGGTTAGACCCCATCTTGAATACTGTGTCCAGTTCTGGGCACCCCAATTCAAGAAGGATATTGACAAGCTGGAGCAAGTCCAGAGGAGGGCGACCAAAATGGTGAGAGGCCTGGAAACCATGCCCTATGGGGATAGAGAGCTGGGGATGTTTAGTTTGCAGAAGAGAAGGTTAAGAGGGGACATGATAGCCATGTTTAAATATTTGAAGGGATGCCATGTAGAAGAAGGAGAGGGCTTGTTTTCTGCTGCTCCA
Source organism: Ctenosaura bakeri (assembly GCA_948474755.1). NCBI lineage: Eukaryota > Metazoa > Chordata > Lepidosauria > Squamata > Iguanidae > Ctenosaura > Ctenosaura bakeri. The sequence goes on from CAOLHI010001289.1 coordinate 161,855, forward strand.
GAGACCAGGACAAAGAACAATGGATTCAAGCTGCAGGAAAGGAGATTCCACCTGAACCTCAGGAAGAACTTCCTGACAGTCAGGGCTGTCCGGCAGTGGAATCTGCTGCCTCGGAGTGTAGTGGATTCTCCTTCCTTGGAGGTTTTTAAGCAGAGGCTTGATGGCCATCTGTCGGGAGTGCTTTGAGGGTGTTCCTGCATGGCAGGGGTTTGGACTGGATGGCCCCTGTGGTCTCTTCCAACTCTACATTTCTATGATTCTATGATTCTATATACATAATTATAAAAAAACCTCTATGATATGCAAATTAGCTTCCCAGATTTGAGACACTGAAATATAGCAACCATTTCTACCAGAATTCGGAGCATTCAGACTCATGTTTTACCAGTAACTCAGGCTGATATCCTGTAACATCTGGCTGGGATAAAGTCCCATTGAACTCGATGTCACAGAGATAAGATTTTGCTATCAGCTTCCTCTTTACCAGTTGCACACTTTCAGCAGCAATGAAAAAGTATGGTAAGGTTTATTGCATGTATTTGTTTGTACTAAAGCTGCTTTATATCAGATTTTATTTTATTTATTTTTTAACATCACTCTTTTTAGGAGTAGGTCCATGAAGAAACTGGAGAACCATTTCTGGTTTGGTCTGGTTGTTTTTCAGCTTCGGAGGGGGTGCTTCTGCACAACATTTCTAGGCAAAGCTGCCATTCTTGAATGCCTCCAGGTGCAGAGAATGCAACCTTTTCATGTTAACAGAATTAACCTGTATTTTTCTGGGTCTATGAAAAATCTTACAGGTGAGGTTGTTGATTAAAAGTAGAGAACAGAATACATTTCTGCAGGATCGAAACATTTAAGCCCTGTAAAAAAGAAGCTAATATGATTGGTAAAGTGAATAATTCCTGATCATCAGTTTTATATTAAATGAAAATATGAAAACCTAAGACCCAAAGCTGTGTGATAGGGTGCATAATCCAAGAGCTAATTCAAACACAAATTCCCTTCTATAAAACAATGGGGGATTTTTTCTCAATTATCTAATAAAGTGAAAGAACAAATTACTTTCCACCCACAGTTTTCTGCAGTTTTCATGCTTTAAAACATCTCTTTATTGGCATGCAGGTTTTAATTCAAGGCTTTGTCTCTTAATGTTGTCCAAATCAATCTCTTCATTGCTAAGAAGTCTCCAGGGGCTCATGGCAGGAATATTACCAGCATAGCAGATGATGTGGCCTCAAAAAACAGGAAGTGCATAATTGACACGCATGATACAGCCCACCTCACAAGAGCATGTTATTATTGACTTGGCCAGCATCCCTCTGAGTACAATTTGGTAAGAGAAGCTTCAGTGGAATTATTGCCTGTATTGAATGTTGCCCTGATTCATTCCAGGATAAAGATATATATGCATATACAGTGCAATTAAAGAATTTCCATATAGTCTGCCATCAGAGCTCCAAGAATTTGAAAACAATATATGGACTCAATGGAATGGAATTAATGCAGATAGAGAGATTTACCTAAACGTGTGGGGCTAAAAGTATAGGTGGATGCACGGGTGGTATGCCAGTCTCTTCCCCAACTTGTCAGGTCTCTTGCTCATATGAGGTTTGCAATTATATTCAGCTGAACTTTCCAGATCTTGGAAGATCCCTTTCCCCAGTTTTAGCCCAACATAGATTCAAATGCCTAAACAGCCATCATATAGATTGGGAGAACTGAGCCTAGCCCACCAAAAGGATTCAAATACCAGCCAGATGTTGACATTTTCACACCATCATCATCAGATCTCCCTTTGGCCTGCTACAAACTTTTTTGTATTCCCCTCAGATTAAAAAACAAACCATCTTGCAGAGTGAGAGGCTGCTGTTTAAGAGAAAACAGTTCCAGATTACCCTTGACCCTTCTTGAATCAGGCCAAAGTTTTCTCTAGACCTAGTCCAAGGGTGGGAACTGTGTAGCCCTCCAGATATCATTTGACTGCAACTTCTAGCAGTCTCAGTCAATGGTGAAGAATGCTGGGACTTGCAATTCAGCAACATCTGTAGGTGCTGCTTGTCTCCTACTCCTGATCTGGTCAACATCCAGTTTCCTGCAGTAACTAATCAGATACTTTGGAGAAACTGACAAGAAGGGAGTTAAGGTAACAGATCTCTACTCTTGTTGCCCCACAGTAACTGGTACCAGGGCTGGCCCTATCATTAGCCAGAATGAGGGAGCCACTTTTTGCAGCAGATTTTAAGCATCAAAGAAAAGGCAACAAGCTGTAAGTAGAGTTTGGAATGTTATTTTCCAAATGTGACTCAGTCGTTAACATTTTTTCCAAAGTAATATATTGCTCTTTGCTTGCTAATTTAACATGCAATGCCTAAGAAGCCCCCCTCTCAGCAGTGTGTTGTACCTATGATGTAATTATTCATTACATCAAAAAAAGTCATTAGACCTTCATTAACTTTCATCAAAGTGACCCATTACAGTAATGTTGTTACTAGTAACACATTACTTCCAAGCTTTAATAATTATTTACTTCATTATTATTGTATCTTTACTGCTACAGATGGCAGAGCTCTTTGCTGCCATAGATTGTCAGATAGCAGTATTGTGGTTATCTTAGGCTTATATTGAGGGCATACTTCCTCTGAAACTTTAACTGCCTAAACCCACCATTGCCTTTATGATCCATTTATCTATTTGCCACACACAATGAATTTATCTAATCTCCTTTCTCATAGCTGTCTAAACAAGTGGCTGCCACTGGATCTTGTGACCAACAAACAATCATTCTGGATCTCGTTCTGAAAGGTGCACAGAGATCATTTTGGTGTTTCAAACAAGTACAAGCTTGCATGATCACACATTTTTGTGACACTTAAAACATAGTTTTGCCAGTAAAAATTTTCACTGTACATTCTTTGACAGGTTGCTAGAAGTTAGCAAACAATTTAACTCCTATGTTAAAAAAAAAAACTGCTGTGGTATACACTGTAAGCCAAGTTCTATAATCATCTCTTGACTGAGGCCCTTTTCGCACTGAGGCTTCTAGCGCAAGGGGGGAGGCCGGCAAGCGCAAGAAGGCTCCTCCGGGAGGCTGCCGCTTCCCCCTCCTTCCTTCCGCAGGCAAAGGAACGAGCGGGGAAGCGGCACCGAAGGAGGCTTGCCGTGCAAGCCGCCCTCCCCCCGTGTGAAGCGGGAGACCTCGCGCCGGATCCCCCCTGCGCGTGCGCGCGAAGCTGGCGGCGTCGCGCCGGATTCCTCCCCCGCGCGCACCGGATTCCTCCCCCCGCGCGCGCCAGATTCCCCCCCGTGCGCGCGAAGCGGGCGTTGCGTCCGTCGCGCTAGCTTCCCACCCCGCTCCTTCCTTCCGCAGGGGCGGAGGGAAGGAAGCGCGACCCGGCCGGCTCCCGGAGGCTCCGCACGAAAGGTAAGTGCGGGTGGGCGCCGGGAGCGTTGCGCGAGCGCGGGGTGATTTTCACTTGGACGCGAAAATCAAAAAACCTGCGCTCGCGCCGCTTCAGCCCCGTGAGCCGGGCGGAAATGGGAGTGCGTCGTGCGGAGCAACGCTCCCACTCCCGCGAGGCTCACGGGGCTGTCACGCGAGCAAAGGCCCATGTGAAAAGGGCCTTAGATTGTTGCCCTGATAATCAAGATCATGCACAAGAAGTACCACAAATACAATAAAATCATTTGTTTCGATCCTTTGATACATCTTTAAATCATCTGTGTTTCGTACTTCCACATGGAAGTGGAAGGTCAGAAAAATAGCATCCTTTGGCCATGCGTTCTGATTTGGATCCAGCTTTCAGTGGAACTGCAGGTTGAAGAAAGTTGGGTTTTACTTCCATAGTGTTCTGAGCAGAACAACTGGACTGAAGAATCAATATGTAAGCTGAGTGTCAGGTCTGGTCTTACTATTAGGTGAAGATGGCAACTGTCTCAGGCAACAATGCTGAGTGGGGCAGGCAGCAAGGGCAACCTCCTAGCTGTTCTTCATGAAGTCACCTGTTGTCTCACCATGTTTATTTTAAAAAGTTGTGTGTGTTGCACAGAAACCTGAAACCTATTGGCAGGCTTAGCTACAGGGGACCCCTTAAATCAGTTATTGACTGGTGAACCAACACTTGTGTGAAACATAGTGACTACAAATAGGATTCAGGACAATATCTCCCAAGATCCTATAATCCAGTCTGCTGCCTCATGCATAGTAGAAGATACTACCTCATTGCTAGTATGTTAAAGATTTAAATGTCCAGTCACTTTCTGTGAAAGGAGAGGACACCTTCCAGCCTTCATCTCACCTTCATCTCAGGCAGGAAAATGTTCTTAGCTGATCTCTTTCTTTCTGCAACAGTCGCATAGGAACGAGGGGGCTGGGGGGGCATTTTGTGCCCAGGCAGCAATGTTTTGGGGGCATCCCAGCTCGTAACCATGCCCTAGCCACACCCCCATGCACTGTGGCCATGCCTCCACACACTGTAACCCCACCCCCTCCCACCCCCCTCCACACCCTCCAAGCTCTGCCCTGTTCTGCAATGTGCAGAGATCATTTTAGTGTTTCAAACAACTACAATTTTGTGTGATCATTTCTGTGACACTTGAACATAGTTTTGTCTGTTAATTCTGTTCCGCATTTAACTCTGATATTTTAAAACAAAACATCTCCTCAAAAGCCATATTTCAATATACAGTGGCCCCTCCACTTTCTCTGCCCCAAACCCTTGTGAATGTGGAAAACTCACAAATAACTCGCCCATGATCCCCCTCCCTTTCCCTTCCAGGACTCCCGCTCCCATTCCTTTGCTTTTTCTGCACCAGGGTCATAGGCAAAAAAAAAAAAAAGGAGGCAGAAAAAATGGAATGCACAAATATAGGAGGGGGGACACATGGCTGGATAGCAGTACGTATGAAAGGGATCTAGGAGTCTTGGTAGATCACAAGCTGAACATGAGTAAGCAGTGTGATGCGGCAGCCAAGAAAGCCAATGCGATTCTTGGTTGCATCAATAGGAATATGATATCCAGATCAAGGGAGGTAATGATACCAGTCCATTCTGCATTTGTTAGGCCTCATTTGGAATACTGTGTCCAGTTCTGGGCACCTCAATTCAAGAAGGATATCAACAAACTGGAACATGTCCAGAGGAGGGCGACCAAAATGGTGAAAGGTCTGGAAGCCATGCCCTATGAGGAGCAGCTTAGGGAGCTGGATATGTTTAGTCTGCAGAAGAGAAGATTAAGAGGGGACATGATAGCCATGTTTAAATATTTGAAGAGATGTCATGTCAAGGAGGGAGCAGGCTTGTTTTGTGCTGCTCCAGAGACAAGGACAAGGAGCAATGGATTCAAACTGCAGGAAAGGAGATTCCATCTGAACTTCAGGAAGAACTTCCTGATGGTCAGAGCTGTCTGGCAGTGGAATATGCTGCCTCAGAGTGTGGTGGAGTCTCATGTGGGTTCCTATATAGCAAGGGGTTGCACTGGATGGCCTCTGGGGTCTCTTCCAACTCTATGATTCTATGAATGGGAATGGGGGAGCTCCAGAAGGAAGAAGGAAGGCTCATGTGAGCCTTCCTGTTCCCCATTCCTTTGCCTATTGCCCTGGTGTGAGCTCTCAGTGCTAGGGCAGAGGCAAGGGAATGGGAGTGCGAGCTCCAGAGGGAAGAAGGAAGGCTTGCATGTGCCTCCTCCTCCCCATGCAAATTTTCTTCCCTTTTGGCTGGGCACTTGCCTTCCTTCTCTGCATCTGACAAAATGCAAGGGAATGGGAGGAGGAGAAGGAGGGAAGGCACACAGGTGCCTCGTGAATAATCAAATTCATGAAGGTTAAACCTGTGAATGTGGAGGGTGAACTGTATATACAGACATCGGCTTTCTCTCAAAATGCACACTGAAATGTATGTTTTCTCTCCAGATATATCTTTTGATAGGAAGCCAAGAAATGCGTTGCAATAGAAGACATGCATCACATAGTCCCCTGCCACTTCTGATCTTCACAGCAATCCAAGAGACAGATGAGCTAAGTACCTATAAGAATGCGAATACCTATACGACCAAGCACCTTAAGTATCCCTAAGCAAGTGGTTCCACATTCACACTTGCATGAACGGCTAGGCATATTTTGAATTGAATACATTTGCAAATATTAATTATTTCTAATGTGTTGTTGCAGAGCTAATGCATTTTTACATACTCTCCTCATCCCCCACTGAACTTTGTCAAGCATGTGTTCATGTTTTGTCTTTTGTATGTATTTTGCCCTATGAAATAAACATAAGCAGGAAGCTTGTTAAGTCCTCTTCTATAACAATAGTCATTTGCTTTCAATTGCAAGTCGACAATGCAATTTGCACTAATTTGCATAACAACAAGCTCTTTGTGATCTATTATGTGGGCCAAAAGATGTCTCTAAATGGGTTCTTGGAAAAATGAAGAGTATATAAGGCTAACACACAACTTTATATACAAAACAGTCACTATGCCAAATAGACAACCAATCCACAGGGATTCTGTAATTGTGTACCCTTCACAGCACAACTTGCATAGGCAGAGAAAATCTCCCTAGGAAAAGCAATGACCAGAATTTAGTCAAATGCAAGTTACAATTCTACTATAAATTAACTCTTTTACATACTTTGTAGAGCTCTTTAAACCTAGTTCAGAGTGGCACTGCCACACTTGTGAAAATGTGGTTAACACATCATTTTCCTGGTTCTGATATGGTCACACACATGCCCATATTTGGGTCTCCTCCCTCAGTCACCCCAAATGAGAAGTAGCCTGATGTCCACCTCTGGTTTTGGAAAACTAGGATTCCCTCTTCCCTGTACAAGGGTGCATGGCAACCTAACCAAAAGATGAACTGCTGCTCCCACAGAGTATCCATGCTATTCAATTATAGCAGTTTAATACCACTTCGACAGCCACTCACGCTATGAAATCCTGGGATTTGCAGTTTGGGAAAGTATGGAGAATTCTGTGCCAGAGAGCTCTGATTCAGGGGAGTCCTTCACCAAACTACAAATCCCAGGATTCCATGGAATGAAGCTATCACAGTTAAAGTGGTATCAAACTACTAAATTTGAGTGGTGGGGGTACACCTCAGTTTCCAGGAGAGGTGATTGACACTCCTTCTACCTTTAAAAAAGGGCCAAGGAATTAGGGGGCACATGCAGAAACCTTTGATCTAGAGTATGGTGGAGCTGGGATAGCGTACAGGCAACAAGACAGAGTCAAGAAGTCCCCAGTTCAAATCTCACCTCTGTAATAAACTCACTTAGGCAAACCATACTATCCCTCCCTTATACCTTCCTCAGCAATATGTGTACTAGTAAATCTGATTTACCTTTCAGCATAGTTATAAGCATTACACCAAGACAATACATGTGAAGTCCTTTGAACAGATTCTTGGGAGCTACAAGCCCCAAATTTGTCAAGGCTCTGCAAGTCCTGTTGCTCTTTCATTGGGAGTAAAATGGCCCAATCATTTGCAATCATCACTAGCAGTCTAAGGCCATTTCCACACTATGCTGTTATAGTGCTATTATTCCACTTTCAACATCCTATGGAATCCTGGGGTTTGCCATTTAGGGAGCGACATTTAGAATTCTCAGCCAGAAAGCTCTTTGGCCTTGGTAAACTACAAACCCTAGAATTCTACGGAATGTTGAAAGTGGAATAATAGCACTATAACAGTGTAAGGTGGAAACGTCCTTTTTACTCTAATCACCACTTCCAAAAGTCTGGAATGCTTGAACTATCTGCCATAGGCTAAATTTTTTGTCTGGAGTACTTGTGCCAAAAGAGAGAGAAATCACATAGAGTAGAGAGAGGGAGAAGCAGTCTTAATGATGGAGTCAGCTGTTAAACAGCAGTCTTGGGGACCTGCACAGGTATTCTGCTATCTGGGATGGGTGGCTGATGCTGCTGTAGAGCAAGCAGAGACCATCTGTATGACCACTTGCTTCTCCATCCCCATCCCACAGTGCTTAACATGTGTGTTTGAATATAATTGGAAAACTGCCAGACTCCATAATGGAAAATGCTTTTTCCTACACAGAAAAGGCTGTTTTCTGCACAAAAAATTATGTGTGAATTTTAACCAAAATAAGTCCTGAACAGCAAAGATTCTCATGAGTCCAGGGTTCTCATCGTCAGGATTTCCTGACACTCATGAAGTACATCTTCTAAATATTTTTTCAAATATTCTTTCCATACCTTGTGATCATATTTACAGATCATGCTGTTCACTCACACTGTTATTCCATGTCATTGTATGCAGGGGACAATTTCAGCTCAGCTTGTATGCATAGGCAATGATGTAGCATCTGACGCTATTCTTTACTACATGCTGGTTTGAGGTTCTATTCAAATCCATATGAAAAAGCAATAGCCAGTGTGATCTAATACTCTGTCTGGTAGTTTCTTCCAAAGAGCTTTTCATATTCATTAAAGCAAATGTGGATTATGGTGGAAGAGTCATAGAGTGTCATTAATTGGATTGGGAAAAGAGCTATTGGGAGACCCTGGACAAAAAGGGTGGCAATTGGATTGAGAATGTTCTGCATGTCAGAAGTAACTGCGGTTAGGATTCTGCTGGGTTGCTGAAAGTTATTTTCGCCTAGAGTTAACAACCTCTTTCTTCCAACTTGGCTGCAGTGATAATTAAATCAGCAGCTTTATCGTCAGGAGTAGTGACTTATTAAGTTCCCTTTCCACCCACACTTTCCTGTCAAACAAACAACGCTCCTTTGAGGCCATAATAAACCAGAAAGGATACTCCCCACAGTAGAATAGTCAGAATATTCAATTGTTTTAATGACAAAATGCCTGTATTACCCACAAAAGGAAAGGAAAAGTTCTTAGCCTTAGTCAAGACAACATAAAAATTCTCACTGTGCAAATTGCTAGAAATTAGCAAAGTATTTACCTTCCATTTCAAAAATGGGGGAGAGCAGCTGCTGTGTTACACACTGCAAGCCAAGTTCTATAATCTTCTCTTGAAATGAGTGTTTTGAGTGAGAATGTTGCCCTGAATAATCAAGATCATGCACAAGACATACCTAAATCTAATAAATAAAGTCATTTGTTTCAGTCCACACACATCTTCAAATCTTCTGTGTTTCATACTTCCACATGGAAGTAGGGGTCAGAAAAAAAAATGCATCCCTTTGGCCATGCATTCTGATCTCCATTGATCCAGCTTTCAGTGGACCTTCAAGTTTGAGGAAAGAGAGATTGTACTTCCATAGTGTTCTGTTCAGAAGAACTGCATTGATAAATCAATATGCAAGGCCACTGTTATGTCTGGTCTTACCATTAGGTGGAGAAAGGAACTCTTTCAGGCACCAGTGTTGAAGAGGTGGTGGCATCGGGGCAACTTCCTAACTGTTCCTCATAAACTTACCTGTTGGTTCACTATATTATTAAAAAAAAATTGTGTGTGCTGCATAGAAGCCTGAAACCTATTGACAGATCCAACTAGAGCAGACTATTTGAATCAGTTTTTGACTGCTGAATCAATACTTGTGTAAATTCCAGTGGCCACCAATACATTTAGGGCAATATCTCCAGAGCCCCCTAAATAGTTTGCTGACTCATATGTAGTGAGGGATGCTATCTCAATGCTAGTATGTTAGATTCAAATGTAAGTCCAGTCAGTTCGCAGTTCCAAGTCTCCTCTTGTGGCAAGGGACAGTACCTTCTTATCCTTCCTCTCAGACAGCAAAATGTCCTGGGCTGGTTTTGCCCACTGGCACCAGAAAACATGGGTGGGATCCTGGTAGAGGTTTGGCACTGCCTCCTTGCCAGTGCCTTCTCCTACTTTCCTCTAATGCTAGTTCAGTTTCCAGCATCTGCCCTACCAACAGCACTACTGTGAACTCTTCATCCTTCCTTTGGCTGGTATCACAGGGAAGTCCAGCCAATCCACCCATAGGTTTATAAAGCAAAAGAGAAGAAAAGAGCCAAGGATGCTTATTACAGCTGGGGCACAAGTATGCCATAGGACCATATCTTTCTCTCTGCCAGTGATTTAAGATCTTCTGGGGGTGCTCTTCCTTCTGTCTTCTGGGGGTGCTCTTCTTTCTTCTTCCTGTCCCACTGTTACCCTGTATGTTGGGGGTCCTGGGAGGGGTGCCCAAATAACCAGATAAAAGCACAAGTTGGAGGAATTTAACTTGAGCACTCTCTCGGCTAAACGAGAGGCAGGGTAACGTTAGCAAGGATCTTTAATTCTATGTATACAGCGTCGAGTCAGAGAGCGGCTAGACAAGGTCTTCAAAGTAATAATATTTTATTAAAGACAAGAAACACGCAAGACAAGACATAAACTAACTAACTGGGAAATAGAAACGGAGAGCTTTTTTGGGAAAGGCAATATGACACCTGGTCTCGTAATCCTGGAGAGAAGCGGGGTTCTGGGGAAGAAAGCTCAGCGGGGCTCGCTGAGGGGAGTTCCCTTAGACTACCAGCAGCAAGGCAGGATGGAACTCCAAAGTAGTCCCAGGAGGTCCCAAAAGTGGGGACCTTTTATAGGGTGGAGTTTACCTACAGGCTATGTTATGCTCGGTGAGAACAAAGGAAATTTGGAGTTGGACAAAGGAGTTGGAAACGGTCAAGTTTAGCATGATTGGCTTAGCTCTTGATGACAACAGTGTGGCCGGTACGTTGATGGCCCAACATAAAGGAATGGCTTGGCTCTTGGCTGCAAGGCTTTGTGTAACTCCAAGCCGAGCAGAGCTGGTTTGCAGGGAGGTTTTTCCCTGAAGCAACGGAGAGGCTTAAGTTGCTAGCCTGAATGGGGTTTTGGAATGTACAGTCATTAACGGCCACGCTCGTACGTGCTCGTCCAGGAGGCCTCTGCAAACAAGTGGCGTGAGATGGCAAATAGAGGTCAAGCAAGGCCAAATTATTTGATATCAAAAAGGATATCTAGTGCTCTCACCCGACATACCATAACCGTGGTAACACCACAACCTCATAAGTGGGAGCATGGGAGAGGGCCTTCCAAGTGTCTGTTCCTAGCTTCTAGAACTCCCTTCCTAGAGAGGTTAGATAGGCAGTCTCTTTGCTGTCCTTTTCTTGACAACTGAAGACCTTTTTGTTTCAGCAAGTCTTTGAGGATGACTGCTCAGAGGCTTTTCCTGTACTGTGTTGTTCATATTTGTTGTCCTTCTTTATGATTATGCTTTTAACACTTTTTAATATTGTTGATTGTTTAATGATATTTTTTAATGTTTGTATGATGTGATTTTTTTTTTTTAGCTTTACTGAGTCCTGAATGGGAAAATGAAGGATATAAATAAATATTAGGAGGAGGAGGAAGAGGAAGAGGCAACTTTAGAGTGTCAGGCTATGGGGGAGGGGATGTTTCCCAATCCCCCTTTGCTTCATGCTGACTGTCTTGATAATTTGGGCATCTGAAGAGGATTAATTTTAAAGCAACTGGATATGTATAATCAAGCAATACTCTTCTCCACTAGTCTACATCAAATTCTTGGAAGAGATGACAAAACAGGCTCCTGCTGGGTGTCCAACAGAACAGAAACACACACAGAGAGAGAGAGAGAGAGAGAGAGAGAGAGAGAGGGAGGGAGGGAGGGAGGGAGGGAGGGAGAAAGAGAAAGTTTAGAAAAGATCCTTTTGAGGGGAACAGTAGTCCCCTGAATATTCCCACACACTAGGATGAGCCAAAAGCAGACAAAACTGAGCTACAATTCTGGAAGATGTTGTCCAAAAAAAGAACTTTTCTAAGCTGTATCCCAGTTCTCCTGCTGTCCATCCCAGTCTGAGTGCCCCCAGAAGGAAGGAGGACAACAAGTTGTCCCCAAAGCCTTCTTCAAGATCTTGCACTCTTGACATTTGACATTTAAGCCAGTACCACCCAAGAAGATGACAAGTGAGCCTCTTCACAGATATAATTTACACTTCTCCTGTGTATAGCCCTCCCACCACACTTGTCATTTGGATAAACAAATCTCTGAACATAATATTCTCATTTATACTGCTGAATGATCCCTTCTCCCACAAAAGAAGCATGGATCTACAATAGGGGTAGTAATCATTGCCACCCTCTAGGTGTCGTTGGACTGCAACTTCCATCACTTCTCACCCCTCATTACATTGGCTACAGCTCCTGGGATTCGTAGCCCAATACCATCCAGAGAGCTCCATGATTCCTATGCCTAGCCCCCAAGGTGGTCAAAGGAATTCCATGGCAGGTGGAGGAAGTAATAAACAGCTATAAAGTTTCACTTGATTATAACAAGAAATCAGTCACTTGTTTAGTTGGATTGTTCCTAAAACTGGCAAACATATGGAGCATGAATCTGTAAGCTTGCACCTGGTCAGGAAACCGTGAAATAGGAAAACAATTTCTCCTTTGGTAATAATTATCTTCCAATTTAATCCTGGGCTTTATGATTTTTTTTAATGGAGCTATAGGAATGCAAATGATGAAAACATAGGTATTTAAATCAGGAATGATTTTGTCCTCATCTTCCCAGCCCCTAACCCATCCTGCTTCAATTGGTATGATGATGAATTTTTTTCCCCATTTGTTTGAAATTCCAGCTGATGCTGTCAGTATTTAGAATTAAGGTTTGAAAAGTACAGTATAAAATTGACTAGTGACATGCAACACAAGATGTGTCATTTTTGCTTCAGGCTGAATATAGAATTTTGATGGCTTGAATCATGACTCAAACCCCTCAAATGCAAATACAATTAAATTATGTCTAGTTATTATCTATTCAGAGTAGTCACTTTTCTGCTCCTCTGTCACAGATTTGACTTTCTGACTGCTGGTCTAACAACAAATTGGAAAAACGCACACAACTGTCCATCTTGCTTAAAAAGATGGCCATTTTGGATCATTAAAAGCTCTGAGATCCCAATTTCTAAGTCTTAAACTGAATGCTGAAGCCACTGGAATGCATCACTAATCAGACAGGAAACTGCATTATACAAGTTAGATCATTTGATCTTTTAGTGTAGTATCTCCTACTCCACGAAGCAGCTCTGCTGGATCCACTACTTGCTACCTGATTGGTTTAACTGGAGGTTGCAGGGGTTGGACCTATAACCTCATCAAAACCTACCACCTTGCATTGTGAAGAAGCCATTTTCACAGTTTTCAAGAAGTTATAAATAAATAGTTCAAATGAACTGTGTAACTCAGAGAGAAAATAGTCAGATCAAGCACAAACACTAGTAAGAGCTCATTGGTCAGCCTCTTCTATGGAAGTGACAGTGGCAGAAAAGACGACTTCCCTACCAGCATTTTATCTTGTCGATGTCATCCTATGGAGTGAAGGATGTGACTTCCAATCACCTTATGGTGACCTGATGATTTTCATAGAATGTTCATGGGCAGCGAATATTGTGAGGTGATTTGTCATTTTCTCCCTCTCAATGTAGCCTATAGCACTTGGTATTCCTTGATGGTTTCCCTTCAAAGTATTAACCAGGCCTGATGCTGCTTAGCTTCTGAGATCAGACAAGATCTTTTTTAGACTCAGAGACTCAGTGGTGAGGTATTTTCAAAAATCTGTTCCTGGTGGCAATATAGTAGGACCCTCAGTGGCATACAGTGACAGCTTTATAAGGTAATAGTAATCTGTTGTGATTTGAACTCTGTAGTTGGTACAAATTAATTGGATGTGACCAGAGCTTTGTCTGGTCCTATATTGTTGGGTCACTTCTGGTTTGTGGAGTCTGATGATGTGGACAAGGTGCTTGGTATGATACAGATGCCTACATTTTTGCTTGATCTTTGCCTCCATTGTTTATTACATTTGCCAAGATAGGGGTATCTTACTTGGTTCTGGAGATAATCAATTCCTCTTTTGGAAAGAGAGTAAAACTATTCACTTACAGTGAGTACATAGTGTGAGCACACCTGAACACACTTTTCTTTGATTCAAATGATCTTCATAATTGCAGATCAGTGACAGATGTCCATGCTCAGGGAAGGTCCTGGTGGCAAGCCAGGTTCATTCAGATTTCCTGAATCCATTTTAATCTTGGTTTTGACCAGTACTGGCTATGGAAACAGTCCTGATCTTCCTATAGGACAAACCCCTATACGGAAAGATGGGAAAGTATGCAGGGATATTTGGTATCTATATTAATCAGAGTGTAGCTGGGCTAGTGCAACATGAGCTTGTGGTAGAAACAAGAGAAATTACTCTGGATGCTCTTGCAAGGTAAAAGAGACAGAAAGAGGGAGAAACATATGCTTATTGCCCCCAGAAATCCATCTTAGAATAGTAAAAGAGATAGACAAAAGAAGCTGACTTGATTAGAGGAGTCTCTAGAAGCTGGCTGTCATGTATGCTATAAGTTAGCATCTATTACTGGGGTTGGAGCTTCATGGATGCTCTTTCCCAGACAAAAAGAACAAAGAGACTAACTAATTTCTTGTGAGGAGGGGGATGTGATCTCTATAGATAAGAAAGAAGCAAAAGGCTTTAGTACATAGACCAAAGAAAGATGCAGAGGAGTTATACAAAAAGGCAAACATTATCTAAATTCCCCTCTCTCACTAATCACTTTATACAAGCATTGATCCCTGTTTGCTTCCAACAGAGTATAACCCTGTTGTTTCCCCTGAACTTTCAGTGGTCTTTGATACCATTGATCATGCTATCTTTCTGAAACAGTTGTTTGAGGTGGATGCAAGTGCAACTGTCTTGGAGTGATTATACTCAAACTTGGACAGCCATTTCCAGAAGGCAGTGCTAGGACATTTCTGCTCAACCTCATGGCATCTTCATTTCCTGAAAGATTCAACCTTATCTCCCATGACATTTTACATCTATGTGAAAGTTCTAAGAACAGTCATCTGTGGATCAGGGATGCTGTGTCATCAGTATACTGCTGACACACTATTTTTCAAAGTCAGGTGAGGCCAGTACTTGATTGCCATAAGGCATTGGATATGAAGTAACGAACCAAGGCTCAATCCAGATAAAACTGAGACAGTGCTGGTAGGTGGTACTGGTTTCTTAGCCAGAGATAACTGGAATAATTCTGTTTGGGGTGGAGGGTGCACTCCCCTGATGGGCCAGGTAAAGAAGTTTAGGATTTATGTAGGATGTGATTAAGGAGAAAAGAATCAGCTAAAGATGTTCAAAGGAACTAGCCCTTTTTTGTAGGAACTCTATCTAAGGACAATATTGTTACTGATGATACTGTGCTAAGCTTGCTACCTGCTAGGGAGAGCTCTGGAAGAAAACTGACTAGGGAAGAAGTGAATTCATCCCCAAGAATTTCAATCTACATTGGGAGGGGGACAGGAAAGATAAACAAGAAAAGAAAAACTCCAAAAGGAACCTATACTACAGAGTTAAAGCAATCTGATACCACTTTAAATGACATCATTCCCTTCTATGGAATCCTGAGAACTGTAGATCCACTTCCTTGAACTACAGCAGTAGAGAATTTGTAGATAATTCCAATACCGCTCACCAAACTACAAATCCCAAGATTCTGCAAGACAGAAACGCAACAATTAAAGTGGACATGTATTGCTTTTTAACAGACTAATACAGATTTGTAACAAGTCACCTTAAGTCTTAGGACCTTTCCACAACTTACCTTCTTGCAGCGGCATCCAGTGGAGATCCCAGCAGCTGCTCTGCCAGGAAGGGCAGCGACGGTAGCACTCCCCTCCACATAGGACCAGCTCCTTGTGGAAGGGAGTGCGATGGACATGCTGCTTCCTTCCGCAGCACCGCTGGGTACTTTCCTAGGCTGCACTGGGGCAGAAAGCATCACCATCGCGCTTCCTGCCCCAGCGCAGCCTGGTGTGATTACGGGTCACTGACAGGGAAAACCCATAAATGATTTAACTCACAATTTTCTTAATTCTTTGTGCAAAACGTGTTTGCATCTTTCTCATCTTTGTGCAAAACGTGTTTGCATCCACACCCTATTCCAAGAGTGTAACTTGGGGGAAAACACTGTCATAAGAGGTTCAGTTTACCTCTGTGCTGTGGACAGTGCCTTTTGTTTCCAGTTTAGACTGGTATCCTAGCTATGAATCCATCAGCAGAATGATAATTTGGCTGCAAGGATCCCTGCTGTATTCTCAGAGATAGGTAGCAACTCATGAGCTGTCTGCAGACACTGTTTTTGTGTCCCCCAATCTCCCTGAGTCCCCCATTTAATTTTTTGAGAAAAAAATTACCCTAAAATGCCACCTGGAGCAGAACCCTAAGAAGCTGAAAAATGCTCCAAAAATCCCAGAAGTGAAAAACAGAAGGAGATTTCCAGTCACTTTGAGAGCTGATTGTTGGGTGAAAATCTCCAGATGCAACCCACTATGGTGGAGTGAAGACTGATGGCCCCCAGTGCCACAGCAGCCTACTTCTACTTCAATTCTTCTGGACTGCTACATCGCATAGTACATTGGGCTCTATTTGGAGACTGCAGAAGAAAGTACAACTTGAAAACTAATGTTGGTGCAGAACAGTTCATTTCCAAGCCGAATTCAAAGTGCTCTCTGTGGCTTGGGCCCTGAGTATCTGATGAAACACTTCCTTCCTTGTATACGTCTCAAAGTAGCTTTATAAAGGTCATTCACCAAGAGTCCCATTTCAGAAGCTGGAAAGATGTCTAAGAAAGGGGCCTTCTTGGTCACAGCTCCTCAGCCAGTTATGGAACACTGTCTGCATTTGCCTGACAATAACGTTATTTTGTTTTCATTGCCAAATGCAAACTTGTTCTCCCATTTCCTTTACATTTCTGCTATTTTAATCTGCATTGTATATTGGTGATTTTTAAACTCTTATTTTACATATTGCATTTTTATTCTGTTGGGACTTGTATTTGGTTCTGTATTTTCATCATGTTGGTTTTATTATTGTTTTAAACTATCATTGTATTGTATTACCATTTGTCCCTGGTTCTAGCACGCTTAGAGAAAATGCTTTGTAGATATCATATATGCAAATAAAAAAATGTTCCTCAAATTGAACTACACCAGCAGGATTTGATATAGAGTGGAAAATCAGTCTAATTGTTGTTGCGTTTCTGACTTACAGTGATCCCAAGGCAAAACTATCACAGGACTTTCTTGGCAAAAATTTGTTCAGAGGGGGTTTTGCCTTCATTGAGGTTGAGATTGTGTGACTTGCCCGATTCAGTCACTTTCCATGACTGAGCAGAAATTTGAACTCTGGTCACCAGAGTTATAATCTAACATTCAAACCACTATACCATGCTGCCTCTCTCAATTAAACTAGTGCTGAATTACTTTTTTTAAAGTTTGAATGTGGAAAATGAAGAATCATTGGAAGAACTAGTTACAGTTTAAAATAATATTTATATGAAATAAAAAAAGTAGCTCAAACTCTGTTTAATTATGTTGCAAGACTTAAAATGCCACCCTGCCTCAAAAGAACATACTGGTTTTTATAATAATGCAGGACATTGGCTATCCCAGATAAAGTCAGTAACAGATATTACAAATTATTTCCACATCTGCAAAACAAAGTTAACAAAATCCAATTAACCGAATGCCCAGTATCCAGTGAGATATGATAAAGAACAAAGGCAATAGAAGTTTTCTCTGTGTTTGCTGATGCAGATGCTGGCCTTATAGTGAATAATTCTGTCTTCGCTCATGTTGTTGAGCAGATTAGCACTCAATTAATAATGAAAAAAAAATGCAAGACCTAGCTTTAGATAATATTCTTGACTAAACTGATTCTCTAAATATCCATAAATAAATAAATAAATAAATAAATAGATAAATAAAGCAAGCAAAACACAGGAATGTAGTAATAAGCTATTCAGATACAATGACAGAAATTGTTTTTTCCTTTATAATTCATTTCAAAACCTAGTCTGTGATAAACCCCACACAGAAGTTTTCAGTCATTTTTTAAAAAAATAACTGGTAAATACCTTTTTATAACCTTTTTAAATAAAAATGATAACTGATATGTTGGGAGTGCTTTGAGGGTGTTCCTGCATGGCAGGGGGTTGGACTGGATGGCCCCTGTGGTCTCTTCCAACTCTACATTTCTATGATTCTATGATATTATTTTATAACCCTTATGGCCCTAGCTAGGAAATCAGCATCTACCACAGTATGCCCAAAGCCTTATTTCAGAGAGAGTTCTTCCTGATTGGTTTAAAGAAGCACGACACCTTGTGATACAGCTCTTGGGTTTTGCCAGTTGTCGCCCCCCATTTCCATCTGTTTCATTCTTTTTTAGGGCTGCTTGTTGTGAGTCTTTGGGTCCATATTAGAACTTTCCAAAGGGTTTTTAAAAACTGGGATGTAATTTGCTGAGGTGGTCCTATGGTTTGAAAAGACTATGCTGAATCACACAAACCATCTCAGAGAAGATTTGGGACAGCAAATTGTTAGATATTTAATTCTTACTGCCACAGCAGACTACTTGTGAAATCTTTACCTCATGAGCCAAAATAGCTTTATAAGTAAGTCACTTTGGACTGGGGCAAAAATTTTTCCTCTTCTTCAAAGAGAAATGTCTTAAGTCAGTATAACCGGAGGATTCTTGTTAAAGAAATGTCACCTGAAGAGGGAGTATCACTATTGTTTCAGTTTTAGAACTAAAACTAGGATCACAAGAGGTTTTGTGTGTGGATAGGTTCATAGAGACAAACCTGAAACAACTTTAAAACTGTTGTTTTAAAACCCTTGGGGAAAAGTAGTTTTCATCTGATTTTAAAAAAAAAAAAAACAGGCTACCAGGTACACTTCACAACTTGGGCACCACTACTAAGAAAGCCCATATCAACATTAGCATTCTGATAGCAAGGAAGAGGGATACCAAAATTGCTATTCCTATTTAGGCCACAGTTTCTCCTTTCTCAGCTATCTCATGTCTGTAAGTATTTCTCTTATAGTACTTCTTCATTGAAGGAAATATTCAGAAGATGCAGGAAAGAAAGTTAAGAAATACAAGAAATCTTGTGTAAATTCTTTTAGCATGTCATGCTCCTGCAGAAAGAATTTTCCAGTTAGGACATGTTTGACTCCTACCTCTACCCAAGTCAGAAGATGATAAAGAGCCAACTGCAGGGTCCTTGCACTCCTAAACAGAAATGGCACAGGCAAAAGAGGAGGTTTGATCCCCTCCCAGTACACAAGAATGATACTGAACAGCTCAAGGCTTGAGAAGAACTTCTCAAGAGTAGAGGCCCCCTCAGAAATACAGGAGTTCCCTGTAGGAAAGCCCCTTCTCACAGGGAGAGTGGTTGCTGGAATGCCTACAGGTTGGACAGGTTGTCGATAATGGAAGCGAATGACTCACTGTTCAGTGCCTTTGCAGGCTGGGGTGCGGTGTCCTCCATTTCGGCGTTCATCCCGGGGTGCCCGGAGATGGCAGCAGCCATGTTCATGCATGCGCAATTGCATATGTGCGAACATTCGGTCCAACAGCCAATGAGTTCAAAGTGGTCTGCTTCGAGCTCATTGGCCGGGAGGGCAGGCCTATGTGAGGCATCCTGGCTTCACTCAGGTCCACTCACTGGGTACTTACACAGTGGGTCTCTGGGCTTTCGGCCGTTGATGTTTGGTGGCAGCAGCAGCAGTGGCGGCAGCAGCGGTGGGAACAACGCAGAACCAGTGGTGACGACGCTGACCGAGGAGGGAGTAGGCAGCAGCAGTGGCGGCAGCGGACGTGCAGCAGTGGGGGCCACAGCCGGGAGTCGGAGGGCAAGGCATGCCACGTGATCGGCCGTGCCAGATCTGTTTTTGCTGAAATCACGCAGTGGCCATTCCTGGGCTACCTTTCTGAATCTGGGCTGCAGGGCCTTGGCCCTCGCTGGTCTGGCCAGGCACCTTGCCTTCAACCTCTCGCCTCCGGTCTCCCCTTGGATTGTCCTCAGTCTGTCTTGCCCAGCGGCGGCCCTCATTCTTCTGCAGTCCTGGCTGCCTTTTTTCCCGCTGGCACCATGCCCCCCAAAAAAGCTGCTACGCTGAACAGCACTTCCCTTCCCAAAACCCGGGGCCAGGCGGGCCATGTCCAGAAATCCTGGGTCGAATTAGGGTCCTTGGGCAGCTGCAAGGCAACCCCCACTGCTGCAGGAGTTCCTTCGCTGCAGCCAGCCTTGTCTTCTAGCAATTCAGTCCTGGAAGGCATTGCTCAGTCTCTGGAGAAACTGGCCGAACAAATGGAGCGACTGGAGTCTAGATCAGCGGTAGCTCTTGCGGAGCTGGCATTCTGGGCTTCCCCAGCAGCAACAGGAGGGTGGCCCCAGGGCTAGGAGGAGGCAGTCTTCTTCTTCCAGCAGCAGCACAGACAGCTCTACCAGTTCGGAGGTCAGCCCGGCGAGCCACAGAAGGTGTAGAAGCTGTAAGGGTAAGAGCAAAAGACACAAGAGGCACAGCAGCAGGAGCAACGCTGACAGCGTGACATCCAGAGGTGAGTCAGAAAGGGGAGCAGCACATTCCCAAGGATTACTGGAAGGCCGCGGCCTCAGTGTCTGGGCTTCCTGGATGGGCCATTTGCAGGCATTAAAGGGACAGGGTGAGCCCCCTCGGCCCCAGTTCTGCATGGATGGGATCAGAGCAACAGGAGGGGTTGCCGGCCCAGGCCACTTTTGGGGACCACAAGGACCCCACAGGGATCCATTTGAGCAAAAAGACCAGGGAGCGCATCCTTGATGGTTATTTCATGGATGTTTTTTCACTCCTCAAGCCAGAGTGTGAGGAGGGATGCACGCCCAAGTCTCACAGACATAGCAGTAAGGAGGACAACTCGGCCTTGATCGAGTAGTCTTTTGATAACTGGCTGGCGGGCTACATGGTTTTCGTGGGGGTGGTCCAGGCAGCATATCCTGTCCAGGGTTGGCACCTCACCAATCACCTGGGAAATGTCCTGAAAGTGCACGTTCTCACGGGCGACGCAGCAGCTATCGAATACGATGCTGCCTTCAGAAAGAGGGCCTCCCAGAATGATCATGCTCGACGGGACCTCATCAATGACAAACTGTGGTTGGTCATTGTAGGTCCTCACATAAAAGGCAGAGCTGAGGGCCCCAAGCTTTTTCGTTGGTCTGGGGAAAAGGATGCCAGGAAGCTAGTCTGTTGGGAATTCAATCAAGGGAAGTGCATCAGGGCTCGCTGCAGGTACGACCACCTCTGCAAATCCTGCCTTGGACCACACCCCAGGTCCTCTTGCCTCCAGCCAGGGGGAGGCCAGCTGGGTCCCCGGCCTGGCTGTGCTCCCTTGCCTTCTGGAGGTAAGTGGGATGGGGACAATGCCAGTGGCTCTGGACCCCCTGAGCAGTAGAGGGTCTATGGGTCACACCTCCGTGCATATCGCAGCGCTCCTTCCCCTTTTGGATGCGTACCCCAACCGGCAGGCTGCCAAGTTCCTACAAGAGTGCTTCTCCCATGGCTTCAGGATCCTGGCAGCCAGTCCACGCTTAGCGTTTGATGCCGGCAACCTTAAGTCAGCTTGAGAGCTTCCCCATGTGGTCGCAGCCAAAATTGAGAAGGAATGCCAGGCTGGGAGGGTAGCTGGGCCCTTTTCCCAACCTCAGGGTCTCCCCCCTAGGAATGGTCCCAAGAAGGCACCCGGCAAGTTTCGACTCATCCACCACTTGTCCTACCCTAAAGGGGCATCAGTCAACGATGCCATTCAGCCAGAGTTCTTGTCAGTGCTGTATGCTTCCTTTGATCAAGTGGTTAGGCTAATCAGGGAATGCGGTCCCAGGGCTCTTCTGGCAAAGTGTGACATCCAATCAGCCTTCCGGCTCCTCCTGGTTCATCTGGAGGACCAGTGCTTACTGGGATTCAAGTTTGCGGGTGCATGGTATCACAACAAAGCAAGTTCCAGCCATCTGTCATTCGTGATTCGAGGCTTGCTGTCCAGATTTCAGTTTGTTGCAGTTCTGCGAGCAGCTCTATGTCATGCTGGGCTCTCGTCCTTGGAGTTTGGGAGCCACTCCTTCCGCATTGGAGCAGCCACGGAGGCAGCCACCTGTGGCCTCCCTGTCACACTCATCAAGAAGATCGGGAGGTGGAAATCTGGAGCATTTGCGGGCTATGTCTGACCTGAGCTGGGGCTCATCGGGCCCATGTGCTGCAGACAGGAGATAGCTGAGCAGTGAATGTGGACAGGCACTTTCATCCTTATTGCGGCAGGGGAGGACACTGGTATCCTGGCTTTATTGGCAGCAGGGATAAGGTTGGCGGAAAGCAGGCAAGGTGGCCTGCTGCCTGCCTGCCTCTTTGGCGGTCGCATGGTCAGTGGATCCAAGATAGTGGGTACCTTTGCCACATGCTAGGGGATAATCAGGTCCCCGTTGGGGTCAGGGGGTGCGGTGAGCTGCCCAGCTCAGGTGGGCGCGTAGTGGGCACCCCCGGTGGCAGTAGAACTGCGGTCAGCTATGTGCCATCTGGTTATGGGCCGGACAGTTGGGTTCATCAGTTAACAGGCGGGTTGATCGATGCCCGGATCCATGCCCATGCTTACGCCAACCTTGTCCATGTTTGTAGCCAGTAAAGTTGTGGTCTTTCTTTCTCCAGTTGAAGGTGGTTGTGTTTTCTTTGCTAGGAGGCTGTTGCCCCTGGCCACGCAATATATCTCAGTCCTAAAACAGCCGTAATGGACAGGTATTGCTGGAAACAACATCTATGCTGAGCTTTAGGCTTTATCAGTGCTCCCTGAAAGTCTTGGCTCTTGTTGTGACCTACCAGTGCCTGACCTTGGATTATGTTTGCCTTAACTCTTGGACTACACTTGCACTTTGTGATTTACTTTGGACCCCAGGCTGCTTTTTGATTCTGGCTCTGAATCCTCCTTACCCTACTTGTTGATGGAACCACTTTAGTCTGACCTCTGCTTTGCCTTCACACTCTGCTTACAGTTTCTCACAATGGTCTTGCCCTAACTACTGGCACCTGCTTGCCCAGAACAATATACATGAATTTTGCACTTTAGCAGCATCATTTCTTTGGAGTCTGCTACATGTGTGTGTGTGGCAAACACTGGTGCTAGTAATAATGGGCATATATTGTGTAGCAGATGGAAGTCCACACAGACCATGCACAAGGGCCAGGGCACCTTCAGATCTTAGGTGTTCTGAAGAAGAACACTTATGATTCAGAGCTGCCATGAGAAAATATCCAATATCTCACTGAAAAAAATAATTTCATGATTGCTATTTTGATTGTCTTTCACAGAGCTAAGACTCTTTTCCATTTATATAGAAAGAAATTGCAGTGATTACAGAGTCTAGACACCCCAATGAGGATGGCTGAAGGAGTACTTGTGCAATCATAGGCAGGTCCAACCTCCCTTCCACACAGGGCCTACTCTGAATTGCAGTCCCATTAGAAGGAGGAAATAGTCAGCTTCCTCTGGTTCCGACTGTTGGCACTGCACTAATATGAACTATTTCAGGTGCTAACATTTCATTTGCCATTAAATCCTTTGACAATGCTACATACATAACCAGTGACTAATCTTGTCTGAGTGTAGAGAAGAGTTACCTGCAAGTTATCTCATGGACACATAGGAAATATGTGAGGGGGTGAGCCTCACTCTTGACAGGTTGACATTTCAGAGCCAAACTGAACATTAAATGAATTCACTTAAGGTTTATGAACAATCAGGCAGTTTGAGGAAAGTGAATCTCCCAGGACACCACAATTCAATCCCAATAGAGTATTATTAAAGGGTTATTTGAACCAAATCTTTGTCAAAATGAGACAGAATGGATATTGTGGCCAGTGTTAACAACAGCATCCAGTCTAATCTTTTATTATCCCAAATTGAGTGGCACATTGGTGTAGGGTCATACTTCATGTCTTGAGTGTCGGAAGCCTGGCTTTTGTCATACTGTCAAATCGTTTTTTACCTAGACATACCACTCTATAGCCACAACTTCCTAAACTAAGGGAAGAGATTGACTCATCTTTATTACGGGTGTGATATCTCTCAAGGAACTCAGTTTGGCTCTTTTTGGCTCTCTGTTCTGACACTGTGCTCCTATTCAATGTTGTTGGGTACAGTGCTGCTGCCCTTTCAAGATAAACCCAATGTTTGGGCATGACAGGAAGGGCCCAGTAACCTCTGCAATGAAAAGGAACTTCCAGGTGGCTGTTCCCTTATATCGCCCAGGTTCAGGCAAAGATCTCTTTATTCAGAAAGCCCTTGGACAATGGATTGGTTGCTGAAGGAGCAACCTTTCATGCATGGATGATATAATTTATCAATATGCTTTTTAACAGCTTTTAATTCACTTGTGCTTTAATATTATAATTTGGGTGGGGCAAGTTTATTGGTTTTTAATCATATGGTGAACCTGAGTCCCAGTTTGCTGGTGTTTAATCACATGGTGAACCTGAGTCCCAGTTTGGGTAGAAAGGTAGGCATTATTGAAACTCTTGCATATTTTACTGGTAGATCAGGACTAAAATCCTGTGCCTTTACCCTTCTGCTCAGTCCAGCAACCGGTTGTATGTACAGTAGGAGTTTTGTGTATATCGGGAGTGGGAAACCTATCAAGTTTGTGCTATTCTTCCCCAATGGCAATGCTAACAAAAGTTGAATGCAACTAGAATCCAATGTCAAAGAGACACAGATTCCCCACCCTAGGTATATGTGATTCTTCTGTTGCACATAAGGATTGTTTGACGGTAGTTAGTTATTATTACCTGCGTTAATTAATTTATGGGGACTGCTTTTCGTGGGGAATGAGCATAGTCTAGTTGGAGAGCTCATGTTTACACGCAGAAATTACAGTCCCTGACATCTCTAGCCATAAGGATCTGACAGGAAGTGCTGGGAGTGAATAGATGGGCACAAAAGCAAATACTTCCAAGATAATTAATTATTTAATAATAATAAACAATACCAGGCTAAACTATATTTTGGCAGTACAATCTTGCATAGCCCAGACATTCTTGATTTTTTTTTGCCTTTTTTTTTTTTGATAATGCTATCAAATAAAAAACAGCAGAGAGATTAAGGCCATTTCTACAATACACTGTTACAGTGCTGTTACTCCACTTTCAACATCCTATGGAATCCTGGGGTTTGCAGTTTAGGGAGGGGCACTTAGAATTCTCTGCCAGAGAGCTCTTTATCATCAATAAACTACAAACCCAGGAATTCCACAGGATATTGAAAGTGGAATAAAAGCACTATAACAATCTTTCTATACACTATAACAGTGTAGTGCAGAAATGGCCTAAGTAACTAGACCACTGCCACATTAGGGGGAAAGAAACAGACAAGTGTGGATCTACACAGACGTCTCTGCCTCTAAATGCTTAAAAAGGCAAGGAGATATCTCGATGTCAAGAGACGATCTCGTGTCCCACTTTTGTAACATATGTGCAAAGGTTTTCCGAGGTGAAATATTTTATCATTTTCTTAAAATGAAAAACCAATCAAAGATACACAAAGAGAAGAAAAGAGAATGCTTATTTTCACTCCTGTTTTCCTGAAACATAAGCATTCTCTTTTCTGTTCCTTGTGTGTCCTTGATTGGTCTTTCATTTTATTGTTTACAGAATCAATGGAAAAGTCAACCACTCAACAACAGAAAATTCCAAGTTGTTCTTCATTTAGTTAAGAGAGAGCCTGTGCAGTTTCAGACAATAAAGGAATGGATTCTTGAGTCTATAGAACAAAAAAAGATCTATGTACTACCTAATATTTCATTGGAATGAATTGCGCAGATTTAAAATTTCTGAGTTTCTTTCAAAGTGATAAATTGTTTACTATTTTATCATAACAGATGCTCAAAACAAAGGAAGCAGGAAGTTGTTGCAGCCTGTGGCTGATCTACATAGCTTGACGCAGCTGAATTCAGTTGCGTAAATTGCTTGGTAGACTTTGTTGAAGGAGCCAGCCAGCAAGAAGGAATCAAAATTACAGTACTGTTTAAGGGCTCTTTCGTTTGCAATCAGCCAAAATTGTGCAGTTTTCTATCTTTCTCTGCTGATAATGCAAATGTACCCTTTTGAAGAAAGCTGCTTCATGTGTAACACATCCTGAAAGCAAGAAAATGACAAGGAAAATCTATGTTCAAATAAATACTTTCCACCTCTTCGACATGTCCTTTTCAAGAAAATGGAAGTTGTCATTATTCTGATGCTAATGTGAGCGCCTATGCAATCATCACTGTAAATCAGGGATGGGGAACGTGTAGAGCTCCAGAGATGCTGCTAAAGTGCAGTTCCCATCATTCCTGACCACTGGCTATGCAGGTTAGGAGTGATGGGACCTACAGTATAACAACAACTCAAGGAGTACACATACCCCATTCATGCAGTAAATAGTAGGATTGATTCAAAGTGTTTTCAAAAAATAGTATACACTCCATTAGAATAAATGCACTAAAATATTTTGAAATGTTTTGCCTTGGGGAAAAAAGTATATAAGTACATAAGCATGATCTTAGCCTTTTGGCAGATCAAGCTTAGTATCTGTTCTTGTCAGTTGAATAAGCATAATTCCCATTATTGTCAAACTTGCTCAGCAAAGCTAAGAAGAAAGATATAGAGGGTATACAAGTTCTGCTAAAATGGGACAATAAACCCCCTTCAGATGATCGATGTAGTCAGTACCTCATTCCTTTGACAAATAAACCTACATCTGGAGAAGTAGTAAAAATAAAGCAAGTACTTCTAAAACCAAGAAGAAAATATACTCACATGGTAGCAATAGATGACCGAAGGTTGCAGAGACGGCCCTCTAGTCATAGAGCACTAGTGTCATAAAGAATGCCAGCCAATGTTTTCATCCATGGCAAGGATGTCTGACATGTAGACACACTTCAGTGCAAAACAGCCAACCAACACAAGATTTTTTTGCATGTTGTGTAAAAAGTCTATTTGAATAAATAAACTACAGCCCTATACAACTTGGGTTCAGATCTGAAGGACCTTATCTCCCTTATGAGCCTATTATAGATCTAAGATCTGTGGGAGAGGCCATTATCTCCCCACAACTACTTTCTCAGGCTTGTTTGGGGAGAATAAGGGGAGGGCCTTCTGAGTGGCTGCTCCCAGATTTTAGAATTCCCTCCTTACAGAAGCCAGTCTGACTTTCTTCCTGCTTTCCTTCTGTCATTAAGTAAAAATGTTCCTATTCAGTCATGCTGTTAGGAATTAACTGAGATGATCTTTAAATAGCATTCTGTGCTGTTTTGTTTATTTTTATACTGTCTTTTAATGAATATTAATGGTTTTAGTTTTACAGATTGTTTTTAAATAACTTTTGTATTTACATATTTTATTAATATTTTGTATAGTATTTAATCTATACTAAGCCTTGGGTGCCATTATAGAGATACAAATAAATAGAATAAAATGTTAATAATAAATGTTTTTTGTATGAGGAGAAAACTTGTCTGCACAATAATGTTTTTGTGCAAAATGAAGTTTGTTGCAAAACTTTTTAAAAAAAAATCCTAAAATGCAATCAAAATGTACAAAATCTCTCAATGATATAATTAAGAAGAAAAATTTTAGTTCTATTCATTCTTGCATGCAAGAACAACGTAAACAAACATTTACATTCCTTTAAAATGCACACATATTTTCCACATAGAAGATTCCAAGTTCCAGCTCCAGTATGAGAGATTGACTAGCAAGTGATAGGAATCACTTTTGCTTGAGGAACACTGCTTTTCCACAGCTAGTTAGAACATCCTGGGTTAGACAGAATCAGAGTCTGGCCTTGGAGAAGCAGCTTCCTGAATTTGTTTGATTGCAAATTCAGAGGAGGAAAGGAAGAGCCTGTGTCACTGGCTCACCACTTTCCAAAAGGAATTTCAAGAGGGATATTGTCATTAGGAATTTCTCTAAGAACAATGCAGTCCCTCTCCTCCATGCAACTGCCTCTTCTGTGGCCTCAGAGGGAGAAAAGAATAGGTAGGCACAGCTCCATTGCATCTTAGCCCCAGTAGTGGATGAAAGGCTCTCTCCGCCATTCCAACTGCCACTACTGTGGCCTTGGAGGAAGAGAATAATAGGCGGATTCTGCCAGACTTAATCACCTCCCCCACTGTCATTCCCTTTTCCTTATGTTTCATGTCTTATTTATATTGGAAGTCTGAGGGCAGGGAACTGTCAAACTGTCAAAGGCTAGGAGACATTTGGGCTGAAGGGCAGGATATAAATATTCTAAATAAATAAATAAACATAAAAATAAATAAATATTTGGTGACTGGACCAGCACAATAAAAAGGTTAAGAACAGAACAGTTCTCGCTAGCACACTATTTTTCCAGCTTCCATTGAAATAATATGAATCAAGAGGCAATGAGTTCAACCACTTGTAAATAATATAATCAGATCAATTAATACTCTGTTCTGCGTCAGTTGAGGAATCCGTGTGCTTCAGCCAACGCCATGAACAGATCTGACAGAGTTGCAGCCAGCCTTCATGCTTTCAGTAATGGAGATTAGCTGGCACCTCTTGGTGGTATGCACTGCATGGTGTAAAAATCTAAGTGCAAACTTCAGCCAAAATCCAACTGCTGCTCCTAGCTAGAGTAGAACCACTGAATCCAGGAGAACTGAGTACAGGCATGTCTAAATTTATGTCAGGATTGGGTTCCTAGATTCACGATGTGAACTAAGACTGATGTAAATGGGGGAGCCAGTTCCACTGGATATTGAAGGATGTGTTTTGATGGAGCTGAAGTAGTCACAAAGTTAGTGATTTTACTCAGCCAATCAGTTTTAAACAGATTGAAAGCATAAAACATCAGAAGTTCACATCTTCAAAGCTTGAGAAACTCCCTTCCAGATAATGAGACTCCAGTTGCTCACCAAAGCAAGTAGAGGGGAAAAAACCCTTTCAGTCACATCAAAACTCCAAGATTGCAGTTTCTTCATCTTCCTCACATATCCCCCTTCTAAACATGCAAAAGAAATCCCTGCCTCCAAGGCAAGAGTCCAGCTTCTTCATTGCCCTTACCTCCCATCTTCTAAGCAGGCAAAAGAAACCTTTTCGTTTCAGAAATGCCAAGATTTCAGTTCTTTTCTTCCCTTATATATTCTGAATGATACTTTCATTATTTTTTTAACTTTATTTCTGGTGAAACATACATTTGAAATGTTTTAAATTGGGACAATGCAAATAGGCTTACCTATAAGTCAACTCAATTCTACTCTAGTTGGACACAGCAATCAGATGTAGACCTTTATGGCCAAACATCTCACCTAATTTTGGGACTTTTCTTTCCCCAACCCCCACTTTTTTGAATTAGCTGGACTGAATTTCACCATTTCAGTGGAAGCTGAATTGAACTAAAGACTTGTGGAGAACTCACAAGCTTACATCCTTTTAATGGCATTTTGGGGGGACCTAATAAAGATATTACTCAGTTTGGGATATGTTTTCTTATGAATCAGCATGGCTAGCTTTCTTATTGTTTCTGTAATAATATTAAGTCATTAAGGCTCTACCACCTCTGTCATCATCTAGGCGGGTCTCACGAATCTACTCCAGATGAGTTCCCACAAACGTTCTCATCGCCTCAAGCAGAAACATAAAGTGATGACTTGCAATGAATGCGCAACATAGCCATCAGGGACAGACAGACCTTTTAGACTGACACATCATCCCAAATGTATTTCCTTCCCATAGAGGCAGTTCACATAGCTAAGAATTTCTGGATGTTTTGTGACTGCCAATGCATAAGAAGTGATTCACATATGATTAGGTCAATAAACCACAATATTAACTGAAAGACACAAGGTTGAATCTTTATCATCATCATCTTATACACAAAGATTGGTGTGGCCTGCCCACCACAAGATCTGCTACCACTTATCCAACATAAAGTATATCCACATATGGATAAAAACTTCCCATAGTTGTGAATGTGTTGGCAACATTTTTGTTACCCTCTTTTGTGTTAAACTGAAATTACTATTCACATTACTTCTTAGAAAAGTTCTTTTTTCTGGCTTGTACTCTTTCACGTTCTTTCTGCTTTCATTGGTTTTCTCAAAGTGGGAGTGGTTGGAGCATGAATAATACTGTATGATGACTCTATGGGTGTGCCACAACTGATCTTGCTGACTGTTTTCCCCCAAATTGTCATGACATCCAAGCTGTATGATGCCTTATCGGGTTGATGAAAATTTTATCATGAAGAGGTCTTCCATTTCACTTTTAAATGTATATTTTTCAGCAACTGCTGACCCACTGAAGCTGTATACAGTACTTTGCAAGGCAAGTCAGTTCAGGATTTACTCCCAAGTAAATCCATGCAAGATTGCATTCTTGGTAGTGATGCTCACTCAGAAGTAAGACCTGCTGACTTCAATACTCCAGGTTGAAGAGTACAGCATTTGCAATTTTAGTCTTAATCTTAGTGGTAGTGTATACCGAGATGTAAATCCTACTGAGAGAAATCTTGAGCACGCCCAAACTGATTCCAGCACCAAAAAGAGAGAAGCATAATTGCAACAATGAATCTCTTCCCTCAGAAAGGAAGGGAAGAGAGGGACTTCTGTGAGGGAGGAAAATTCTTTTAAAAAGGGATTTTTACCTCTGAGCCTTATCATGCCATATTTAATATTGCATTGTTCCGTTGGAATCCCACTATAGCCATTCCTGTGATAGTATCGGCTTATTAACAGTCTCTATCACACCCTTTTAACATCTGTGGATGAGTAGCATTATTCACACTGTTCTTCTCTCCACATTTCAGTATCATTGCCTAGTCCTTTCCCTGCCCCACGTCTCAGGATTGGTCTGGAGGTTACTGGGCAGAGATCTCCTTGGGAATAGCTGAGGGAAGGACAACCTGGGAATGCCCACATCACACCCATTAGTGGATCAGCCACAGAAGGAAGCACTATGAGGAAGATTCATTACCACGGCTAACTGGATTCTTGTGTGAAAAGGGATCATTAATGGATTATTTACAGCATGAGAAAAGGGGATATTTGAAATAGATGGTGACACAATAGCTGCTGGTGAGCAACAGCTTTGTGCAATAGGACTGATCCTAAACCAGGAATAATGCATTGCTCTGGCAGTATGACATCTTAATGTGACAAGGCCCTCTGATAGTAGGAGACAGAAAATTGGGGTGAGATAGTTGGTATCAGTTGGGAAACAGACTGGTGGAACAGTCAGTCATTTGTCTGTGGGGAGTTACTAAGCATTGGGTGATTGAGTGGATTTAGACAATGTTCTAATAATGAGAACAGCGTTAATTGTTTCAACCTAAGAAATGAAACTTGAAAGTATTCTTTCTGTCTGACATTAAATAAAGTTAAACAGTTATTTTGTAAAACTGACTCTGGAAAGCATTATTTTACCCAAAAGTAAGGGTGAGGCATACTTACCACAAAGAATGTAAAGCTAGCACACACACTAGTCCAGAGAGAGGTCACCTGAAGGCCTACAGCCCCAAATCCAAGGGGGAATTTTATAAGGGGACTGGAAAGCAGAATGAGAGTGACTGGTTCCCAGGAGCTAGGAATTGTGAGGGCCAGCCCGGAGGGAAATCTGTGTGTCAAAACAAAACATCACCATTAGACAAGGGAACAAAAGTACCAAGATAGCAAAATGCATGCCTCCAAGAAGGAAAGAGGTGGTCACTTCAAATTTAAATTGTCACTTTTATTACACAAAAGGAAATGTGGTGCTGGTGGTGCTAGACCACCAGAATGGAAACAATGACTTCAGACAGTTGTATGCATTGTATAAATGGCAAATTTAAATGCGGAAATACCAATATACTATCAAGCACAGATATCATAACTTTAATTCCATTTGGTATTCCTCATAGATGTTAGATGTCATTTAGAGAAAATGAGTCTTCAAAGAAGCTGTTTTGGTTTTTGAATTAAGCTGAGAAACCAGTTGACAGCTGATGTAGTTTATCTGCACTCCAGCTAACACTGATTTGATTACTTTGGTAAGAACCTTTGCAGTCAGAACTGAAGTTTCCAACCATCTTCAAAGGTCGACTGCAATCTGGTATGGAGTGACTAGAGCATGAAGGACAGAAATCAGATCCAGTTTCTCCGGAAAAGGATCCGGTGGGCATAACAATCAAAGCTGGTAAAAGTGTTATTACCCCAAAGCATGGGTGCCACAAGGGCCACCCCATAATGCCAGTACCTCTATACAAAAGTGAGGAATAATTAGCTCAAAGAGGCGGCTTGTGGGGGGAGGGGTAACTTAACAAGACCTTTTCTACCAATGTTTACAGGCTCACACAGGAAAAGAACCAGCCAAAGATTTATAAGTAAGCTAAAAATATGTTTTTATTGAGGGGAATTCACTCACGCATGCACACAAAATGCAAACAATCAAATATTTACACAAGAGCTGATTTTAGGCTGAAGGGAGGAAATATTATATACAGAGAGGCTGAAGGGTTTGGGGTTTCTAATTACCACCACAGAACAGTAGTGAAGAAGTTGAAATGTGGCTTACACTTCTGTCTAAGGGCAAACAGATCAGGATTCAGAGCGACATAGTGGGTCCAGTATTTCATCTGACTGCATCTGACTCTCGAAACCAAGGGTTTATATACTCTGTTTCCCACCCTGAAGGGGTGTGAGTTAATTGCTCTCCCAGCCTAGTGGACAATGGGAGTTGCAACACAGACAATGGAGTCTGGATGGTGCTCATGGTTTCAATGCCTTGGTTGAGTAGGGGTTTCTGGGCCAAGCTGCAGTAGGATATACGTACCACAGGTGTCTTTGCCTCTGCACCGGGCCACCTTGTTGTTTCCTGTGGTTGGCAGTTGATAGGATTAGCTCAGAGCCATTAAGTCAGACTTTCTTGGCTAATTTCAGCGAACTTTTGACCTGGCCACACTGGGGTTACCGTTTGGCCTGTTTTTCAGCAAGGGTCCCTTCTTCCACATGCCTTCTAGTCAATGTATATAATTTATATATTATGCCAATTAAACATATCTGCCAATTAATTTATTTTGCCAATTAGACCATATCAAAATGTGGAGGTCTATGGCCTGGTAACATTGTCTCCTGGATACCCTTGCTAGGAACAGGGCCAGACACAAGAGAACTGTGAACCTGATACTTTGGGAATAATGCAATACCCATCTAACACTAGCTTTATACTTATTCCTAAATCAACTGCACCCTCATTCAACACAGAGAGAGGGAGACTCAACTAGAACAGTTTTTAAAAAAAAAAAGCTGACACAGTTCAAAAAAGCAAGAGGAAAAGATTTAAAGGACAGAAGTAAAACAATTTGGACAATTTATGTGTGTTTGCTTTGACCTAGAGCTAACATTTATCATATCTGTACATTGGTTGCTTTTTTTGGAAACTACATAAATCATAGGTCTTCACTAATAATCTTCACTGGATGATGTAATGCAAGAGAAACCTGGATTTATGCTACCATTCTAGGCATACCTAATTGGCTGTAAATCCTCTTGAGTTCAGTAGGACATATTCCAAACCAATGTGCAAAATATTAGCCTGTGTCACTGCAAAAGTGCAATGTGAGCAGCATATCTCAGCAGCTTCATGCCTCTGTCAGCATGACTGGAAATGGAAATGCAAAAGGAAAAGCAAATGATGTGACATAACTGATCCATGGACAATTGGCCTCTTAGTATGAGGCAAGGGAGATGGGTACTCAGAAAGCTGAGCCAAGTTAAAACACAGAGACAGTGTGGATGCCCCAGGCCAAGGAACTCTTTCCCCAAATGGTTAATTATAAGAAGTGGAGAATGTTGCAAGTGCAGCTACAGGAAGCTAGTACTCCAGAGGGCTTCCTATCTACTGTATTTACTGGTGTAGAAGACTCACTTTTTCCCCAAAAAAATACTGTTTGAAAATGGGGTGCATCTTATGCATCAGTGTGTCTTATATGCCAGCAAATAGTATTTGCCAGTGTATAAATTGGATGCGTCTTATACACAGGTCCTTCTTATACCCCAGCAAATATGGTATATCCACCAAAGCAAGGAGAGCAACTGCAAAGTCAGAGACAATTTTTCTCCATGCCCCCCTGCAGGTTGCACATTCCATCCCCAACCATGGCATCCAAAAATATATCTTTTTTAGTTGTATCTTCGTCAAAACAGTGATATTCCATCACTTGGCCTAAAAAACAGCCAAAAATGAGATATTGGGGATTGGGGCTGGGGGGAGAGTGTTGATGCACTTTTTTGTACAGGGGGCTTGCATATCCTATAACTGTCCTGATGAGGCAGAGACAGTCCCAAATAATGCCATCCCACTTTCTCAGCTACTTTAAAAATATTTCAGCTTCTCTCTCCTCCTGCCACTTCCCCCCTTTAGCGTCAGTTCAGTTGCTGCCAACTGAGTTCCAAGTGGAAAAAAAAGGCTGCACTTGGCTAACTCAGATGAGAGAGAGGAGAGGAGGGCAGAATCTTGCCCTTCCAAGTATGTTCAGGCAAAAGGAAACTGCTGCAGCCTCACCTAGATGTGTGTTGTTGTTCTTTAGTAGCTTTTGGAGGATATTGGATTGGTGCAATTTTGGAGCAAAAAATTATTAAAAAATTGTGCTATTTTTCTTAAATCTAGGGGGTTCAGGGGGATTTAGTGTATCCTCAGGAGTCTCTGGGGACTGCAAAAGCAGAGCAAGAAACCATACTCAGCCCACAGTCTGCACTTATTCCAACTCTCCCCTAAATAGAGCATTAGAAGTGCCTGCCAACACTGAAGTGAGTACTTCCTTGGAACAGTCAGTCACTGGAGAAAGAGGCTTGAGGAGTTTGCTTGAATAAGTCAAAGTTATGGCTTGTAAGATGGCCAGGGCTCGCACGCACAAGAGCCAAAAACTTGGAAAAGGTACTTTTGAGCAAGGTAGTTGGGATATTCTACAAACTCTAATCCAAGAAAGTAAATTTTTCCAGGCTCTGTGAAGGCCTGTTTATAAGAATAAATGAGGATAGGATCTCTATTAAAAATATAACCATTACTCTAACCTAAGTCACAGTTCAGGCTATTTAATGCATAATTCCTCCTGCTTTGTTACCTGTAAAATCTAGTTGTCATCCATTTTGCCAAGATACAGTGCTGCACAGTTTAAAATGCACCTGTGTATCAACAAATGTACCAACAAACATGTGCAACAATGATCAGAAAAATAAATTCCAAACCAGTCTAAATCACTAAAAACTGAGTAGAATAGTAGCAGGCAAGCCAGAATCTTGACCTCCTGCCTTTAACCCCAGACAAGTGTTCTCTAGGTAAGGCACCCTGAAGTCCGCAGTCTGAAATGCTGGGAGGTAAAGGTGCTGCATGATTGTTTAGAATTTAGAACTCTCACTCACTTGCTTAGAATTTAGAACTCTCACTCAGAGAAGCTGACACTGCATGACTTAATTTTCCTTCTGTGACCAAACGGAGCTCTGAAGGCTGAAAACAATAATAATTTACTTTGTTGGGTCTCAGAGATTCCTGGATTTCTATACTGAAGACTTTAAAAGCCTATAATTATTCTTATCAGTTTCACAGTCTACCAGGTGTTACCAACTGGAATTTTGGACCATCAGTTATTCT
This sequence comes from Ctenosaura bakeri, assembly GCA_948474755.1. Classification (NCBI taxonomy): domain Eukaryota; kingdom Metazoa; phylum Chordata; class Lepidosauria; order Squamata; family Iguanidae; genus Ctenosaura; species Ctenosaura bakeri. The sequence goes on from CAOLHI010001289.1 coordinate 197,339, forward strand.
GCTCCTGTCCAAGAATCTAGGAGGCAATGAGGTGTCATTGGATAACCTAGTGTGTTCTAAGCAGTATCCCGTTCTGGAATTGTCCTGTTGTAATCCTACCTGTGGCAATTTGATTCAGGTGTTTTGTGAGTCCATTTGGAATTGCTCCCAGAGCACCTGTCATTGAGATCACAGTTGTTTTCTTTTCCATTAGACACTGAATCTCAATTTGTAGGTCTCAATATTCCATAATGTCTTCCTTCTCTATTGTCTTCAGTCTTCTGTCACTTGGGAAGTCTTATTTATAATCCAAGCTTTTTCTCAGTAGGAGTTATATTTGGCACACTATGCTCTAATGGTTTCTCTGTCTAGGATTTTTACATTCCCATTTTAAACACCTTTTTCAGACTTATGTTCCGAGCAGTCCTATGCAGATGGAAAATCATATTTTGTCCAGAGCTTCCCATGTTTATTATTATTACTACTACTGCTGTTTTAATATTAAATTCTGTTTTCTACTCCAAAAAGGAGTTAATGTGGTTAGAAAAGTGCAAACGCACACACAAGTGATAAAAATACAGACAATAACCCTTCATGAAAACAAAATTATCAGCCTAAAATCAGAATCAAGGAAAAAAAGAACCCAAATTAAGTCAAGTTAAGTAATGACAGAGTCAAACATTTGTACTAAGATAGTTCCAGTTCCTGGTCAAATGCAAACAGGGAGGCCGAGAACCAAATTGCCTGCATCATGGAGTTTCACGTATGAACAGTGCAACAGAAGAAGCCTACTTACATCTTGCCACCAATCCTTGCCTTGGAAAGCAATGGAATTTGCAAGAGAGTAGCATCCACTGATCTTAAGGGATGAGTGTATTTACATAAGAGCAAACACTCCTTCAAGTAACTTGGTCCAAATCTGTTGGGTCTGTAAAATTAATAGCAACATCTTGAATTACACCCTGAATTGATACAAATGCTATTAATTGTTGGTCATCGCTTTGTTTGGATGAGGGGATGGGCAAAGGCCATGCCAGGAGAAAGGCAGCATACAAATGTAATAAATAAATACATAAAGAATTCTTGGGCCACACGTGCCCCTCCCCAAAGCTGCTTTTATATCCTCCCTCCTGTAACTTCCAACAGAGTGCCTTCTTCCTGGCATAGGAAAGGGTAAGCTATTGCATCTAGACTGAAGGGGCAGCATACAATATTTAATATTTTTTTAAAAACAAGTTTCAAAACCAGAAATGGATTTCTGGTTACTTCTAGTTTCATTTTGTTTTGTTTCATTTGTGGGAGAATTTTTGGCAGACTGTAACCCCCAGAAGGTGCTTGGTGGTCATCAGACTCACCACAGTTGCCTGCTCTTGATCTAGATATTACTGGGCTTTACAAAGTCCACACTTTGCTAGTTCATATCAATGGCTTTTTTCCAGTGCTCATAGAAATTCAGTTCTTTTTTTTATTTTGTTAATAAATTTTATTGAACAAAAACAAAAAGTAACCAAAAAAAACCCAACAACACTAATACATTGAAAGAAAGGCAGAAGGAAAAAAGATAAGAGAAAAAAGTTACAATTACAGTTACAAGAGCAAATATAGATATACATACCAATACAGACACAAATATACTTCTTCCCTGTACCTAATTGGAGTTAATATCCTTCAATTATTAATTCTCATCCCAATAATCTTAAACTTTTATTTTATTAATTCAGTTTATTCTGCTTCCTACTTACCTTCCTCCTAGTAAATATAAAGATATATTGTGGAAAAACAAACATGCATATAATCTTATATTTAAATATTCATTCTACTATAACATCACTCCACTTATGTTTGAGAAAGTTGTTAGTAGATTGCCATTTTTTAAATATCTTTTCTGACTTCCCCTTAATACGTTGCAAAAGTATATCTATTTCTCTCATGTCCAGAATTTTTAGCAACCATGTTTCCAAATTTTCAGTCTCAGACACTTTCAAAATTTTGCTAGGACTATCCTAGCAATAATATAAATAATATAAATAATATAAAATTATTCTCCAATATTCCTTTATTCCTGCTGTCTGTAAACCTTTAGTAATATTTAAAAGAAATAATTCACATTTCATGAATACTGTAATTAAGAGCATTTCCAACATCGCTACCTTTATCTTATCCCACAAATCCTTAATAAATGGACATGACTACCACATATGAAAAAATGATCCAACCTCTCGTTGGCATTTCCAACATCTGTTGTTACCTGTCTTGTATATTTTTTCCAGTTTCACAGGTGTTAAATACCATTGATAGAACATTTTGTAATAATTTTCTTTCAGATCCTGAGAAGCTGTAAATAAATTTGTTTTCTTCCATGAGTCTTCCCAACTTCTGAGACTGGTTTCATGTCCTATTTTCCTAGTCCATTTAGTCATTGTCTCTTTTACTGTTTCATCCCACAAATTCAATTGAATTAATAATTTATACATTTTAGAGGTTATATGCCAGGGGTTTTCAAATACAACTTTTTCAAACTCGTTATACTGTTGAGTCAAATCAAATCCTTCAAGTTTATAATTCTTTTTAAATCTTTCTGTTAGTTGCATATGTGGGAACCAATTACAGTTAAAGCAGGAATTCAGTTCTTTTAAAACTCCCAACCTTATTAAGATATTCAGACAGATAGCTACATAGACAGTGACATTATCAAGAAAACCTCTTCTCACCTATGTCATTTAAATGTACTTATCCACAAGGTCATGAGAATATGAGCACAATTCTCACAAAGCACTCGTTAGGTTTACCCTTTTGCAAATACCTAAGAGCACGACCTGATCTATAAGAGGATCTCCAGTATGTTGATGATATACTCTTCCTTTGTGTTGTTCACTTTCTCAAAAACCATCCTACATATAGTTTTGCACAATGGGAATTGAAAGACGAGCCCTGCTCACTCACAGGCATAGCTTAATTGCACATTTTTCAGATTGGGAGGGGGGGTTGAGAGGGGGGTCACAAACATGACCAATTTCACAGAGCATTTTAGAAATTAAGATTACATTTCGTTAATCACAAACCCCATTCGATGTATCACAAGGCATAATGCATCGCTATCTCCAAGGAGGCATATAAACATCAAATATAAATCAGGGGAGGGGAACTTTGGAGGAAGATTTTGACTGGCAACATTCTTTCAAGTTTTGTATCTATGGACTGCTGTCAGTTTGCAAACACAAATTGAATCTGACTGTAAACTTCACATCAATAGCCCAATTAAACAGACCAGTTTGGGGAGATAAGATGGGACCTTGACCACCATTTGTTAATAGCTTACCTTTCACAAGCAATGAAGTTCATTATCTTCTAGTGCACAGATGGCAGAGGCACAGAGAATATAGATTAAAGTTAGTAAGGTCCTCTCTTCTGTTTCGACAGCTTGATTCACTAACAGGGTCGAGACAGAAAGAGAACTTTTCAACTTCTTACTTTTCAGGAAAAACACTCATTATAAGCTATTGCTTAGTCTAAGGCATTTGAGGAGTGCAAACAATATTCTGCAAAAATTAGAAGCCATTTTGATTACTGTAGCAGAGAAGCATTTCATTAGTAATTTGTGTTACACTGAGCAGAAATAAAGAGAGGAATTCTTTTTGCAATCTGGTACTGAAAGCAGAGCCAAATTTACAAAACGTAGTTGGCTCCATGAATGCTTTGTTCTTATAGGAGGCTAACTCCAAACTAGGATATCTACAGACTTTAGGGCCAAAGTAGACATAGCCAACAATATAGCTTTACATTCAACATGCATGTTTTTAAAACAGCAAATACCATCTGAGGGAAGGAAACAAGGAGGGTGAATTTGTACCTTTCTTCCAATGGAAACAAGCAGCTTTAGGAGTACCATTTTCAGCAGGATGACAAGACAAGAGGAAAGGATTAAACTCCCATTCACATCTGCTGCTATAAGTCACACACCTCTGCAATATATGCTATTTACATTTGAAAATATGTGCACATCCAGGGTAAAAATGCTTTCAACATCATATCCCTAGTCAGACAATTAATGCTGTTCCACAACAAAGTATACTGGTAGCACTGTCATTTTGTCATGCAATCCACTTTCACTTCCCTTATTGGAATAATTAACGGGCTCTCACACTTTAATTCTACTATCCTTTTTCTTTTCTGCTTTTATTCTTTACAATCAGCTGTTTCTCTTCAAGGAAGGAGTATTATTGTGCTTATTATCAGAAATAAAGCCACATTTATCTTCACATCTTCTTCCTTTCCTTCTGGAGCAGTGGACCATTGGCCCAAGACATTTTGTTGCTTGGGGCAAAGGACAAAAATGGTGACCACCTCACTGTACATGCAGAAGCAAACTAGACTGGTGTTTGACAAATATAGGATGGGGGACACGTGGTTGGATAGCAGTACGTGTGAAAGGGATCTAGGAGTCTTCATAGACCACAAGCTGAACATGAGTCAGCAGTGTGATGCGGCAGCCAAGAAAGCCAATGCAATTCTCGGCTGCATCAATAGGAGTATGGTGTCTAGATCGAGGGAGGTACTGGTACCACTCTACTCTGCTTTGGTTAGACCCCATCTTGAATACTGTGTCCAGTTCTGGGCACCCCAATTCAAGAAGGATATTGACAAGCTGGAGCAAGTCCAGAGGAGGGCGACCAAAATGGTGAGAGGCCTGGAAGCCATGCACAGTCAGGGCTGTCCGGCAGTGGAATCTGCTGCCTTGGAGTGTAGTGGAGGCTCCTTCCTTGGAGGTTTTTAAGCAGAGGCTTGATGGCCATCTGTCGGGATTGATTTGAGGGTGTTCCTGCATGGCAGGGGGTTGGACTGGATGGCCTGTGTGGTCTCTTCCAACTCTGAATTTCTATGGTTCTATGATTTTATGATTAACATTGTGTTGACAGGACAATGTTGCTCACTGATCCAGAAAAGCAACAACCAACACTTTCGTAACTTGCTGAAAAATAGTGTTGTAATATGACAGTATAGTTACATTGAATTCCATGGTTGTGCAATTGATTGAGCAATAAACCCCACGCCCTTAAATTAATTCATTAGGTACTGGTTATCTAGGTCCACACTCACCAAGTCCAAAGTGAATGAGATGGCTACATGTGCTTGCAAAATGACTGACTGGCTGCATTATACAAGGAAAAGCCAGTACAAAGGGACATCAAAAAAGAACACTAAGTTATGTTACAAATAAGTGGTGCAAATAAACTATGATGCAAATAAACAGATAGTAAACAGTGATGCAAATAAACAGATTCCTGCCCATATTCTTCTTTGTTCTCCCTTAATTTCATCCTGCATTGCAGCTGATGTGTCTTTTATTCACAGAGTTCAATAGACACAGAACTTGCAAAAGTTACCCATCTTGCCTGGTTGATTCTGTGAGTTTTTGACCAAAAAAATAATATGTGCAAGGTCTGGAAACATGACAGTGAGAGGTGACACTTGTCTGGATAGCATTTTCTTTGCAATTTCTGGCACAATTCTGGTTCCATTTATTGAGCATCCTGAAATATGACAAGAAGAAGGAATGAACCAAGCAGCAGATGATAAGTTTCAAGTAGTTAACACACCTCACACACTCACAGAGATAGCCATGCCTGCCATACCAAAACCACATTTGGTGGATCACATTCCTCATCAGGTTTCATGTCTTGTCACTTCTTATCCACCTTATGAATCTTTAATGCAACACTCTCCTATAGATTCTCCAAGTTACTACAGTAACACTGAAATCAAGGAAGTATTAAATGCAGATGACAGATAATAATTTTGTTGTTAAGCTTTTGATCTGATCATATGCATACAACGTGGCATGCAATACCTCTTTTAAAAGACAGTTACAATGGTCCATATTCAAATCATCTACAGAATTACAAATGCATAACTAAGGCTGAATTTACACAGGCTAAATAATGCATCCTTTCTCAGTTCTGTTGGAATGCCGTTTCTCTCCTTCTTTCCAATGCCTGAGGGCTTTAAGGCAATTTTTTAAAAAACTCCAATTTACTCCACTGTGTTTGGGAAGAACCAGGTTTTTAAAACGTGTGTTTTGACTCCTGAATTGGCATCATGGTGGAATTGAGGGAGGAGGGAGCCAGGTTGGTGGGTGCTCACCTAAGTTAGGTGGTTGCTCACATAAGTTAAGTGGTCGCTCACCTAAGTTAAGTGGTCACTCACCTAAGTTAAGTGGTCATGTAGTTCACCTGATCATTCCCAACACAGGCCATTTCTGCATGACACTCTTACAGTGCGATGATTCCACTTTCAACCTCCTATGGAATCTTGGGGTTTGCAGTTTCGAGAGGGGCCACGTGGCCCCTCCCGAAACTGCAAACCCCAGGATTTCATAGGAGGTTGAAAGTGGAATCATTGCGCTATAAGAGTGTCATGCGGAAATGTTCACAGAAGGGTAGCTCCTTCGTTTATAGTGATGTCCCAAAAATGGAGTGCTGCTTCTAAAAAAAATGGTGTTAGTATGCACACACATGCAGTTGGCATGTCATATCTTCCTTCTCTACCAATGATGAGGCAGTCTCATGGGCAAACACAGTAAAACACTTTCCTGAGAGCAAGCACCATAGAATTCAGTAGGACTTACATCTGAGTAGACCTGCCTAAGATGCATCATATGCCATCAATCCTACACCCACTTTTCTGGAAATTAAGTTTAGAAAACACTTTCCTAGAAGTAAGCACTATTGAATTCAGTAAGACTTACCTGTGAGTAAACCTGTAAAAGATTTCATCATATGCCATCAATCCCACAACCAATTTCCAGGCAATTAAATTTAGAAAATGATGCAGCAAGTTAAAGGAGGCAGAGGCAACGCATGTGAAGACTGAGGTGACTACCCAGGTACTCACCCAATCCCATGGCAGTGCAAGTGGGTGGTCAGAATGCTGGAAAGCAAAAGAAAACCTATTTGATTATGCAAATATGCACATGCTTAATCAAACAAAAGAAAATTCTGCAGCCGCTGCAGTCATGTGACCAGACGTAACTCAATACAGGGAACCAGTGCACACAGTAGGAACACTCTTCCCATGTACCAATGTGACTGCATGATGAGTGTCCCATGTGGCTTTTCAAACTAATTTCAGTTTGGGTTAAAACAAATGCATGAGGCAGTAAAGAGGTCTAACCAGGCCAGGATACTATGCAATGGAGCTGAGATATGGCCCTTGTGTAGCTTTAGCCTAAATAGCATCTCCTGGCTTGACCTCCCCGCACCCTACTTTACCAGACACCAGCTACTCTGAGAGACAGAGGTCTGTTTGCTGGTGATTGGGGTACAGCGAGAATGCCATTTCCATCCCCTCCCATCAGTGAGTGGGGCTGCAACACGGAACTGCAACAGAGGTCTTACCTCTGATTGTCAGAGCCTTACTCACTAGTGGAGGAGCGGAGCTGAAACATCATCCTCTTTGTACCAGGTCACAGGCAGAACAGATGTCTCTGAAATACTGCTGGCTGTTAAGCTGGGCTTGGGCCTCCTGGCTGTAAAAGTGGGAGACAACTACATAGCTTTAGTGAATACAGAGCAGTTACGGACCTGTAACTCTAAGTTACAAATCTCTAACTGCAATACAGAATGCCACGATCTTTCACAAAGGGACTCTGTGATATTCAGCTTCACAACAAACACATAAGAATTCTACATCATCAGAGGTCCCTGGCATTGGCATGGTCAGTCACTCACAGAACATCACACTGATGTTTTTTGGAGATAACATCTTTGCATGCACTATACTCATTGGTAGTTAAGTTGCATGTCACTCTAGCAGTTTAGACACAATGAGTTCATGGCTTTCCTGTCTGTTTGTCCACACCCACTCTCTTCCTATAGCACTTAAGCATTCTTTGTTCTCTGGGATCTCTGTTCTCTCTTCCTGCCCGCCTGCCTCTATTAAGCATGTGGCTTCCAGGATAAGAAGCTCCATCTTTTCCTGAAACCATGTAATTATTGACTTTTTCCTATTTTCTCCAAGAACATGAACCTGTGTTGACTGTGCACAAGAATCTGCAATTAAACAACTTGTAATGTCTTGTCTTATCCTAAATCAATACTCTGTCTTCATGGGTAGATCCAAATTTTTTTTATTAGGTTCAGCACACAGACAACATCCCTGCTAGAACTGAAGATAACAATACAGCTTTCAATTTTAAGAACCCCTCATGCCCCTCCCAACTCCTTCCAACTCACAATCCATTCCTACACATCAGATTACATTGGTCTGTTAGAATTGTCGGGGAAATTGAAAAAATATATTTGAATATTGAGAGACCTTGGTAATGAGACTCTCAATCAGCAGAGTATTTTAGTAATTGCACAAAAACGGAAGTTGAACAGATCACCAGTCCCACTTCTGTAACACCATCCCAAACACACTTAATCTAGCTCAAAATAAACACAAAACAATTTGGTTAAAAATATAAAAGAGTTTACTCACAAAATCTTGTACATAGTCTATACAGGTTCAATTCTTGAAGAAGGTAGGAAGAAAATTAAACACTCACATGCTTGCTGACAATAATCCTTGTTGGGAAATCTCAGAGCATGCTTTCAAGTCAAAAGGCGAAGACAAAAAAAGGGGGGGTAAATGGCAAGAGAACATTTTAAAAACAAAACAAACAGGAAGTTTTTCTCTAGACTATCTCTCTATGCCTACAATAAACATGCAAACTAGCCATTTAATTAGGCATGCAAAGGTTGCCACTCCCAACAAGAATTACCTTGGTTCCCATGCTCCCACCAGGCTTCCCCTCCCATTACCAAACATCAAGGTGAACACAGTAATATGACTACTATATAGCTAAACTAGGCATGGCTAACATGGCAGAGGTGGTGGTGGCCCTCTCACACTACTTTTCTATACCTGTATGGAGAAGAATAAATTTGATTTCTTTCTCTACTGGATCCTTTTGTATGGGGGGACAGAGTGGCTGGTAGACTGTTCAAACTTCTGCCTAGCATGTTAATTGCTCTGCCAATGAGATCCACCAAATCTCTCCCATTTTCCCAATGTTTTCTCTTTCTGCAGGAGCCTACTGCTTTGTGTTCAAAATCCATGGGATCCTCTTGTAAGTTTTATTATTACCATTTGAACATCACTATTTCCATCTTTGCCCAACAACTAATAGTGTCACTCCTTCTCCTCTTCCAGAACACCTGTTTGTTCCTACACAGCTGTTCCTAAACACATTCTCATATGTAAAAGATGATTCCTCAATGCACAACAACAACTCTTGAAACAAATTACTCAAAGGTGTATTTTATATTTACATAGTTTCCCCCATTTCCCACCCATGCCAATTGCCACCACAATCCAGAACCATGCAGTTTAGCAGACACATTATAAAAATGTCTCCCACTCCATTAATGCTTGCAGTTGTATAATTTTACAGAACTATAGTCCTTCCTTATTAGTACTGTTTTCACAGTCCCATTTTCTCCAGTATTAGCAAAATTCATTCAGACACTTATTCATAAAAACAGAGAGGATGCCTATGTCAGACTCTTTTGTTCTCTTGTCTGCAACTCCACCCTTTTGCCTCTATTGTTTGCAATTTTGTTAAAAAATAGTTCAGTCTTCCATGTGGTTAGCGAACAACCTTCCTAGGCTATCCTTTAACCTACATGTCAGTGTTCAACACAGATGTAGCATGATGGTGTCACCTAAACTTAAAAAAAAAAAAAGAGGGAGAGGGCTCCTGTATTTTTAACCGATGAAGAAACGCATAACAGAAGAGATCATTAGACAAGCCAAACCAGCTGAATTGCTTTCTTTTTCATTAGCATTAAAGGTCCAGGACCACAGAACTATTTTCCATCTGGATATCTTAGTTCTACCTGGTTTAAATTTTTTTTGTAAAAAAAGAAAGAAAAAAATTGTTCAGCAATTGCATGCAACTCTGTTTCTTCATTGCCTGCCTGCTGTTCTGCCACTCATAGCCAAGCAAATGTATGAACCTGCATTTCTTCTTGTACTGAGTAGGATTACAATCATAACAAATTGTCATTGTTAAAGTGAAACTAATTTCATTCCCCAACTTGGCAGGGACAGTCCCAATTAATCCTCTGCTGTCCCACTTTTCAGCTGCTTTTAAAATTTCCCAGTTTCTCACTCTTTGGGCCTTTCCAAACCTACACTGTTTTAATGCTGTTATTCCACTTTCAACATCCAACAACTTTCAACATTCAAACAATGGGGTTTGTAGTATACTGAGGCCAAGGAGCTCTCTCGCTGAGAATTCTAAATGCCCCTCCCTAAATTGCAAACCTCAGGATTCCATAGGATGTTGAGAGTGGAATAATAGCACTATAACAATGTAGTGCGGAAAGGCACTTTATGTTCCAAGCTTTTCTGCTTTGTTGTCAGCTTATTTAAATTTCTGCAAACTAAGTTCCAAGTGCAAAAGTAGTTTGTACTCAGCTAACCCTGTGGCGGGGAGAGGGGTGATCTTGCCCTTCCCTGTGGATTCTGCAGCCTCTCCTGGCTTGTGTGTTCTTCCTCATTTATATCTTTTGTTATTTTGACTGCATTCTAATGTTGCTTGGCCACATGTGTCCTGGTTTTCACCTGTGAAATGTTGAAGGGTATCCTAACCTGTACCACAATGATCCAGCCTTTCTCTTCCTTTTCTTCTGCTGTTTTGTAGAGAAAACCCATGTCAATTTCACATGAAACAAATATGGCTTACCCGAACTTTCTGCAGAGGAAAAATTTCCAGTTTCACCACTATTACTGGAATGCACTCTCGGTGCACAAGACTGGTGGTATGAGGCCTAGAGAGGTCTGCCTCCCCTTTATAATGTAGGCAGGATTGCTACCCAGAGGGCCTCAAAAGCAGCCTTTGAGTCTGAAGGCTGCACTCTCTTTCTTGCTGAAACCTTTTCACACTAAACAAAGCACTATGATTCTATTTCTATGGCTGCATCTTACAGAATCCTAGGGTTTGCCATTTGGTGAGGTGCCAAAGTTCTCTGGCTGAGAATCTGGATACTACTTCCTAAACTTGTATAGAATGTTCGCAAGAAGTTGAGAAGGATGGAAAACCACAGTCATGGGGAGAAACAAACATAGTGGTGATACCTAAAGAAGACAGAGACAAAAGAGAAGTTAAGAATTATAGACCAATTTCTCTTCTGAATCTAGATTATAAAATTTGGGTGACGATATTGGCAAAGCGATTGAGACATGTAATACAGGATAAAATACAGGAAGGACAAACAGGTTTTCTTTCAGGCAGACAAATGAAGAACAATATTAGAACTTTATTGAATACAATTGAATATTATGATAAAAACCCAGGAAAGAAGATAGCTAGATAGCTATTATTTCATTGGATGCAGAAAAAGCTTTTTCCTGGGGCTTTATGCATTATACTTTAAAAGAATATGGCCTGGGAGAAGTATTTTGTAAATGGTTGGAGATGATATACCGGGATCAATCAGCGAAGTTAATAATAAATGGAGATAAAACACAAAGCGGAAATAAAGAAGGGGTACTGCAAGGGTGCCCGCTATCACAGTTATTATTCATAGTAGTACTAGAAATATTATTGGTAGTAATAAAAGAAGATCCACAGATAAAAGGTTTTTTAAAAAATAAACTTGTACAGAATGCAAGACCAGCTCATCGGAGGAGAAGCAGGTGATAAATAAACTGAACAAAGTAAACTCTTGTTGTTTTAAAATGGAGTGCTTCCCACCTACTGGTAGCAGCTAGGACAGGCAGTGGCATAGTGTGGTGCGAGTGGGGGAGGCATGGGGCGGGTGGGGACAGCGGGGTGATGGCATGCAAGGGAGGGACGACTGCACATGGAGAGGTGCAACGCACACAGAGGAGGGGCAACACACATGGGGAAGGGGTGACAGTGTGCGGGATGGATAGACAAGGAGTGGTGGTGCCCAAAAGAAGTGCCGCCCAGGGCGTACCACCCAGGGCACAGCACCTTCAAGGCCCTACGCCACTGAGGATCGGAGTGCTTTTCATCAAGCTCATTTGATACAGAGCTTGGAAAGAGTTACCGTTTTTGGATAACCATTTCCACAATCTCCAAGCCAGCATGGCAACTTGAGCATTCTGGGAGCAATTCCACTTTATCTTATTTATTCTGTTTTATTTTTATTTAAAAAAACATCATTTAAGATATTTTATTTTTATTTTAAAATAAATACTAAATGCCAACTTCTATGCCAAAACCCCACATTGGATTATTTATGTCCTTTGGAGTTTGGGAAATAGAGGGAGTGGGTGATACCTTCCTGTCCTTTGCCACCCCCAGTTTCAGAAGACACCAGCCACCACTGGAAATAGTAGATTTTTTTAAAAAAAAAAATCTGAATTGGCTAAAATAGAATAATTTTACCATCAATTGCATTCCTGCCCATTCCTCCTTCTCTCTTTCTTGCCAGAGTAATGAAGAATAGACATTGACAAGACTGTGTTTAGCTTTCTGTTTTAAACCAGTATGTTCTAGCTGATGGCTTCATAATGAAGAGTGTAACATATCATGCTGTGAGTGAATTTCTCTTTTGTCTGCTATATAATTTGGCTCAGACAGTATTTATCCAAGAAATTATATATTAGCAGATATATCCAGCCAGTGCTGTTAGGAAACTAGATATTTTTGAGACTTGGTGTATCAGTGCCTTAATTATTTCCATCTGATATTGCTTGGAAAGCTATCATTCAGCATATTGTTGAGATTTTGGCTTCTCTTGGCTTAAAATATTGCCCACTGAAACCCTTATGAAGCTCTTGTTACACTCCTTGTAGGACAAAATCCAGGCTGTGTAGAAGGCTTCACTTAAAAGGTGGTCTTTAATAAAACACAAATGTCACCACATAGAAAATACACATTCAGAGCAATATTACTTTTCTGTAATGAATATTGAGGGGTTTCTCTGAGTTTAATCTGGTAATACATTCCACACATACATTCCACTTTCTCTGTTTTCCTGGTAAACATACACCCACCGCTCAAATAATGTTTCTCATGATGGAAAACCAGGAATTCAGGCTATGAGTATTTAGTTCAGCATAAAAATGCTCTCGATATTTTCTTTCTTTCTCTTTTTTTAAAGAATATTAAGAGCCTTGTCCTTCTTGATATTTATAATATTTTTCTAAGCTGCCTTGAGTCTCTTGTTTTGGTAAAAAGACAGCCTATAAATATAGTTAATAACAGTTTGCCAATGAAAATGGAAGGTAATTTTATTATCTAGACTAAATCCTGAAGTAAATCCTGTTTCAGTCCTAGAATAGACTCATTCAATCAGTGTGATTTACCTATGTGTTAATTCACTATTCAACAATTGACTGAACACTGAGAACACTTCTACTCTAGCTGGGAATACTCAACGGGATGCTAACCCTTATTGTTAGTCCTAATTAGAGCAGACCCAAAGAATTAATTGGATTTACCTGAGTACGGATTTAACAATTGATTTGATGAGTCTATCAAGAAGATCTCAGCCACTGCATAGAGAGCATAAAGCAATGATCTGAAGTCTAAATCCTTCTAGATTGAAAGGGGCACAAAAACAGCATTTTTCCTTCTACTATATGCCCTTGTAACCGAATCATCAATTATATCTGAAGGGGCACAGATCAAAATTCAAAACTACAAATTAATTATACATTTATTTACAGATGATGTGGCATATGTCAAACCCAATTATCAAACTCCTCTAAAATCATAAACTGAATAGATCAATTTGAAACATGCTTAGGATTACTTACTGACCACAGCAAATATAGGATGCTGGGTTTAAGTACAACCAGCCCCTACATGAACAAAATATGAGTGTCCCAGAGATCAACAATCACACTAAATACCTCAGTGTTTGCTTGCCATAATCTCTCAGAAATATCATTAAACTAAACTTTAAACTAGCATGCCAATAAATTGTAACAATAATTAAGAAATGGACAGAATTGCACCTTCTCTGGTTAGGACTGCAATGGAACCCGCATCCACGTTTGCCCTGCAGTTCCAACCCTTGGGCTAATGTCACTCACCTTTACCCTTAAGACTCCTCCCTGGATGTGGTACTCAGGCCTCAAGGTGACCACTATACTGGACAAGGGAATTGATCAGTGGGTTCTATGTGACCAAATCCACCTTATCAATTCTTAAATGAAATTATTCAGACAGACTTGTAGAAAATAAAACCAGAAAAGATTTGCTATATATAATGTTAAACATGAACATTCATCCTCCCAAACTCTTTCCAGACTCTCAGTTCCTATCAAACCAAAACCCTACTGAGATTTCATCAGTTCATTTCTTCCCAAGTGGCCTATCTGATCTCTAATTCCAACTGGCCCTATCTGATCTGGTTTTATATTCTTTTTCCTAAAGCTACTCCAACAGCGTTCCATAAGTCATAATTGGATGGTTCTACTCAGGCTTGACTAGCTTTTCTTCACAAGGACAAACAGTGATAACGAAAATGGTTTTAGTGCCAAAGTTAACATTTCTATTCCAAGTAATATCTATTGCAATACCAGAAGCTCTCTTTTTAAAAAGGCAAAAACTCTTGATAGACATACATAGAAACAAAATAACACTTAGTGTTTCTGCCATTACTATACTGGGAGCATGAGAATTCCTCATCTTAAGCCAGGTGTGGGAATCATGTGGTCCCTAGAAGTTGCTGGACTGCAACTTCCAGCAGCACACAGCCAAGGATGAGAAATGTTATTCTCAGCCAAAACCAATCATAAGATTCAGTGTGGACTCGAATGTGGCAGTCTGGAGGTTATCTGTTTCTACTCAAGGATCAATCCTACTCACACTGAGAGAAACAGATAGACAGAAAATCAAAAGAGCAAGATAGCAAAGCAGACTTTTTTTCACCAGAGCCACACTGCTCCTTCAGACAGGCCATTTGTGTCAGGAGGTTCCTGTACTTCTTGACATAGTTCTTGGGTTCTTTCAAAATATCTGAGTGCTGTTTCTGCCATCCCAAACAATTTTATGGAAATTCCTGGCAACATGTTATTCCCATCCTCTAGTACAGGGATAGGCAACTGTTGAAGGATGAGAGGGGGTTGCCTGGAGGACCCTGGAGGATCACACCTGCTCACACAATTTAAAATGCCCCCAAATGCCTCTAGGGAGTACAGGGGCATTTTCACCATGTCTTAGGTTTCAAAAGAGGCTTCTCTTGAGCCTAAATTGATCCAGAAGGTCTGCAGAATGGAGTAGAAAGGTACTGTACACCTCCAGTGGACATTTTGGAGTCTTTGGGAGAACAATTTTGTCACCATCACCCCCCACACACTGCCACATCCCTGATGAAAGAAACACTGTAGCAGGTTGTGTGCATGTGCCCAAACTGCTCCCCTTATTTTCAAACAAGAAAGCAGTTTCATCAACCACACACACACACCCTGCTTCCACATCCCTGCAGGTGTGTGCGCGCTCCCAAACTATGACTCTAGAGACCAGGGTCTGAATCCCCACTTGGCCATGGAAACCCACTGGGTAACCTCAGGCAAGTCACATTGTCTCAACCTCAGAGAAAGGCAAAGGCAACAAATTGTGCCAAGAAACCCCCCCATGATAGATTCACCTTAGGGTCACCATAAGTCAGTTTTCAAAGGGCAGATACATGATGGCTAGAAAAAACCTCCCCTATCAGTGGAGGTTTTTTGTTGTGTGCCTTCAAGTCACTTCTGACTTATGGCAACCCTAAAGTGAACCTATCATAGGGTTTTTTGGGGCAGGTGAGATTTGTTCAGAGGAGATTTGCCTTTGAGAGAATGTGACTTGCCCAAGGTCACCCAGTGTCTGAGTGAGGATGTGAATCCTAGACCATTTCTGCACTAGGCTGTTATAGCGCTATTATTCCACTTTCAACATCCTATGGAATCCTGGGGTTTGCAGTTTGAGGAGGGGCTGGCCAGGATGTTGAAAGTGGAATAATAACGCTATAACAGCCTAGTGCAGAAATGGCCCTAGTCTCCAGAAGTCTTTAAAACCTGAATTAAGTCTTGGGAGGGGGGGCTGACAACAAATGATATTCACAGGGCATCCCCAGTAAAGAAAAAGTTCTAAGACATATCGAGACAAAAATATTTTCTCTTTTCTTTTTAATTTTTTTACTTAGAGTGCACATCAGCGCATCAATCAATCAATGAAATGTCACATTTGTGCTACAGAAATAATTTTTAAAAAATAGAAGAGAAAGAGAAAAATTGCCCTTCAAACCATAGAATTACCCCAGCAAACTATGCCCCATTTTTTAAAAAAAGTCCCCTTTGGAATAACCCTACTGTAGATCCAAGAAACTGATAGAAACAGCCCCCACAAAAGCATGGAATAAAAGCATGCAGAAGCACCACAATGGTCAAAACCCAGTGAGCTGCATTGCCAGAATTCACACTTGTTTAGATCAATATGGAAGAGATGAGAGTCCAGCTGAAACCACAATGATTCGAGTAACCCTAATAGAATTTGCCTTATGATTAAAAGGAGAATCTGTCAGTCGCTGAATCCAACCCCTTTCCCTTCTCTCTTCCAACCTCAGTGTTTTTCACAGAAATGAAACCTAAAAAGAAGCTATCTTTAGAAGTTTGGTGTCTGAATTTTAAAAACCCCAGATTGTCAACAAGACTTTGTGAAGGATTCAACTGGGGTCAGATTCTGGATGGAAGTCCATTTCACCTCAGGAAGCTTTAGAACTGGTTTGGAATGGCCCTATTTGATTTAAGATTTTGGATTCAGTCAAAACTAATGAACTCTTTTAAGGATATGAAACAATCAGCTCAACCATACAGTTGGCATATAATGAAATGAACAACTGCAGAGTATCATATATGAGTAGATAAGTTAAGGCAAAAGAGGGCAATAGAAGTGAATTCTTTCCCACTTGCTTAAATCCCATCAGCTTGACTGTATTTTGGACCTGACTGCTAGTTGCTGGGGGAGGTTTTTGTGTTAAGCTGAGCATCATATCAATTCTTAATAAAAATAGTGAGAACGTATTAGAGAAGAGGAAATATTTGTGACTTCTGTTTTAAAAAGAACATATTGTTTCAGTTTGAATAACTAGCTACTTTAACATATTTGCTTAGTGTAATCTTTGTGACCTAACATAGGTTGAACTTAGAAATGTCGATTTTAAAAATATTTCATTTCAAAGGTTGAAAGACACTGTTCACTTAACTATTTACTTTGCCTTGTACAAAAAAGATGCAGTTCAATAGCAGCACTAGGGCGAGGCCTCCATTACTTTGATATGTCATTTTCATTTGATCGGCAAATATTCTCACAAACTGGAAAGGGCCTGGAAGGAATAAAATGAAAATATTTTTGCAACGCAGTGCTGAGCTGAAACAAAGCAAATAAAGAGCACAGAATTGAATCAGAGATAGAAAAATGTAAAGACAAAAAGAAATAAAGAAAGACGAATCCCCAAAGTAAATCAGGAAACACTGAATAGGAAATGTTGCTTCTTACACTGGAAAGCAAAGCTGTGATGTCTCCTCCACATTTTACCAAAGTGCCATTGTGGGAGTCCCCCCACCCTCGCCATATGCCTGCCTTGATATGCTTCTGTGACACCTTTGGCAACATGCCACTAAAGTCCTTCTGCAGCAACTCATAATTTTCTACCTGAGAAATTATTTGGAGATGTGGATTAAGAAGGTCAAAGAGGCGAAGATTCCTGTTTCTCTCACAGATGGATAGGCTAGAGAATTCCGGTCAATGTGTTTTGTTTGGGTGATTTCTGAAACACTCTCTTCTGTAAAACTTATTTAAAACCACAATAACATATGTTTAGCAACTAAAATGTGTACCACAAAGGAAAATATTTTATTTAATTATTCATTCATTTCATTTCATTTTTATTGCCATTTCCGCACTACACTGTTATAATGCTATTATTCCACTTTCAACATCCTTTTGGAATTCTGGGGTTTGTAGTTTACTGAAGCCAAAGATCCATCTGGCTGAGAACTCTAATGCCCCTCCCTAAACTGCAAACCCAAGGATTCCATAGGATGTTGAAAGTGGACTAATAGCACTGTAATAGTGTAGTGCAGAAATGGCCCGTGTTGCCTTTCTTCCAGACTAGGGCTTTCAGAGCAGCTCACAAAAAATATGTCTAAGAAAATGCTGGCATGGTTAAGAGGCACTGGCCTACAGGCCAGATCCAACCAGCAGGGGTTCTCCATCAGTTCGGTATGTTTCTTTTCTTATTAGCTCTGATCATTGATGACTGATTGAATATACAGTTCTCCCTCCACATTTGTGAGTTTGAGACTTGCTGATTTGATCATTTGTGGGTGGCTTGCCTCCCCCATTTCCCCCTCCCATTCCCTAATGCAGGGAGAAGATCTCCTCCCCTGCATTTCCCCTGCCAGCTATGGCACTGGCAGCTGTTAAGAGAGTAAAATGGAGGGGACATCTCCTCTGCTCAGCTCCCCTCCCAGGCAGCCGAGGGCTCCATCATGCCAGGGGTGGGTGGCAGAGGGAACTGGGGAGGGCGATCTCGCACTCCCCCCTCTGCTCCCCTGCGCTACTGGAGGGATCCCACCAGGCAGAGGAAGTGGGGAGGATGATCTTGACTTCCCCACTCTCCCATAAGCCCCTGCACAATTGCCCCAGGGGTGGGTGGAAGAAGCATGCAAGGAGTGTGATCTCGCTCTCCCCACTCTTTTCTGACCTACCATGGCACGATCCCACTAAGGATGGGTGGGAGAAGCATGTGGGGAGCATGATCTTGCTCTCCTCGCTCTTCTTCAGCCTGCCACCGAGGGGTGGGTGGGAGAGGCATGTAAGGAGTGTGATCTCGCTCTCCTCACTCTTTTCCAGCCCGTCACCAGCATGATCCCACTGAGGGCGGGTGGAAGAAGCGAGGAGTGTGATCACCCATTCTCTGCATGTCCTTGGCCACCGCTGGTGTGATCAGGCTTGCCATCTGCCTACCTGCAACTCCAGCGCAATCGGCCCTGCAGCAGTGGGGGAGATGGCGAGGGGGGCAGAAAAGATATTTTCCTCCTGGTTGCCATCTGCCGGCCCACAGCTCCAGGATCGATTGTCCCAGCAGTGGTGTGGGGGCAAAAGGGAGGAAAGATTTTTTTCTCCCCCTCCCATCTCCTGCCTGTTGCCAACAATGACTGTCGTAGCAATGTGAGCAGGGAAGGAGGGGTGATGAGGGGAGTTATTCACGGTTATTTCACTTTTGTGGGGGTTCTCTGCACGTATCCCCACGAATGTGAAGGGCCTACAGTAAAAGTATCAAAACAGTGTTTAAACTTTAAGTGCACTGCATAGAACTGAACTGTACTTTGCAAGCAGAAAAGCTTGGTGAAAATAGCTCTTGACTCTCAACATCATTTGTCATATTTTAACATATACCTATTCAGTTATTGTGTGCCTTCAAGCCATTTCTGACTTATGGCAACCCCATGGCAGGGTGTTCTTGGCAAGATTTGTTCAGGGGAGTGTTACCTTTGCATTCCTTTGAAGCTGAGAGTGTGTGACTTGCCCAGAGTCACCCCCTGAGGTTCCATGGCTAAGCTGGGATTCAAATCCAGGTCTGCAGAGTTGTAGTCCAATACTTAAACCACTACACTGGCTTTCATACCTATCTGGTACTTACATATTTGTTTTGCTGGTTTAGTGTTGTTTCTCTGTTATTTTACTTGTATGAATTCCTGTTGCTATGGCCTTTGGCTTTTATGACAGAATAAATCTAAATCTAATCTCTCTGAAAAGCTCTTTCTAAGGGAATCAGAGTGTATAAATGGTGCCACAACACTTTGGGGGGTGTCTTTTTCACCTTCTTGATATTATACGCTATGACAGGCACTCTCCTGGGATGTCTTAGCTATTTTCTTTTCCTTCCTTTGTTAAAATCTCTGGAATGGATGTCTACATTGAACTTTCTTTAGTAAAGAATTTAAATTAGAACAGAATGCTGCAGCAGAGCTATGATAGTCTCTCAGAGGAGGTTTGCCCTGGGTGCTTATAGTTTGCTTTCACCTCATGTTATTGCCTGAGGTTTTGGCTAACATTGAGTCACTTGCCTTTAGCAATTTAAATTCCTTAGAATCACTGTAATTTTCTGTAGTATCTTGGGGAAGCCTTTGAAAGAAGTAGGACAGTGTGTGTTTATGTGTGTGCGCGTCTGTGTCTGTGTGTTCATTAAAATATTCTGAGGAGGAAACAGAAGATTATCTTGATATTTTAAATGCATTGTCTTTGAGAAGTGTGTGTTCCACCATTGCACTATGATAGGGGAGCCAGTTGGGGAGAAGAATGGATGGCATTCTGTGCATCTACTGCCAGATGTACATAATTTTCCTTATTGGACATAAATAAATGCCTTTGTGGCCTAACAAGAAGATAAGATTCATCTTTGGCGGGATACCAGATTTGTTTATCATTCTGGCTTCTCATGTGCAAGGCAGGATACTGCTGCCCAATCACTCCTGCTGGAAGTAGGAGTGGTTCAACAAACTACAGAACTTGCAACAATGATTTGTTTATTGTGATGTCTGAATGCAGGACTCTGGTGTTACCCTGATTTCTGGGGTCCCGGGAGGGACACCTCAGTGTGCTCTCAATGGGGAATGGGAATTAGCAAGAGCACCAGCTAAGCAATACAAGAGGCAGGGCAGCCTAGCGAGATCTTGAACCCAATGTCTATGGGCTCAGGCCGAGTCAATGAGCAAACAAAAGTAAATAATAATTGTTTTCCTTTATTTTGAAACACAGTCACAACGTATGTATGCAAACACACTCACACAGACCTAATGAAGGAAAGGTAGGAGTTGGATAGAGGGTTTTAAGAGGGATTTTTGCATGGGAAATACTACACCTGTCCTGAAGCCCGGGTAGTCTGAAGAAAAGTCATTAGAAGTGGAGATTCTCAGCACATGGAGCTGAGGGGAAGGCTCGTCAGACGAAGCGACAGCAAGGCGGGATGGAAGCCAGGAGCGATCTGAAGAAGCGCTCAAAATCAGGGGGTCTTATAGGGGAAAATGTACCTGTAGGCTAGTCCATTCCCGGGCAGTACAATGGGTTTCGGGCTAGAGACAAAGCCTCGGAAAGGTCAGTATTTTGCATGATTGAGTTATGACAGAGTTGTCAATAGAGTAGACAGTATGCAAACGCGGAGTGCTCGACAGTTGAGTATTCAGCTCGTCAAGCTGCCTGCTTGGGACAGGGAGTCTTTTGTAAACAGTGTGCATACATAATGTGATCTTAAAAGGGTACTTGCCTGGAGGTCTCCTGAAGTGGCAGTCTGGCTATTACTGGCCTGCCTGGATTGGTTTTGAATGGTTCAGCTATTTTCGGCCATGCCTGTGTGTGTGCTTGTCCAGGGGCCTCGCAAGCACGTGGAGAGGAATAGGTAAAGAAGGCCAAATTGTTGACATCAAACGATATCTAATATACCACAAGTCCGGACTAGAAACTATGGTAACACTGGCTTGTCTCTCTTCTATCAAGCATAAGAAATAACCCATGGTTTTTTTCTCCGGCTTGTCAGAAGTGCAACAAACCAGAATGTGGGTTTGGACATCACAATAAACAAACCAAGGTCATAGATTGTGGAACTACTTTCACCTTCAGTGACTGGGCACCATGTACCACCAGCTGAAAGAATTCTGGCTTCATGTTGTGTCCAAATGCATCCAGTCTTTTCTTCAATTAGAAGCACTCGCAGCTAATGGTCTAGGAGGACATCTGATCCCCACCATTTTCAAATGAGGGTGTCCCACCTGTTTAGACCATGCACTTTCCCCAGTTACAAGCAGAATTATAAAAGTTCTTCACATATTAGCTATTTTCCCCCCACAGATATCCTGTAACTGTTATCCACAGTACAAATGTATAAGTAGTTGGCACATAACTGTGGCACATTACAGGTATATAGTAGCTCCACTCTTGTGGATTTTTCCCCCCACTTAGTTGTACAGACATACTCAAAATAGCCACTGGGAAATGTAGCTCTACATAATGCTTGAATATGTAAGGCAGACTTGTAACCTGAAAATTAGATTTAAAATGATTTGTATACAACTGTACTACAAACCACTTCACAATGTATACATAAACTGTTTTCACCCATGATTAAAACTAACAACAATAAGAAACCCAAAAGAGGCATGATTACAATACAGTGATATTTATAACTGATAGTATTTCACCTCTTTTACACACACACATAAAAAATATTTTTGCATTTCTGTGCATGCATTGCATAGACAAAGAGAGAAATACAAAACGTTAGTGAGATGACTGTTAATCTCCGTCCTGGAAGATTCTCAGACCCCTTTCAGCTGGGGAAAAAAACCCCAACTTTTAGTTTTTTTAAAAAAGCCCATTCCTTTCTACACCATGTCATGGACCCAGGGCCCTTCTCCCACTCAATGCTGACTTCTGCCCTTGAATAGGAGATGGAAACTCCTCAGGTTCTACTAATTAAACGCTGCCACCACCTACTGAATTGAATCAAAATCCTTGTCTTAGTAGCTCAGTGGGAGGCCACCAGGGAGCCAACAATCTCTAAGCTTAGAGATCTTCTTCTTCCTCCCACCCCTTCTGAAAGAGAGGAATCCTTTCTACACTTTTGCCAACAAGCATGTGGGAATGGAGAGAGCAGAGAGTTCTTAAAAGGAAAGCATTTATTCTAGAACAGGCAATGTAAATAACAGAAGATATCACTATACATGGGAGGCTGCTTCACCCCAGGTGCACTTAGAAGTTACAAGTACAGATAGTTATATCAGTCAGATCTTTCAAAGAATAGAAATTCTAACCCAACTATCTAAGAAACATCCTAGCTACTCACATCATGATCAGGTCTGAGATGGTGTGCAGAGGCAGAGCTGGGAGGCAAGGCATAGCTGGCCCACCTGCAACTGGCAATATGCCTCCCCTTGTTCTCCTTTGTTCTCTCCTGCCTCGTCGTCCCGTGAGGCTTTTTAAAAACTTCTTCACCAAAGCATCTCAAAGATTCTCACCTTTCTCTCCCTGATTGGGCAACTATCTCATGATAAAATATAACCTAACCTTAGCAGTCCATTAACCCTTTGTTTGCCTGGAGGAAGAACTATCTCCCTTCACCTCTGTTACCTGGATAATCATCACATACCATTATCACACACCAAAACTGTTCAAATATTTTTAAAATGGTATTTTGGGGGAACTTCAAAACATCCAGAAACCCACCCAAAAGGCCCTAAAAGTGACCAGAAGTGACACATCATCATTTTTGATCAACCAAAATGGCAAGTACAACATCACAGTGAGATACTTTAAAGGTCCAGAAGCTGCTGATATGGGACAGTATGGCTCTCTAGAGTGTCGTCACCACTGATATAAGCCAACACAATTGTCCATGTTGTTGGTTGTTGACAATCTGTTGTGGATGCGGACACAAAAATTGCAAGCACTTCAATGTTATTCCCATTATTCCACCTGTTCCTTGCCACTGCAACTGAAACCTACCTTAATAAAACTGATAAAACTTCTCTTTTCAGTTGGTTTGTTGACTGCTGAGGCAGGTTTAGGAGATGTTCAACCTACCTCTCCTTAGGTCATTCATATACATACTGGGCTAGTGAGATTTTCTGTTGAGATTTAGTTTGTGTATGTTTGTCATGAACACCTCCAGGATGATTTCACTGGAAAAAATCAGAGAGAGAAGGCCATCTCAAAAACTCTGCCAGGTGTACTTATATCTTTCTGAGTTTTTCTCAATGTTAACTGTGCTGGTCAATCAATATGTGTGCAATTGTGTCCTTTTAGCCTCTTCACTGGTAATAGCTTAACATTAAGGTAGATTTAACCACTGAAAGCACCTTTACTATTCTTGCATGGATCTCCAGTGCAAGGGCAGGATCAAATGGATTTTTCAAACTGTTACAATTCAGCATCAATTAACAGGCTTGGAAAATGCTCTTGCTGAAGACCTCATCTGCAAAGAGGGTTCTGAGAATTCAGACAGGACAAATTACACTTTATTACAGTCCAGAGTCATCCACGGGGGCAATTATTGTTTCAAAGAGAGGTAAAAGAAAGTACATGCTGAGCTGATTTCCCAACAATTATTACCTTCCCCTTTCAGATGCCTTGATAATATTTATACTACATTTCAGTTATTTTTCCATTAGATTGTGTCACAACAGAATGGTTAATGCAATGACCTTGCTTGCATCTTTAAAAAGAAGCTAAGACGAGAGGATGAGGGCAGAGAGAAAGATTTCACATGCACAATTTATCTAGATAATCGCTACATTTATTGCTTAGTATTTCTATTCAGTTTTGTCACCGCTGGCTTATTTGCTGTTTTCTGTGACATTTGCCCTACTGGGCCCTGTAACACTATTATAACTGTCAGCAAACAGATTTACAATGCTCTGTCCTTGATTTCTTGAATAGCTTCAACATAAATATAAAGAAAGCCAATTCAGTTCTACAGAATGCCTCAAAAGAATAAAACAAATACTGAGAAACTGCTGTCTCTTTGGACCAACTATTTATGTGGGTCACATATACATACCTACAAGTCAGTCCCCTGTTGACTGATGGTGACCCCATGATTTCATAGAGTTTTCTTAGAGGTGCTTTTGCCAGTTTCTTCCTCTAAAATATAGCCTACAGTACCTAGTATTTATTGGTGGTATCCCATGCAAGTACTAACCAGGGCTGACCCTGCTTAGCTTTCAAGATCAGATGGGACCTGGTACCTTTAATGTATTTAGGCTGAACTTTATGGAACATTACTCAACTCTAAATATCTTACCTGGTTTATGAGAGGTTAAAAAAAGGTGTCACTTCTTGGGTTCTATACCCTCTATATAATTTCCTTCATTTCAAGGAAGAAAAGTTAATATAGAGTATTTCTGTATCACTCTTAAACACAAACCTCTCCAAGTAAAGATCGTGCATTGAATTGCTATTTGAGTTTCCAGTCAAGGATCACAGGAGATATGTTTGGTATACCAAAGTTCCAGGTTCAATCCCTGTCATTTCTACTTAAAATAATCAGGTAGGAGGCAATTGCAGACACTTCTGCCTGAAACTTCTTGAAGAATAGCTTCCAGTCAGAATAGAAAATACTAAACTCACTGAACAAACAGGAATCTTTCACACTACACAGTTGTACCAACATCATTCCTCTTTGACTGGGAAGGTGACATCTTATAGATGTGTAGTTTAGTGAGGCAGTAGAGGTCTCTACTTAGTATGCTAAAAAACCCTTTCAAAACTGCAAATCCCACAATTCCATAATATGTGGACATGGCAGTAATAGCGAAATCATAGTGCTATAACTGTGTAGTATGAAAAGGCCCAAGGTCTTGTCACCCTAATAGGTGGGGAACGTTAGGGTCCACTTGCAATATCAACATCTCCTTTGAATTTGGGGGAATTATAGCTCAAAGGAGGCCTGAGAGGAGAGCAGCATGATCTTTTCACCTGTTTGTACCAGCACTAACTGTAGAGAGGACTCCAGTTAAACTTAAACAAAGTATTTTAATTGATAAACATACAAGATATCAGACACTCTTAAGAACTATACAAGGCTATTGGAAAGTGAGTGGAGGAAAGGTTGGATAGAGAGAGATTGGGGGTGAAAAGGGTGATAGTTACTAGTCTTGAAGAAGGAGGTCACAGCGGAGGGGCTCAGACAGCATCTGAGGGTAGCATGGAGGAGCAGCTGTCTGGACCACATTCTATGTACCACAATTGGCTAGGGTCAAAGCTAGGGTTTTTATGTGCTATTTCACACCTCAAAGGGATGTGTTGACAGAGCCATTATGGCTTTCCCATGGGACTGAAAAAGGGGTCCAGAATGGGCTGATTGCTTAACTCAGGAGTGACAAAACACTGATAGGACTCATGACAGTCTCTTAATATTCAGTAGGTAGGGTATATAGGGAAAATCTCCATAGGGTAAAGTTGAGGGATGGCTTTTGATTCCTCACCAATCTGAGCAGTTCATCTTTTCACTGTGTTCAAAAGGCCAAGAGCCTGAAATGGTTATGGGAGTACAAACTCACCAGTGTCACATTTGCCACATAATTGTATCTGAGCTTTCATGACCCTGAACACTGTGTAACTGGACAGTGTAACCCCAAAGACATTCTCCAGTCAGCAAGACTCCAATTGAGTTCTCCAGTCATTAATAAGTTCAATTTATGAAAATTGCATATCTCATAGAAGGGGCGGTAGGGTATGGTAACAGTCTGACCTAGTAAAAAGCAAGCTCCTATGTCCAGGCAAAGGAAAGAATTGTATTCTTGTGAGAATTCCATGTACTTGATTCTAAGCAAAGATACAAGAATTTATCACAAGCTAGATGGTATAGGGATTTGGGGAGTTGTAGTCCAAAAATTTTTTTCTAAGCTCTCGAGGCTCCTTTGCTTCATTCAAGGAGTTAGGAGGAAAATAGACATAGCCAGGCTGGCTTGAACATCTTATGAAGCCTTGACTTTTTTGACATGATCTCTTGCTATGCAAATTGGGTTCACCTTCTCCTTCCTCAAAGAAAGAGGTGGTTTCTCTTTGGCCTTTTTTGCATGCATTTTTTTTTGCGCGAGCGCCCCTTGAGCATCATGTGAATGGGAGCATTGGTCTGTACGATGCACTCCCATTCACGTGACACTCAGGAGGCTAAAGCGGGGTTCGCACGCATTTTCTTATTTTTGGCACTAAGCCGAAAATACTGCGTGGTCGCACAATGCTCGCGGCGCCCTCGCGCATTTACCTGCATGCAGTACGTCAGCGAGCCAGGGCGGTCGCGCTTCCTTCCCCCAGCACAGCCTACAGCTCCCAGACTGCGCTGCGAAAGAAAAGGGCCGGGAAACTAGCGCGACGGTCACGCAACCGGCAGAAGGGCTGCCATGAGCGGCTCGCGCAAACGGCTGCTCGCATGAGCGCCGCTCCCCACTGCCACGACGAAGGTAAGGTGCGAAAAGGGCCTTTGTTAGGAAGATAGGTAGCCACACCCACAGGCTCTCATATCTTATGTTCTGAAGCCAGCATTAGGAGCTTCTGTAACCAAATCTAGGGTTCTTTCTTCTGTATTATCTTTTAATGGTTTTCCTGAAACAATATAAATTTTCTGTGTTTGCCTAACTATGAGTTGCCAGAGTAGTTACTACTGTTTATGAGCCATAAGCTGACAACACCAGCTGTTAGCATATATATCAAATGTTATTAATCTGTGGAGGCTGCCACAAGTCAGAGTTAACTGGGGGGCACTTAACAACAGCAATAACAGCTGACATATTGAGTTATGTGTGGTTTTGTTCCACCCTACAGATCACTTTCTGTATTTCTGCTGTCTTTTCTCTCTTGTTTTGGTCTTTTTTACTTTGGTTTCATTGGTATTTTCAGATGTTTGGCTTCATCAGTTTTTGACTGTTTTGGTGGAGCAAAGGAAATATGAATATCATTAATAAACAATAATTATCAATAATTAATATCTAAAGCAATAACAATAAACAGAGAATTAATAAACAAATAATAATTTACCATGACTTTTCAAGGCCTGGGAAAACAAACAAGCCTTGAAGTTGAGCTCAGAAGGCACAAGAATTGATGTCGTGTAAACTTTCACAGGCCCTCTCTTGTGAGCTATTACCATGCATGTCCCTCAAGTTTCCTTCATTGTCTACATCTACATGGCTTTTCAGTTTGAATGTTGCCTCCTTCTGCTTTTGTTTTGCAATGTCTTATCATGGGATAAGAATTTCATTCACTTTGAGGGGGGAGTTTGTAAGAGTTTCACAAAATGTTCTCCCTACACCATAAATAGGATTGAAGCGGGGGGAGATTCCGTGGTCTCAGAAACAAGATTCCATGTTTCTGCTCCATAATTCCTTCTTTTTCAGTTAATTTTATACCAATCTTGCAATAGAATTGTTCCACATTTTCCTATAGACACTATGTCTCTAGAGCAGTGGTTCTCAACCTTCCTAATGTTGCGACCCTTTAATACAGTTCCTCATGTTGTGGTGACCCCTAACCATAAAATTATTTATTTATTATTTACAATGCCTCCCCCCCGGCAAAGGCCACCTCACCGGCCAGGAACAGGGGGGGCGGGCAGGGAGGGAAAGAGGAGCCATGCGTCTCCCCTGGGGAAAAACTCCGAGAACCCCCCCGGGCTCTGCTTCTGCTTCGCTCTCGTTTCTGCTGGGGGGAGCAAGGTGGGAAAAGTTTCCAGAGTGTCGACCCTGGCCGGAGGGGGGAGGAATCCCAACGCCTTTGTCTTTTGTGCCAGGCGCAGCTCACCCCCCAGGAAAAGCGCCGCCTTGCAGCCCCCTAGCTCTTCCGCAGAACCCCCCTCCATGGCAAGTGGGGCAGGGGTGAGGAGGGGGCCTGCCCCCCGTGCTGCCGCCGCCCCCCCCAAGCTGGCCCATCAGACGGGAGGTTCTCCCAGTAGCGGAGAAGGGGAGCGATTTCAGTCCCTTCTGAACAGGGGGCAGGAGGATGCGAGCGCGTGGCTCGTGCTTGCGCACCACCACTCCAGCTGTGGCCACATGCACTCCCGTCAAAGGGGGCAGGAGGACGCGAGCGCTTGGCTCACGCTTGCGCACCACCACCGAGGAGGGAATGGAGCCTAAGACCATCGGAAATACATATTTTGCGATGGTCTTAGGCAACCCCTGTGAAAGGGTCGTTCGACCTCCAAAGGGGTCACGACCCACAGGTTGAGAACCGCTGCTCAAGAGAGATCAGCCTTCTGTCTCCCCCACTCAGAAAATCAGT
The DNA here is from genome assembly GCA_948474755.1 of Ctenosaura bakeri. Taxonomy (NCBI): domain Eukaryota; kingdom Metazoa; phylum Chordata; class Lepidosauria; order Squamata; family Iguanidae; genus Ctenosaura; species Ctenosaura bakeri. The sequence continues at coordinate 226,098 of CAOLHI010001289.1, forward strand.
GGGTACTGATTTTTGTTTAAATGTCCACTTCTTCATACATTTTACTAATGGAAACAAGCCCCTTTCCCTTAGAAAGATTTTTATCTTTTATGGCAGCACCCCCTCCAGCATGCCATATCCTATAGTATTTCTAAGAGGCTCACAAACCCTCAGATCAGATTTCAGGGGTTGTACAGAGAAAGGGGTTTAGAGAAGTAATGGTGAGAATGTCTTGCCTCATGAGCATAAACTCTGTTCTATTCAGGGAAAGAAAGTCAGGATGAAATCTTGTTGGTTTTATTGGCTCTTCTGGAAATTAAGGTCAGCGGAAGCATCAGAGAGAGAAAAAGTTTTCCCTTTAATTAGAAAGTTGAGTCTACAGTTTAGTCAGTGTTTAATGCAGTTTGAGTCCTGCTCTATTTTCATGTTCCTTTGCCACATGTTGATTAAATATTCAGACAAAGTAAAGCTGACATCAAGGTTTTGGTTCAAAGGTTACAATAAAATTCCAGTTTGGCTCCCTGGCTGAACTCCAATAATTAATTTTCTTATCTTTACCCTTCAGAAACGTGCACAAACTAGCCTCTGGAGCACATATCTTCCATCAAGATCAACTTGTGTCCTAGAAACCATTCCTCTTTTGCTTTGTTGCCAGTGGGGTGCAGAAGAATTTGATGATATTCTTCAGTTATCATATGCACCATTTTGTGCTCTACTAAATGTGTTCCAGCTGGAAACTGCACTAAATTCCCTTGGAACTGACAAAACAAGATGCCACCAATGAAAAGTATATGTTACTAAGAGAGGTCAAACACAGAGAGAGCCCAGCACAGTTTTGGTACTCATGGCAAAAAAAAGAGCATCCCTATAGCATAATATGCATAGAAGCCAAATAAGCTGACCATGAATCTTACTACACAATAGGACAGGACCTTTTATCATACCTGCATACTAGTTTAGAGGGTGCAGGACATTTTTTAACAGAATTTAGAAAGTTACCTGTTAAAAAATAGTTACAGTTGTACTGCAAGATCATGCCACCCCAGTAATTAGTTCCCATTATAATTACAATGTTTAATTCTTCTTTACTTTTCCTCAAAAATAATTAGTTATCTTTTGCCACCAGTGGGTGGGCAACATCCAAATGCTACAGGACACCAGTTTATGAGATGAGAACTTTTTCTTCACATCCACCTTATTATTGCCTCAACAGCTCAAACAGAACAGGAGGTAAAAACACAAACCAGCACTTGGACCGTGTGATATTCCTCCTCTACCATTTAGTAAGGCCACACCACTGTACTCTAAAAAATAACTTTCAAGTTATAGTTATACCACAAAAGCAGTGAACTTATCGTTCATTAATATAGACTCATAATGCAATGTAGTTATATATGCTATCAGAATCCTTGCTTTTCAGTATCCAGAATGCCTCCTCAGCACAAACTTTCGTGGAGGTTTGTGCACACACAAAAGTACACATGTAGTAGCCAAAGAATTCAAATGTAAACTGTCTGAAGTTGCACTGTTTACACTGTTTTAAAATTGTATTTTAGGATTGTTAATAGATTGTTTTTGATAGTTTTTAAAGAGCAATTTAAAGTTTTTTTAAAAAAAATTATCTTCTAATTGTTATTTGTTCATTACCTCAGGAGACCTTGTGGGCTGGGAGGGTTACAAAAATATCTTAAATAAAATATAACAAAAGACTGTCCTGAACTTCTTGCTACATGAAGAACAAATATCTCTTGTATATTATATATTATTTCCATTTTCCTATGGTAGCTTACAGCATTAAATGATAACATGCCAATAAAATCATATTAAATATAATATTTAAAAAAATTCAATAAAATACCAGTCATAGTACTATGTACACTTTCAATTAAATTTCACTGAAACACCAAACAGATGTTCCTGTGAAGTTCCGTCTTGTTTTCAGATAAATTTATTCCTAACTAGAGTAGATGCATGAGACAATGGGAAATTGCTACGTCCCATTAATTCAGTGGTTCTACTCTAATTGGGACTAACAATTGGATTTAACTCAAAAGGCCACAAAAAAGATCATACACAGTAATACAACAAGGTGAAATTCAGCCGCAGGGCCTTTGTACTTTTACTGGATGTATAGGAGAGGAAATTTCAGCAGATGTTGCTTGTTGCATAAGTAACACCTGCTGATATTCTGTCTTCTACAAATCCATTAAAGGTACAGAAGCCTTGTACCTGCATTTCATCTGGTACCCCTACAACAAAGTGACCAAAGAAATAAATAAATTCCATGATTTTTATTCTTAGTATATAATGAAATTTCCACTTGGTCACACTCACATTGAAGGCAGCTGCTTGGTTTCACTTTAAGCTTGTTGCCGATTTCTGCAGTCCAGATGTGCAGGCAGAAAGCACCATTTCTCATGGCCACTGGGTACCAAACTGAGACCAGAGTGTATGTTTGGGTTCATCTGCAGTGCATGAGCAGGAGCATATCTTTGGCGAATAAGAGAAATCCTCTGTATCTTCCCAACATTTTTCATATTATTAGTTCGGAGTCACTGTGTCACTAGGAGCACGAATAGATGTTATTTGGTTACTGATGTGTCCAATTTATGAAATATCTCTGGCAGTGAAGAAGGCTGAAATAGGATGATAGAATTCAACAGCCTTTGGGGCCCTTTCACTGCGTCTCAGAACTGATGATCAATGATTGTACATTTATGAATAAATTCACAACATGTTTGATTTGCTTTTTGTTTGTAAGAAATCTAAACAGAATTATAATGGTGGTGCTTAGAGATAAAGACTTGGAGCTAATGTGCAGTAATACAGCCTATTTATTGCAATAATGTATGATGACAATTTAAACCTTAAAGGCATCGTTTCTGTGAGTCGGTTCTGATGATATACTGGTGTATCACCCAAGCCAACTCTCATGTTTCTCTTTTTGCTAATGTGTGGCATAACATATCGAAAATGCTCCAGGGATCAAGCTGCCAAGATCAAAGTCTGGCTTTATGAAATACTACAAGGTTTTCTGAATATTCATCTAGGCATTATCATCACAAACACAGAAGCTTACAACTGGCCTTGGCCAAAAACTGAAAGATATAACAATGCCACCCATACACCAAAGTGTCCCATTAGTGTAGCTAGAGCTATATAGCTGAAATCCAGGGTCCCACTGTGTAAGGGGAATCCCAGATAAGGAGTGACCAATAAGCTCAAGCATCAAATAATCCTTAGTTTTTAAAAAAAAAAAAAATTTCTATCAGGGGATGGCTGAGTAGGAGTGTACATCATCACATGTGGTAGATGGTGAAATGTTAGTTGTGTTTTACACAACTGCAATACTCATGGCTGTTTAGAGCAGGGGACGCAAGACCATTTAGTCTATGAGACCGTATTATCTAGCCCCACCACAGAGTGGTCTCTCCATATCAGAGTAATTTCTAAATTAGGCAAATTAGGCATTCAGAACAGTGATCTGTGCCAGATCTGTGCCAGAACTCCCATCAGTGTTAGCTAACATAGCCAATGGTACCAGATCGTGGGAGTTGCAGTCCAACAACATCTGGATGACCACAAGTTGCTCACCCTACTATAGATGATATGATGCCAGGATCATAACAGGGCGCTCATACAATCTTAAAGATATATTTTAGAGCATAGAGGATCTAAATACCAAGTTTTACTTTTACCATTCAATGTGTAATCTTGGGTTTCATTTTTAAACATCAGATGTGTTTAGCTACATTCTTAATGTTTGTTATTTTTTGTCCATATGTTCACCAAATAAAATACATTTGTGATACAAGGACTGTCAAGTCTAGTTACTTTCAGAACTCACCCTCTGGAGTATGTAGATTCAGACTCAGAGTCAGAGCATCAAGAATCTACAGCTCTTGATGTCAGTGGTCTCTCTGAATCCAAGGAACTGAGGGCTGAGGCAGAGGGGGCTGGGGCCCTGCTCCCCAGCAGGAGATGGCTGAAGCTGGAGACACGGTACAGTTGTTTGCCAAGTAAAGGCAAAATAAGGCAAAGTTACACTAATCCCAACAAATCTTAAGTAGGATATGATGGCTAATTAAGCACCTCATAGCTTGAGACAGCTAGCTATAAATATCCCAGCAGTTCACTGTCAGCTTTGTTGCTTGCAACCATCTTTCTTGGTGACTGGCAGTGCTTTTCAGCATTTCATGTTCTCTGGACCTTGGAGTATTTACAACTCTGTTTTATTTCTTGCTGGCTTTGCTTATTTGGACTTCTGACTTGTTGTGTGATTTCTGGACCAGCTGAGGACCACCTTCTTGCTTCTCCCTTCATCCTGCTGGATAACCTGTGACTGATTTGGACTGACTTTGCTAACTGACAGCTCTTGCATTCTAACCACCTGCTTCCCGGGACACTTGCTCACTGGAGTGTGAGACACTTACCTCCATATGAACCCTTCAGGGCTTTGAGATCAGCCCAAGGCACAGAACTTGCCTTCAGTGTTGACAGGAAAGATTTGTAGTGTGAGTGTGGTAAACAGTATCTCTACTGTGGCATCACCATAACTCTAATATATCCATCCAATTAGATCCATTCCTGTGATCTCTTTTACAGTTATAGCACTTTGATACCACTTTAACTGCCATGGCTCCATCCAGTGGAATCCTTTGTTTTGTAGTTTTGTGAGGTATTTAGAATTGTCATCCAGAGAGCTGTAGTGCATCACCAAACTAAAAATCCCAAAATGCCAGAGGATGGTGTAGCCATGGAGATTAAAGTGGGATCAAAATACTATAACTGCGCAGTATTAAAGAGACCTAAACTACTTTCAACAGAAATTGAAAATGTCTTTGGCTGTTACATAACATTTAATGCTGCTTTTTTATCCAGTGTGCACATGTGTTTTCACAGGTGTGCAAAAGTGAACACTGATCCCCCCATTCTGTTTACACAAGGTACAGCCCTCAAGACTGAAAAATGTGTGCACTCGCAGTAAATAAGTTCACACAAAAGTTAGCCTGAGAAAGGATATCCAGGCAAAATATCATTGCGTTTTGGAATGATCTTGGGGACATCTGCATTGGCAGATGGGCTCATTAATATAATAAAGAGTTTTATGGTACCTTAAAGATTACCAAATTTTATTTGGTTTAAGCTTTTGCAGACTACAACCCATTTCATCAAATACCTCTAAGGTAGCACCAAATTCTTTGCTGTTTTCCTTGCTAGAGATTAACATGGCTCATTCCCTAGAGCCTGTAAACATATAAAACATATGATATGGTGATGTATGCAACACATAAACATATAGCTAATTTGCTAGCTAGCTATTACTGGAAGTCTCTCATCTGTAGGGTCATTACTGCTTGAGCAAAATCCTCACAACGTATATTAACTAGCTGTGCTGGTTATTGCTCACCAGTGCTCCCGTATATTCTGTGCTTCTTTCTTCTAAGGCTGCAATAGTCTTTGCCTCTTCTCTTAATTTAAAGAAGTGGTTGCTAAGCATCAAAATATGCCTCAGAAATAGGTGATAACTGGTTAATGGCAACTGATGCTCTGACACATTTTTCTTATCCCTTTAAACTGTACTTCTTACCTCTTCAAAAAAAAAAGAAAAAAGAAAATAGGTCAGTTTATAGCCCAGAAAATTGACTGCCTTTTCATATTTGCATTTTCTAAATCAAATCTCTAGAGCAAGATTACTTTTTCAAAAAGAAGTGTCAATGTGCAGCAGAAGTTTAAACTTTTTTTTAGTAAAAAAATGTAAGAATTTCTCTTTTTATCCCTCTGAATCAATTAGAGAGTTCCAGGAAACAAAGTAAAATGTGCATTCCTGACAAATGATTTTCATCTTTTTTTTAAAAAAAAAAAAAAAATTGTTATCATCGCCCTAAAACAAGAGGTTTTATCAATATCTTGAATCATTAAATTTGTTTCTGGGTCCAAAGTTTCACATTGGTGTCCCCCTTTACCAGCAGATTGCTTTAGGAGACTGCTGTCAGATTTGTATCAATTTACTCTCTTGCATAGCCTTGTTTGTTTGTCTTACCCAGTGAGCATGTTGGCAAAGAGAATATATGTAATACTTAGGAGGATAAGCTGATGAATGAAGTCTTGACAACACAGTAGATAGTACAATAGTGTTGTTTGCAGGGATTTGGAAACCAAATTAGCCTCTGAAGCCATTGTAAAGCCTTGTCCTGAGTTCCAGGTGTCTGATAGGTTACCCATTGATGGGAGTAAGCAGTCATTTCAGATTAGAAGGTGATCTGTAAGCAAGAACAGGTGTAACAATCGCTTAAGCATCATCAAAACAGCTAATGCATGTCCAAAAGTGAAAAGAAAAGAGGATACAGATTTGCATATACTAATTTATATTTGATTGCACATTTGGAAGTAATTACTATAATTTAAATAGAAATACAATACATCCCAGTTGGGGGGGGGTAGAGTGTAATTGATCAATTGATCTGTATGCCTAGTCAGAAACTAACTGTTTGTAGGATTGCCAGAGAGAAAACTGGAGAGAGCTCCTATACCATTAATAGGAGTGCAGCAGAGGGAATTTCAGCAAGTGTTGCTTGACAAGAAACCAGGTAATGCTTGCTGAAATTTCCTTTTTTTACACAATGATTAGAGGTACAGGGGGTCCTCTCCAGTTTTCACTGATTACCTTAGTTGATGGGCAGCTCCAAGACCCCGGCTGTATTTTCTTATTGTTATTTTCATCAGACTTGGACAGATCTTTCAGAGAACACCTTCAGCTAGAGGACTGTCCTTTACTGGCTATCTCTAGTCAATAATAAGCCTACATCTATGTTCCGCACAGGAGAAATATAATTGTCCAAAATGGGTTATCATAAATCACTGTTGCTACCTTGATTTTAATTGACACTGAGTAGATGGCTGCAAGTGACATTTTGTCACTTTCTCTTCACAATGTACTGGCTGTTTTAAAAATCTTAAAACATCTGAGCTCAAAGAGTTTTTTTTTTAACACACCTGGTTACATAGATAAGCATAAAAACACTTATGGAAGACTGGAAACAACGAGGCAATGAAAAGACAAGTTGAAAACATTTTTAAAACTCATTGGACATGACAATGCTCATGTCTCATCATCTAGAATCAATTTATGAAAATGAATTCCCTAAATCATGTACCACTTCCTAAATCTTAAATGCACTTCCAGTTAAATTCCGAGGGCCTTCCCAGAACAAAAAAACATGCCTAAGACTGCACTGTTAATTCTTTAGCTGACACTGGCTCTGTCTTTCCAATACAGCTCTCAAAGCTAAGCCAAATTTCCTACCCTACTATTCTATGTCGTTCTGTGATGTCTACCATCTGGTGATAAATCTTAGGGCTATTCCTCTGCCCATATTATCTTTTTATTTTTAAAAATCTTATTGCAATAGCATTTAAATAAGGTGATTGTCAAAAACAAGGTACTTGCCAAAGATATCTTTTTTTTTCCAATGAGAAACATTGAATTTGGCTTGGACTCTCACAAAGGTAATAAACCTTCACTGATGTTTCAAAGGAGTTTACAAGCACAAGTAACCATAAGGCTGATGATGGCTGAGCAAAAGCAATGGAGAAGAGAAGCTTCCTTTGTCGCATGCAAATTAAAATGCATTATCGTTTCTTCATTACACTGATGCACCTGATAGCTACGTTTGGCACCTGCCTGGCTTTGCTTTTCATTCTCCACATTAATCCTACAGAATGAATAAACCTTCTTCGCCCTGCTCCCCTCCACATCAGGCACTGAGAGCAATTTGAGGTGAAAGGAATGCAATCTGCAGTATTTTCTATAATACTTTTCAGGCAAGTAATTTAACTGATGACTTTTGTTTTAAGCACAAAAGTCTGAACACATGATACGCGCATACAGCTGAAGCCCCTTTCTGTGGATTTCAGCTAATGAGAGTCAATTCCAATGCAACAATGAGCATCTTTGGCAGGAGCAGGAGAGAAAATACTCATGAAATTTTGTTTCAAAGATATTTAGGGGGAAAGCACAAGGAAAGGAGTAGGGGTAAAAACACTGTCACAGCTAGAATAATGGTGACATATATATAAAATGTTCTGACTTCTGCCAAACTGAAGGCATCCATCAATCATACCCTATTGGCTTTGTACAACCGATGCCTCAAACTAAAAAATTGTTAAGAAAATGAATCAACTAAGGAATGAGTCACTTCTCATCATGCCAACTTTTGGGTTTTATGACAGCATTAATTATAATTCAGAGAAGAAAGAAAAATGGAATAATATGATGCCTCCTCCAAAATGAAGCAGGTCATCTAGTTTTAAAGTTTGACAAATTCGGGACTATAGAGAGGCAGATTCCTACTAGATCTGTGTGAGAATGCACTAGCCCATTGTCCCATTTGTGTAAGTCACATTACTATATGGTAAATTCTGGGTTTTCCTTCAAACCTATCCCTGCAAACAAAACTGTATTTATTAGACAGTTGCAAACCTCTCATACCATTTGTAAGTCAAAACCTGTCTGAGTATTCTTGTTGAAACTGTGGCCTTTCATAAGATCTGAACCCAAAGCCATGTCTTGTCCCTGGATTGTTTCACCAGCTGTCACCCTGAAACAGGAGTGGGTGAAAGGAGTAGGAGAGAAATAGACCAGAGGAAATGTGAGGGAAACCCAAACTGTGATGTGTTTGGTCATCCACAGGACTAACCATGGTTAAAGCAACAAACATGGCTAATATAAACCATGGCTTAGTATGACATGCGGACACAGCCAGTATGAAAGGTGCTTGTTTTGGAGAATGTACAATATGGGCACATGCCATTCTATATAAAGAATACATATGATGCTAACATACAAATAGATTCAATACTTGTGAGGCAACCCAATGCAGCATGGGAGCTGGAACATGTTTCCCCCTGTTGTGTGGTAAACTAAACTGTTCTCTATAGCATCCTACAAACATACTTTCCCACTACATGTTTGGAATTCTGATTTAGATTGCTTCCAGCGGATATATGTCTGGGGCAACCATCCAACCTCATTCATGGAATTTATATGTGGACCATGCATTTATAGCCGTCTCAAATATTTTTCGATTTATTCTTCTTTCATGGCGGCAGCAGAAAAATTCCATCAAGGAGGAAAAGATGTTGGTAATTGGCTTGTTCAAGAGATTGTGCTGCCTGGGACAAAGCAGCAAATGGTACTGCCTTTTCCTGAAATCAAGGTGCATATTATGCTAGGCCAATTTGAGATGGTATTCATAGTATCATAGAGCTGGACAGGGCCCCATAGGCCATCAAGTCCAATTCCCTGCTCAGTGAAGGAACTCCAACTACAGCATCCCCAGCAGCTAGCTGTATAGTCTCTTTTTGACTATGTTCAGAGAAAGAGACCCCACCATCTCTTTCAGTAGTTGGTTCCACTACCAAACCACCTTTTCCATAGAATCATAGAATCATAGAAATGTAGAGTTGGAAGAGACCACACGGGCCATCCAGTCCAACTCCCTGTCATGCAGGAACACCCTCAAAGCACTCCCGACAGGAACTCCATCAAGAAGTTCCTTCTAATGCTCAGTTGAAATCTGTCCTCTCACCTTATAACTTTAAACCTTGGTCCTACCCTCTGGGGCAGCAGAAAAAAACCCTGTACTTTCCTTTCTGTGATAGACATTTAAACATGTTGCTGACAGCTAGCATGGTGAACATTGAACTAAGATCCTGGAGACCAGAGTTTGATTCCCCACTTGTCCCTGGAAACCCACTGTGTGACTTTGGACACATCAGCCCCAGGAAAAGAACTGTGATAGGATTGCCTTAAGGTCACCATAAGTCAGAAACGACTTGAAGGCACACAACAACAAAATCATGTCAATCATCAGTCTTCTCTTCACCAGGCTGAACACGCCCAGCTCCTTCAACCTTTCCTCATATGTTTTGTTCTCCATACCTCTTATCGTTTTTGCCCTTCTCTGAACCTACTCCAGCTGGTCTATATCCTTCTTAAAATAAGGTGCCCAGAACAGAACACAGTTTTGTCCAACTGTCTCTCACTTTTGGAGAATGATATGTGCATGTGAACATATCCAAACACATTTTAAAACAAAAAGGAATAACAACAACACAGAATCAAAATGTACTTAGAAGATTCTCATAGCCTTAACTACAGAAGTGTTGGATTTCCAGTAACTGGAGACTGGACAGGTTTGACTTCACTCTGTGCCTGGCAGAAAAAGCCTCAGGGAAGACACAAGCAGCTATTATTAGGCAATCATATGCATAAGTATCTTTGACACATTCAGCCTGTCAACACATTTCAGTCTCAGGAGGTACCTAAATGAAAACCTCTGCCTTGCATATTGGGAGATGTTCTCAAAAGGCGGTAGGAGGAGGCATCGCAGAAGGCAAACTGTATGGAGCCCCAGGATTTCATATCAGCCAGAGCAGTAAGAATCCAGAGTGGCTTAATCTTCTATTTCCTCTCCATAATGAGCCTGTCTACATGAATATACTCCTCTTGCCTCTCAGCCATTATCTGCCACTTCAAGAAAGCACAAAGACCTCTGCCTTGAATTAAGCAGTCCCTCCTCCAACGCCTGCTAATCTTTGTCCTCAAAACTGGGTAGTGCTCTCCTGTTGCTGTCAATCTTATAAGCTAATAAGTCTCAAATTTGCCAACCTCCCTGCCTGCTGACAATGTTGTCACTCTGTCAGAATAACTTCTCCCATTCCTACTTCCCAGCAATGCTCACAGCTACCAGGCACCAGGGCCGCCTACATTGTAGGCCCCAAAATGAGAGGTATATGTTGCTGGAAGTGAAAAAATAATTAACCTTACAAGTACAATCATTCCTCCACATTCACTACAGTTAGTGGCATAGGATCCCTGCAAAAAACCATGAATAACTCTAGGCCCTCCCATACCATATTTAGCACACAAAAAGTATGACCACCATATTCAACCCACCATGGATTCCTTTTTGGCATCAGGGTTCCTTCACAAGACAGAAGTGGGTGGCTGCCACCTCCACTGCTGCCCTACACCATTTTTAAATAGGGACTTTCAAGCCTTATTCACAGTTTCTCAGTCTCACAAGGTCTGAAGTACCTATTAAAAATGGCACAGGGAGGCAGCACAGGCAACAGCAAATAATCCATGAATAATCAAATCCGCAAAAGTGAAACTTGCAGATGTGAAGGGCTGACTGTACTCATGCCTATGGGGTAAAAGAAATAAATCATTAGTAGGGTTGAGAGTGTGGGTTTTTTGTTTTTGGGTTGGGTTGGGTTGGATTTTTTTGTACATTCAGGCTTGACTTCATTTCTTCTCACCTACCTCTCCTTTGCTCCTCCTTTAGTCTTGTATCCAGTGGTAGCAGATCACATCTTTCTCCCACATAATGTGGTTCACTCTAATAACCCCCACAGAAACAGAAACTGATCTTTTGTTGATGATACCAAATGTTGGCTTCCAAGTGGGCTAATATGAGTAAATACAGAAGGAAGGAATCTGGAGTTTTCTTCAGGGAAAGTTTCTAGTTAGTACAATGCAAAGAATCATCTCAACATTGAGAGGCAACGTCCTCTAAATACCTACACATTTGAAGGTCTTGGTTTGTAAGCAGTGAATGTCTTCTCACCTCCCTTCAGTCCTCATGCATGCCAACTGCCTCCCTTTTTTGAGCCCCAAATCTCCATCCTTCCCACATCCCATATCAGATTAAATAAATTCCAAACTTTTTAACCATTAAAGCACACTCAAATCAGTATCTAAATAAGCTGGCAGTATTGCAAACACAGGGGTTTGATCATTACAATTTGCTGTGCTTCCTACACTCATTCCTGATCCATTGCAATTAACACAAAACATACATGTGATTTTCTATTAATCTTTCACTCTCTTGCATGATCATTCCCACCAGCACCACCATCCTCATCCCAGCTTTTCTCCAGTTTGCAGCTCAAGGCAACTTAAAACATTTGAAAAAGGTAACAGCTGAAAGAATTACCTCATATGAAGTTAAAAATAATTAAACTTTCAATAAAATTAAAAGCTGTTAGAAGCGTAACCATTGTAACCATGTATAAGAGCAACAAATACAAACAACACAGTACATGAAAGGCCCTCCCCCCGCATCACTGGAAGACTTGCCAGAAAAATAAAGATCTTCACCTGTCTATGAAATAATGAATGTGCCTGCCTATAAGAGCAAGGGAGACACTAGTCTAACCTCTCTAGGAAGGGACTTCCAGAACCCGGGAGCACTCATTAAGAAGGCCCTCTCCCATGTTCCCACCAGATATACATATGAAAGAGGTGAGACAGAGGGAAGGGCCTCCCAGATCTCAAGATATGGGCAGGCTCATAGAAGGAGCTACAGAACTTCAGATAACCTGGATCTGAGCAGTATGATCATAACCAGCACTTTGTATTGTGCCCAGATTTGGACTGGCTGTCAGAAACATAGAAGTTCCATGCTCCCTCTTGGCAGCCCCAGTTAACAACCTTGCAGCAGATCTTTGGAGAAGCTGAAGTTTCCACCCTTCAAAAGCAGCCCCCTGTAGATATATTACAATAATCCAAATGAAAAGTAACTAAGGCATATGTTCCCATGGGTAAATTTGACATCTCAAAGAATGGGTGCAGCTGGTACACAAGCCTTAACTATGCATATACACTCCTGGCCACTGCCAAAACCGGCATTTCCAAGTTCAGGGCTGAGTTTAGGTATACACCCTGAGAACCTGCATTTCATGGAGGTACAGTGTAACTCTCTTCAGCACAACACTGATCTGCCTTTTGATTGACTAGGAACACCTATGTCTTGTCTGTATTAAGTTTCAATTTGCTTTACCTTTCTTTTGAGTCTAAATGATCACTGCTGCCTGATTCAAACCAGGGCCATTGGAGAAGCCTAGTTTAATTTTTGCAAACTTTGAAGCACCATGCTTTGGCTCAGCTTCTGCTCAGGCTAGAACATAGGTATGGTACTTTATATGACCTTTCCTGTTGTAGATCTTTACCCTGCCATGTTGTCATTTGTCTGTTGCTAACAGATAAGGATGGGCTACAACTTCACAGATGGGTTTATAGAAGTGCCCAGTTATCTATACAGGAAGAAGTAACACATTGGGTGGTAACATTTGTACACCTGTTTTTCTGAGATTGGATGTTTTAGAGTTAATACTCATTTCAGTGGTTTAAAAACTTGTTCTAACCAGCCACTGGAAACATGAGTTTTCAATTTTAGGAAAGCTTTAAATCAAGCAACGTGCAACTTATGACTGGCATCATACCACAGCTCCCATCACCTCTTACCAATGGCTATGCCAGCTAGGCCCAATAGGAAATACAATCCAACAACATTTGGGGAGGGGGCAGAAATTTACAGATTTTTAAACTTCTTCTTGAAGAGAAGCTTACTAAGAGACTGGAAACTCTGAAAGGATATTCAGATGACATTTTTGAAATACTACTTTCTTTTTAGTATAAGAATTTGCACCCTAAGGTAACCAGCTAGCTGTGTATAATGCCTACCCTGCTTCTGCTAATTGATTTTTTTGTTTCTTTATTTTCCACATCTTTCAAAATGCATCAGATTATCTGTTTCCCTGAAGAAATCCACTTTTAAACTCCTCTTATATCAAAAGCTTGCGTGTAAAAGAGGTGAAGCCTATTTTAATCCTTCTCACCATGTTCAGCCTCAGTCTACCAGAGTTATTTCTTTTGAGGTAAGACACAGTATTTTGAGGACTTTCCTCATTTAGAAGAGATTTCTTTCTGGTTGTGCGTGAATGTCCAACAGCCATTTGGGAGGCAGATTTTAGACTTCCACACAAACCTCTGGCTTTGATCAGGAGCCTTTGACTTTATGAATATTTTGGACTTCAGGGCCCAGTTGCCTTGGGGAATATGCTTAATGGTAAGGGATTATCTGTGGGCCAAACCATGTGGAAGAACAAAGAGTCCACAGCCTTTCCCTATTATCTCTGGGGGGCTGCGGGAGGTTCTAGGAGTATCCTGAAGGATACTTGCACTCATGGATGATCCAGCTGTGTTCCTCTTGAATTCCTCTTGAAAATGGAGGAAAGTTCTGGTTGTTTCCAGAAAACCAAGCACATAGCTCTAGGGTATATACTCACCAGGCTCATACTATAATTAGCATTTCCTTACCCTTTAGAACTGCATCTCATAAGGGCAAGTGGGTTAACTGAGTCTGAAAGACAATGCAGACTTACTTCAGAAGAAGTTCCCCTGAACTTCTGCATAAACAACTGATTATACTGGAGAACTAAGCACCCTCACCAAACTATAATTCCCAGTTGGCTTTGCAAAAACAATCAACATAATTAGGCAACTGCCAAGACCCACACACTGGTGGTGGCCCACAAATGGACCACAGTACCCCCAATACAGTGATAGCAAGGAAGAGCAGCTACTGCCACTATCATTGTCCTCTCATCCACTTTCCCCCTTTGTTTGGACCCAACCCACATTATGGGATGGCACCTCTCTTGGTGAATAAAGAACAGCTTTCTGACACACCTTCAGAAGCCACTGTAGCTAGACAGTTTACTGAGTAGTGGATGAATGCATTTTATTAAATGTGTGGGAACTGCAGAGACACATAACTGGGAGTATGAAATTGAGGCAGTTAAAAAGCAGTGCCCTGCTTTGAAAGGGCAGCAGGAGCATTAATCTTTTGATCCCTGACATTTAATTAAAAGCCTACCTGAAGCAGTATCAAGGCAATAATACTTGCAGCAGAACAGCTTTGAGTATACTAATTTAAACAAGAGAGACAGCTGTACATGAAAGAGACAGGGGTACATAAATTCAGCATGAGCCCATGAGGGAACACAGGAAGTTGTCATGTACAAAATTCAACCATTGATCTAGTGACAGTAGCTCTCCAGGGCTTGAGTTTTTCTGCAGCTTTACCTAGAGATGCCAGCGAACAACTGGACCAACCTACAATATTTTACATGCAAATCATAACCTCTACCGCTGGGCTACAATCCTTTGCCCATGCATTTACCACAACTGCAACACACACAAGTTTGTTTAAGTGGAAGTTTAAAGGAAAGTCCTCCCTCCTCTCTCTCTCCTTGTTTCAGAATCTGGATTTGGACTGCTCTATTGGGCTAGTTTTTGGATCAAGCAGAAAGCAACTCCTCCTTTTCTGAATAGTGATGTACCTACTGGTTGGTTCATGTACCAATCAGAAAGCCATACCTACCCTCTCTTTGGCTGTATTTCAGGCACAAGTGAGAGGGTAAGAAACTTTAAAATTCTGGACAAATATTATCTTAAGAACAGAGACCCTATTATTCCTATCCTTATGTTTTAATCAGGGATGTGTGCTGGCAGAGGAGTGATGTCAGAGAAAGATGTCCAGGTTCAAAACACATTCCCCACTCAATTCTGTTTCTTCATCCATCTTTCCATACTGAGTACTGTACATTTCGTCCATCTATACACCCTGGTTAGAGTACCTCCATGCAGACTGCTTCTAAAGTTACTAGTCAAACAAAATTGCATAGCTATTCCATCATTCCTCTTTTAAAAGATTCTCTGTAACAAGTGTGGGCTATTTTTGAGGCCCCAAGAGGTCAAATTTGTTCTCCCCCAGAACATGGCAAGGAGAATGGGGGCAAGTACATAGGGCCTATAGATTACCCTTTGCTAGCCCCTCCTCTTTGATTATTTAAAAAAAAATAACAAAGAAGTTGTGGGGAAACCATAGCTTATCTTGCATGGCTGTTCTGTTATAAAATTCTGAAAACAGCACATGGTGATTGCCCAGTAAAAGGTATGTTTGCACATATGTTTGGAAATGTTACTTTTTTTTGGACCACTGGCCATGTTCTCTGTGGGATTTGAAGAAATGTAGTCCAAAAATGAATTGTTATGCTTGCTGGTGGGATTCTGGGTGCTATAGTAACAGAAAATTAACTTTCTTGTGCTTTGAACTTAATCAAGCAGCCTTTTCCATCTATCCTTTATTTAAGCAAAAAGCAGGGCGTGGGGAGAGTAAAGGAGAAATGCCTACAATACATTCAGAGGTCAACAGATAGCTGGCCATTTAAATTCAGAAAATGGAAAGCAAGTGCTTAAAAACTAAAAGGGCAAAATCTCACAATAGGATTGCATCAAATAGTGAAAGTTAGATCATCTGTAACATTTAAAATAGGGGCGGCTGTCACAAAAATGCTCCAGGGCTGTGTTTATTAGTGAATTACGCAGCAATGGAAAAGGTTATACACCACTCAGCAGCTCGACTAATTGATCGAAAATGCACTTAAATGATAGGGAAGGAGATGCCATGAGAAAAATGTGTATAGTTTTATGGTCATAAAGAGGTCTTTGGCCACTACAAAAGTCAACAGGTTTGCATGAATGCTGAAGCATTTCGAGGTAATTAGCATACATTTCTTTCACTTTCTGCCCTTAAAACTTTCATTTAATTGAAAGTTATGAACAAAAGATGCTATGGGATTTCACCAAAGAAAGTGGACTTCAGCGCAAGAACCTTTCCAGTTAATAAAAGGATACGCACAAAAGTTTATGAGAACGGCTGGATTGGAGGGGGCTGCATGTCATAAGCTTACATTTTAAAAACTATTTAAAACAGTATTGTTGCAGTTTTAGTTACTGTGATGTATTTTTAATATGCTGCGATTTGCTTTGGACAACTTATAAATTGAAGGTTTTTTTTAAAATCCTTTATTTTAAAACTGACATGATTCATCAGTGTTAAAAGCAACTATCATCCAGTCAGACTAGACGGGAAAAGGGTATATATAAAAAGACTAAAAGGAACAGTTTAAAACATGCCATACATAATACCAGTATGTATGCTCAATTTATTTAGGGACTTTCAATTCCCAGGTTCATTCTTTCTTCTTTAATGCTACAAGTGAGTTTCTGTATGCCATTATCCTTCCACAAATTCCTCCGCATGGGTAGAGGTCCACTTGCATCACATCTTGCATTGATGTGTCAAATAAATGGAAACCAGGTAACTTCAAAACTATTTCAGTCCTTTTCTCCCTTATTATCTCAATGGAAAGGTGAAGTGAAGTGATTTCAACAAATAATAAATGAATATTACTGGCAGGCATTTTGTGAAATAATGCAAATAGGAAGTGAAAAATATGATCATATGGCAAAATGAGGAAGCGGACTGAAAATTGGAGGTTGAATGGTTTCCCTTTGCTTCCCTGTCAATCCCCATCTGAAAATCCTGCCTCATGGAAGGCAGCTTTGTACATCTTCTCTAAAGATTATTCCCAGTTCTGTATCCCAGAAACAAGAGAAAATATTTATAAATAGTCTAGGGAAAGTATGACATGGGCTATGGCATGATGCTGTTTACTGTGGCATGGTCATATTTATCTCTGACTGGGGCCAGCAGGGCCGTACTACCAACTTGGGGAGGGACCACTCCCATTACATTTGAGGGATGATCGTCATGATGGTTGAGAACCAGCATGGTGTAGTGGTTTGAATGTCAGACTAAGATGCTGGAGACCAGGGTTCATTTCCCCACATGGCCATGGAAACCCACTGGGTGACCTTGGGCATGTCACGTAGTCTCAACCCCAGAAAACCTCATGATAAGTTCACCTTGGGGTCACCATAAGTGGGAAATGACTTGAAGGCACACAACATGATGACGTTTAAAAAGTAATTTGCCATGGTCCATACTTTTCTGTTTATTTTTTGTCTCTTTTTTTTTTAACAAAAATCCTTAGGGAAGTTAAGAGAATGGATAAAAATGGAGGGAAGGAAAAATCCTCTCAAATGCCTTTAAGACCTTTTAAATCAAAGACATAGCCATGCTAGTCTAGATCTGTATGCAAAAGGATCTTGTAGCACTTTTGAGACTGAAAGAAAGAAGTTGTAGCATAAGCTTTCATAGACTTAAGTCTACTTCTTCACATTCATCTGATATAGTAGGCTTAAGTCTACGAAAGTTTATCCTAGCAATTTCTTTCTCTCGGCATGACCCATAAAGGCATTTAAGGCAACACAAAGGCATTTAAGGTAACTCAAGTAAGTAACTTCAAACTTACTCCCTAATAAACAGTAATCCTTTACAGGAAGCAGTGTCCAAACAATGTTCAAAACAGCAGAAACTTCAAAGAGGAATGATCCTCTTGGGGAAAAAGCTTTTAACATTCCTTAAATGTATTTCCCGTGACAAAAAGTTCCCCAAAATTTAATACTTTCTGGCCTTAATTTAATTGGTAGTCCCAGCTAGAGTAGCTTCATTGAAACACTGGGATTTACATAAATATTAACTCACTATTCAGTAATTCATTCAATCGGTTTATGATAGTTAGGATTAGCTATTGGATTTAGCAGTCTGTTTAACTTTAGTTGAGAGTTGCTGACACCTCATGACTAACTACTTATACTTCAGACCTGGGATACCTTTTTTTTTTTAATTTATTTGTATCCCGCCTCTCCATATGAATCGAGGCAGCAAACAACTTAGAAATAGCATGTATTTCGATACATTTCTATACATGCCCCCAACAAGCTGGGTACTCATTTTACTGACCTACGGAAGGATAGAAGGCTGAGTCAACCTTGGAGCCCGGCAGGATCGAACTCATAACCTTGTGGCTTGCAGTACTGGCATTTAACCACTGCGCCACCAGGGCTCCTGGTCTGTCAAGCAAGTATCTTTCTGGATTCCACTGAAATACACACACTGGCCTAATACCCATTCACACTACAGAATTATAGCGCTATTATTCCATTGTAATTGCCATGTCTCTCTCCTATGGAATCCTGAGGTTGGCAGTTTAGGGAGTGATCTTTAGAATTCTTAGCAAGAGCACTCCAGTGACTCACCAAACTACAAACCTCAGGAATCCATAAGATGGAACCATGGCAATTAAAGTGGAATCATAGCACTATCATTCTAATAGTGTGAATGATCCCTGGATTTATTGGTAGTCCAAGCTATCTATTTAATCAGTTGTTAAATGATGAGTAGAAACTTGTCTAAATCCCATTAATTCAATGGATCTACCCAAGATGAGACTACCAATTTATTGACATGCAATTTATTAGTAGACATGTTTATTGAAGGAGTGGAATTTATTTGTGGACATGTTCATTGTAAAACACACAGACTGGAATTTGCCATATGCATGAGAAATAAATCTATTTTGTATCACTGGGCATCATCAAACAAAAGAATGCACTCACTTAAAACAACTGAACTGATCCTTCAGGTTGCATTGAAATAGGTGGTTCTCACCCCTCCCCTACCAAAAAAAAAAAATGAAAAATGAAAATCAAGATTAAAAGTACACACTAGAGTTTTAGAAAAACTATCAATAGGCTGAAACTGTATATCTGTGTCTGTGTTTGTACAAGGCAGTACAAGATGTACTAGACCTAGTAATACTTCCTGTCCAACACAGAAAATGATAATTCTGCTGTGACAATGAAACAAAAAAAAAGCCACTTATGACAAGTTTCTATGGGGGAAAACAGCCTCTTAAACACACATGAAGTCATCTGTCTTTTTAAAGCATATGGGAAAATTGTAAAAAATTAAACAAAATAAAAAATTAGGGAAAATTGTTGACAGTTGGGTTTCTATATCCCCACTGCCCAAATCAAAGCAGCCTAATTGGCATATCATGCAAATTACTTGGTAATTATTTAAATCAAGCATATTCTTGGGGCATTTTTAACCTGTTACCTTTTGCCTACTCCTGGCACATACCAAAAAGGAAAAACAGACTGGGGAAGAAGCAGTTGAAAGAATATCTGTTTCGTCCTGGTCTTGCCAAGAAAGATTTGTCTCTCTCACCTGTTTTGTATTCTGCCATAGTTTCTTTTCTGAGTTCAGGAACACAACAAAACATGCTGGAGAGAGATGGAGTAGCAGGCAGTCTGCTATGTCCTGCGGTGCTTGTGTTTACGCCTTTAACAGTGCCTGGATCTAGCCCTGCTCGTTCATTATGTGCTGGTGATTTTTTTAAAGGTCTACTGAAAAGGATGAGCTCCTTGCCCCTGTCACAATGCTTGTATATGAAATCCAAGAGCTTGTAAAGTTTGGCTTTGATCAGAAGGAAACCAAGAGCTTTGATTAGAAGTAAAGTTTAGCTTTGATTAGATGGTCTCATAGGCCTGCAATCGATCAATGCCCTACTAAAGAAGATCTATTGAATCTACCAATTTACCTACATGTTGTTGAATCACCATTCAACAACTGAGCCAATGGATATATTCTGGCTGGCACTAACCAACAGGATTCAGGCCGTAATCAACAGAGGTTATCATAATTGTAATTCTATACAACTCTGCTTAAGATTAATCACATTGATTTCAATGGGCAGCCAAGTTTGGGAGTTTTTAAATAAGCCATATTGCTACTTCTTCACTTCTCTGTGAAGATGATGCGCTTCTGGATTGAGGGCTGGATCCAAACTTAGGCCATTTCCATACAAGCCTATTATAGCACTATTATTCCACTTTCAACATCCTATGGAATCCTGGGGTTTGCAGTTTAGGGAGGGGCCTCAAAGGCCCCTGCCTAAATTGTAAACCTCAGGATTCCATAGGAAGTTGAAAGTGGAATAAAAGTGCTATAAGAGGCTGGTGCAGAAATGGCCTTAGTCACTGTCAGAACAGACCCGAAAGCAATGGGACAGTTTGTTGTGGCTAGTTTAAGTCTCATTTACTTCAGTACATTGCCACTAAGCTTGATTAAATCTAGTTTGAGCCCTGAGGGTTATGCTTGTTTGTTTTGGACTAACCCAGAGTTGGCATCAGACAGCCTCACTAGCACCCCTTTTGCCTTTATAGCCCATATCTCAGATACATATCTAAGCACAGCATTACCTCTTAAGTACCAAAAATATGCACTTCAGGCAAATTTAATTCTCCATCCTTACCCCAAGAAGCATTCCACTCATGAAAAATCAACACAAACACCCTTCTAGCTAGTCTTAGAGAAACTTTTTTTAAAAAAACAGAGAATCTTAAAACCAGTCATAAAACTGTAGCTAGCTGCCCAAGCCACAAATTTAACTATCCTGCCTTTTCCATTCCCTGGATCTCTAGGAATGGTGGTATCCAAGTTGCTCAACATCCACTAGATACCTTGGCCCAGGCATTTTCTATGATTCCTTGGAAGAGAGGAGCCATATCACTGTTAAAAAAAAACCAAAAGCTTATAGGAATGCTCTATTCCCTCTTATTAAAGTACAGTCATGTGTTATTTCCTTGGGAGTTCATATTGCTAAGTTCAAACATGCTTCATACTGAGTAAACATGGTTAGGATTGAGCTATAATCAGTTTTGTCTTCCTTGAAGCTCAATATTTTATAAAACTCAGTGGATAGGGCTCCACCTAGTCAATCTGATTCATTTATAGGTGCTTTTAAAAAAATTCCCTTCCCCCGTTACTCAATAAGACTTCAATTTTAGCAGTTCCTGACATTATGAGATGCTAATCTGACAAACCTCAGTTCATAAACTGATTGAATACACCCATTCATATACCAGATAGATTATGAATAGAGATGCACATCTAAGCATTAGAAATTCATCAGCTTTTGACACCATATGACTGCCAAATGTTTCCACATGTAAAATTTATACTTAATCACAAAAGGGAGAAGGAAACTGAGAAACGGCCAAAAGCCAACCAGAGTTAATTAAGAGGGGGAAGGAGAAAATGTAGTTTAGCTCATTAAAGTCTGTGGCACATGTAATTAATAAAAGGAAAAATCATGAGGACTAGAAAGGCTGATTAATATTTTTGTTTTGTCCACACCTTTGTTCAGCAGCAAGTCATGTTAGGACAACAAGGCTTATCCTATAAAAGTGATGATTGTCATTTGGGGCTTGGACAGATGTCTGAATTATATGGTTCTTATATCTATTATATAAAAGTCTAAGTTTGTCTGTAAATTTGTCTATTTGTCTGCATCAGGCAGGTGAAGACCTCATACGATTGGCTGAGGCGAGAAGACCTCATATGATTGGTTGGCTGTGAAGATTCTATGGAATTCTGGAGTTGGCAGTTTAAGAAGGGGCCTTTAGAATTCTCAGACAGACAGCTGTTGGGCCTCAGGTTGGTTGCTATGGAGATGAGGCCTAGCAGTAAGAAGAAGGGCAGTGTATTCCCTCAGAAACCAAACCTCTGTTATGTTGACAACTCTGAACACAGATTGGATTGGGGAATATGGGGAAAAGTTACAGGTACTGGAATAGGCCAGTTACTATAGAGACAAAGCCTAACAGCAAGGAGGAGGACAGTTTATTCCCTCAGGAATGCAACCTCTATATGTTAACAACTCTGAATACAGATTGCATTGGGAAATATGGGGAAAAGTTACAGGTACTGGAGAAGACAGTTTGCTGCATTCTTACAAGGAAAATAAAATCCTGGGCAACGCCAGGTAAATACGTTAGTTAAGACTATGTACATAAATGCATTCCATCTTGTCAATATCCTCTTTGAACTGTGGTGTCCAGAACTGGACACAGTATTGCAGGTCTGCTCTGACCAAAGCAGAATAGAGTGGCACAACTACTTCCCATGGTCTTGACACTATGCTCCTGTTGATTTAGCCCAGAATTGCATTGCCTTTTTTTGGCCACTGCATCATGCTGTTGATTCAGGCTTGTGGTCTACTAAGACCCCTAGATCATTTTCAAATGTGCTGCTTTCAAGCTCAGTGTCATCCATCCTACATTTATGCATTTCTTTTTTTTCCTGCCTCGATTTAGTACCTTACATTTATCCCTGTTGAAATTCATTTTGTTAATTTTGATCCAGTTCTCCAATTCTGATCTTGTTCCTCCCCTTGTCCATTACCTCCCTAATTTTGTGTCATCTGCAAATTTGATAGACATGACTTGTGTTTCCTCCTCTGCATCATCCATAAAGAACACCACTTTAACTAGAACAGAACTCTGAGACATCCCACTAGTTGCTTCTCTCCAGAATGAAGAACAGCCATTGGTAAGCACTCTTGGGGTTTGATTGGCCAACTTAACAGTAGCACTATCTAGCCCACAGTGCACCGCTTGCCTGCAAGAATATCATGAGGGACCTTATCAAAAGCCATACTGAAATGAATTACATCTACAGCATTCCCCTAATCTACCAAGTTTGTACCTCTATGAAAAAAAGAGTTAAGATTAATTTGGCATTACTTGTTTTCAGGAAACCTATGTTCTTAATTTAAAATGTGCACAAACTAACTGTTTAATCATTTGTTCCAGAAACTTTCCTGATATCATTGTAAAGCTGACTAATTTGTAGTTGTCCAGTCCCTTTCCCCCCCTTTTTGGAACATAGCAACATCATTTGCAACAATTCATGAGACTTCTTATTGTACAAGAGTTGCTAGGAGCACAATAACTGGAAAAAAATGCTGAG
The DNA here is from genome assembly GCA_948474755.1 of Ctenosaura bakeri. Taxonomy (NCBI): domain Eukaryota; kingdom Metazoa; phylum Chordata; class Lepidosauria; order Squamata; family Iguanidae; genus Ctenosaura; species Ctenosaura bakeri. The sequence goes on from CAOLHI010001289.1 coordinate 249,494, forward strand.
GACTGGCAGCCACCTCATGAGGCATATTTTGGACACCATGGCCCTTTTCGCACGGGCCTCCTGTCGCGCGACAGCCCCGTGAGCCTCGCAGGAGTGGGAGCGTCGCTCCGCACGACGCACTCCCACTTCTGCCGGGCTCATGGGGCTGAAACGGCGCGAGCGCGGGTTTTTTGATTTTCGCTTCGAAGCGAAAATCACCCACGCTCGCACAACACTCCCGGCGCCCGCGCGCACTTACCTCTTGTGCGAAGCATCGGGGAGGTGGCCGGGTCGCGCTTCCTTCCCTCTGCCCCTGCGGAAGGAAGGGGCGGGGCGCTAGTGCGACGGACGCGACACCTCCTGCTTCGCGCGCATGCGGGGAGGCGGACGCGACAAGCTCCTTTCTCACGCACGCGGGGGGGATGGACGGGAGAGGCTCCTTTCTCACGCGCGGGGGGGATGGACGGGACAGGCTCCTTTCTCACGCGCACGGGGGGCGGACGCAACAAGCTCCTTTCTCACGCGCACGGGGGGGATGGACGGGACAGGCTCCTTCTCACGCGCGCGGGGGGGCGGACGGATGCGCAAGCCGCCACCTCCGGGAGGCTGCCGCTTCCCAGCTCATTCCTTCACCTGCGGAAGGAAGGGGGGGAAGTGGCAGCCTCCCGGAGAAGGCTTCTTGCGCGAGCCGCCCTCCTCCGCTCGCGCTAGAAGCCTTAATGCGAAAAGGGCCATGATGAAAGAGTAGCCAATTACTGTTTAACTAATTTGTCATACCCGTGTTGTTTACTGACAGTGATTTTGCAGTGTTCTACGTCATGTACCAAAATACTTTGACTTTCTTTAAGCCTCCCTTTGGATTTGTGTGAAGGGGCTCATATGTTGTTATTCCTCCAATAGCAATATTTCTTGAGCCAGTCCTTAGCGAGCTTATGCCACTGAGCTGTGGTTCATTGTCACTCCCTAGTATATGACCACTGTATCCCCTGTATCTACTTCTCTCAATCTAGAAGGACACAGAAGAAAATGCATTTCCACAACCACATGTGAGATCATTTTTTCCCTTCCTTATATTTGTATAATGTACTTAATGCCTATTCTCGCAAAGCATATTTATTGACCAGGCATACATGTACAATGTTCCACTAAGACTAGAATTTCTGCCCACTAAAGTATAATTGGCATAAATGTGGAAGACTTTTAAGTCTGTGCTTTGGATTTGCTATGCAAGGGAAAATGGCGCATTAGCACTCTCTTTCCTGGAAAAACACTCATTGTTAGTTTCAGCATGCAACTGGCAGCTCATCCCTTTGCTGCCATGTTTCTTGTATTTACTTTTGGTTCATTAGACTCTGAACTGTTGGATATTGAAGTAATCTGTTCATTTTGACTGATGTATTTTCTGTTCCCCATGACTGATTGCTTTAAATTACAAGACAAAGAAAAAATAGTAGATAAATAAGGACCAACTCCTAATGGGAAAACCCTTCCAGGATTCATAAGGGAAAATTAAATTAATTTGTTTCTCTGTAACAACATTTTATATAATTCACAGCCATCTGAAAACCTTTCAGCCAAAGCCTGAAGCTAATCTATGAGCAGTTTTTCACAGAGTAAAGAGTTCGAACTAATTTAGTTAATGTACTACAGTTATAAACAGATATGACTCATGTGGGCATTAAAATGAGGTGGATGAAGATTTGTTGAACAAAGAAGCAGCTACAATGGAGAGAAGTGGTAGGCACTAGAACTCCACACTCTGGAACAGAAACAGAACATAACAATCAGGCCTATCAAGTTGGACATGTGAACAGTTCAGTCCAGTTCAGAAACAAACTGAAACCTAATAAATATCTTCTAAGACTGAGAAAAATATAATCAAGGAAGTAAGCTTCTATGTTCTGAGCTAACTGAACTCTATGGAGACTTATTCTCACATGTGCTTTTAGATAGATAGATAGATAGATAGATAGATAGATAGATAGATAGATAGACAGACAGACAGACAGACTGAGCAAAGGTAGAGATTCACAGCTTAAACCACTCCAACAGATGCTGATTCTCTCATCAGATTTTCCAGAGAATCACAAGAGTCACAGATATGATTTTGCAGAGAACTCAGCACTCTGTATCTGTTTGAGCCTCCCTCTGAAAATGTGAAAAACTAGAAATGCTAAAACATGAAAACTCATTCTAGACATTTGATTTCCTGCTTACACACATTATCCTTTGGGAGGAAGGAGATAATCATGAGACATTTCCAACCATCCCCTTGTTGGAACTTTTAGCTTCCATTGAAACATACCACCTCAGTATTATAGACTATCAACAGTCTTTTGCCAGTTCTTAAGAGACATTGCTTAGGGCAACTCATACTGTGAACTCTATGCACAGGAATCTTGTTGTCAAGAATCACAGAGCTGGAAGAAATCCCAAGGGACTATCCAGACCAATGTTGCAACATAAGTATGATTGCTATTTCCATCTATGCAATACTGGAAGATATGCTGAAACAAGATTACCAGCATAAAGTAATGGTCTGAGGATTGGACCCTGGAGGCCAGGGCCATTTCCGCACTACACTCATATAGCATGATTATTCCACTTTCAACATCCAGTTGGCCCCTCCCTAAACTGCAAATCCCAGGATTCCATAGAATGTTGAAAGTGGAATAATCGTGCTATAAGAGTGCAGAAATGGCCCAGAGTTTGATTCTCTGCTCAACCACGGAAACCGGCTGAGTGACCTTACATACTCTCAAGCCCCAGAAAACCCTGTCACAAGGTTGCCTTACTGTCACCATAAGTTGGAAACAACTTGAAAGCGAATGACAACGAACAACAGACAATATGCTGGAGCAAGTCTCTGTCCTGAAATCAGTGAAGAAGGTTGCATAAGATAAAGCAAAGTGTATCTGTTAAAATATCAACAATACTCTCAATTGGGACCAACTCTGAGGGTGTATCTGCACAGCACAGTTACACCACTTCGATCTCACTTTAACTGCCATGACTGCATCCTATAGAATCCTGAGATTTGTACGAGATGTTTAGAATTCTCTGCCGGACAGTTCTAGTGCTGTAGTTGAAAGGAGTCTATGCAACTTCCCAAACTACAAATCCCAGGATTCCATAGGACAGCAGCCATGAGACATCCAATGCTATGAAACTACTATAATTGTGCAGTGTGGATACTCCCAAAGGCAAATCAGAATAATTCTGATTAAAATTCATGGGAGAAAATTTACTGTAGTTCTCAGCTCTACAGCACTAATGACCCACTGCTGAATGTGTGTCCTTTCCTTTCTCTATTGTGTTAGAAAGTTGATCTGTTAACACGTTGTGCAGATATTACTGAGTCCGCTAAATGACTGCATATTTGAATTATTTTGACTTCTAAATGGCTATAGCTAAAAGGGTGAAAAATCTCTGAGCCAAAGGGTCCTTCTCATGAGATGATATGGTTTTACTAATCAAGATTATTTGAAAGGAAGAAAGAAAAGAAATGGGCAATTATCATTAGACAAAACAGCAACCACAAAGCTACGAAGCATTAACCATAAATTAGTCAATTAAGTATAACCTTTGCTACACCGATGGTTCATGGCTACAAAGATGTCCTAGGAGACATTTGAGGAGGCAAGCCTTACGTGTGCTCTTATAAAAAAAAAGTCCATTATCTGAAAATGTATTACTCATTCTGATTACAATATGCTCATTTGCCTGCTAACATAGTAGGACAGCCTGCTTTTTTTTCTGGGCCCACCTATAGCTTTTCATTCTAATTGAACCACTATAATTGTTCCTTAGTTGCAAAAGGTTTCTTTTAAACAAGGGGGTCTTTCAATTTAATTACTCTGTTTCAGTCAGAGAAACCATGGGAGGATATTTTCTTGGATTATCTGTTGACATATGAGTAGGTTTTAAAAAGTGTGACAAATTCATTAACACAGAAAACCATGAGTGGACCCCAGAAAGAATTGTAGCAGTCAATCAGCTTCTTTTGTTTATAGTGAAGGAGGTTGAGGGTCAAAAGAAATGAAGTGCCGCCTTCATAGTCTACCCATATATTAAAAGTGACATCATAGCCTCTGAACAACATTTACTTCCAGCTATGAATGTATGGTATGACCAGCAGGATTTGTGCCCTTCACTTTTACATTTCTCAAAATTTGGGGGGCGGGGGAGAGGTTGAGAAGGACCAACAGAAGACTATGTACTTTGAAAGGCAGTGGTGTCATGTTGAAGTTCACGAACATATCATGTCTAGCCTCATTAGTATTGTTAGGTTAGGAGCATCTCAGACCCTAAGATCTGGTTAACACTGCAGGGAGCAGAGCCTGGTGATGCTATTAAGCATATTCATCACGTATCAACCACAGTTGGTGACAGTGTGGCAGCTGAATGAAGCAAACAATCCAGAAAGTGTAACAAATGGGACAAAGTATGGAGGGGAAGAGATTTTTTGAGAGCTTACAGCAGTTTTTTTTCTTCCCAACATAGACTGCAACAATGGGGCCAACAGTTCACAGGGGGGGAAAGTCATTTCTTCTCAGGGTAGTGTTCCTGCTCTGAGATTTCTTCCCTCATTCTGTGGCCTGGAGGAGAGGAGCCATGCCCTGAGCCATGCTCCTAGGGAGGGGCCAAAATGCAACCAGTTCTATTAATCCATTCCTATACAAGGGTGTATATTATATATGTATGTGAGTGAGTGTGCACAGGCACATGCACTCATCCTAATATAATGATCCTGACAATCACAGAATAGCAAACTGTCCAAGTCAGCCTCAAACACCTTGCCTTACAGCTGAAATAACTCACAATATATTGGTTCTGGAAAAACTTATCCCCACATCTCTCACCCAGCTACTATGAAGATTGCAGCTGAGCTCAAAGAGATGAGAGGAGCCAGAGGAATGGGGTGGCAGGTGATATCATTTATTGTTCCTGATAAGTCCTAGCATTTTGACCTGATGAGCTTTGGCTGTGCTACAACCCTGTTGAAAGGGTCTGATTAACTCCTAATGCAGCAGAATCTCCAATGCCCCAGCTTTGTTTGTCTGGAATAAAACACTGGTGTACAGCATGTACCAATTTGAATTACAGCTTTGTCTGCTGTTATTTTTTTCTGAATATATTGAATCACAATTTAATCTGAAGTAACTATAAAAAAGGAAGAAAACATCTACAATCAGCCAATAGCTCCTCTTCAAAACCCCAGTTTGGACTGGAGCTCACACTCATAGCTGTCAGAAAGAAAATATTCTTTGGAGGGAAGAGGAAACATTAGTCTCATCATGACATCACTAAGTCTGGAGATGGGTCTGACCATCCCATTAACAGTTTCAAGACCATCTAATGACACTGCCATCCATTTCCCATCATGTACAAATACAACTATTTCTAAATGCATCATCTCAACAAGCAGAGCATCATGATATAGTTCTCATGAGACCTTATGCAGGAACAATCTGTAACATGAACATCTTTTTACTGTCTCTGTCCTGCATTATTTAGCATCCCATATTCCAAGTTGTTGTACACAAACCATCAGTCAGTGTTACGTGGAGACTGGTATCTATTTACTTTAGAAAAGGAAATAAATTGCTCCAATTCTCACATTTCTGTAATTGAATATAACAGTTGTAATTATTAAGCCATTGTCTTCTAAATGCATTGAGGCTGCTCTTATGGTTGATTATAACGCAAGGGTGAGCAAAGTTCTCTGTTCTACAGCACTAAAGCCCTATCCAGGGACATTTTAGCAGTACCTAGGGGCCCCCAGGGGTCCAAAAAGGGTTTTTGTGCTCCAAAATACCCAAAAATTATCTCTGGGGAATGCAGAGAGCATTTCCACATCTTTGGATCTCCCTGGGATCCTCCAGGGATCAAAACCAAATTTTGTGAAATTTCCAGAAAGAAAATTTCCCAAAAATTTCCCAAAATGCCTCCTAGGGGCCCTGGCAGGCCCAAAGGTCCCAAAACTTGCTCCCATGTCCCATAAAGGTCCTTTGAACGCAAAACAAATATTTTGTTCCATTTTGGTTTTTTGGTAATGTGTGGCCTTCTAAGGTTTTTTGCAGCACTAATATAGCCCCTGCACCTTCTACAATTGCCTGCTCTGTTATATAGTATCTCTTCTGCCTTTTCCAACACAGCAATCTCTAGATGCTTTGGACTACAACTCCTATAAGCTTCAATCAGTATGGCCAGTGATTGGATAAGACAGGAATTGTCATCCAAAGCATCTACAGTGCACCTGACTAGAGAGGGCTATATCGTGTTTTTTAAATTACTTAAATTGGTGTGGATCTCCTAATGGCCTTTAAAGGCTACATAATCACTGTTTTAACAACAGTGATGATGTTTAAGCATTGCATTTGTACATCAAAGCAACATATCCTGCCAAGGAATGTTACCTTTATTTCTATACCTGTATCTCACCATCCAGCGGTTTCCAAAAGCCAGTGCAAAGAAGGGACAAAGCTTTGTTACTCCTAAAATGTAGGTGCCACCAAGGTCACCCTGTGATGCCAAATACCTCCTTGCAAAAGTGGGAAATGAATTAGCTCAAAGAGGAGTCTTACGAGAGGAGGATAACTTAACAAGACCTTTCTACCAAAGTTTATGGACTCACTCAGGAAAGAACCAGCCAGAGATTCAAAAGTGAACTAAACATGTGTTTTATTGAGGGGAATTCGCTCATGCATGCACACAAGTTACATACAGTCAAACATTTACACAAGAGCTAACTGAAGGATAAAAGCAGGGGAAAATGTATAAAGAGGCTGAGGCTTTTGCAGTTATAATTACCAGTCCAAAAGAGTAATAAGAGCTGAAATGTGGCTTGGCTTAGGTAGGACCTATGGACAGTTCCCATTCAGGAGCCAGACAGACAAAGTGATGGGTAGACTTTTGAGAGATTGTACTGGGCATCAGGGATATTTGTACCTAAAAAATAGCCTTGGCAGTGGAAGATATGTGCAGATCCAGGTATGGAACAATGGGAGTTGCAACACAGACAATGGACTATCAACTCACTAATGTTCACAGTGTTTGGATGACAAAGATATAATGTGTGTTGTAATAGCTGTCTATTGTGGGTGCTACAAGGCAAGAGGAAGGAGTCCCGGTGCACAGGGGATGGGTATATGTTAATCAGTGTCCTGGTGGGCTTCTCACAATTGTGTTCCCTGGGAAATTCCAGCCTATTATCCACAGGAACAGCATCTATTAGCCTGACAAATGATTTAGTCTTACCAGGAGGATGTTTAGGTTGACTTGCCTCTCCTTCTTACATTCACAGTCAGAGTTCTCCCTCAGACAGTTTGACCTACCAGTCACCTTCAGGTTTGGTTTTGATATCAGTGCCAATTAAAGTGTGTTGCCAATTAAATATGATGCCAATTAGATATGGTACCCATCCAAACCATACTGATATTGGGGACCCCCAAAGAGGGGCCTTATAGTTTTGCAAGGTTAAAAATGGGTTTTATCCTTTAAAACAACTTAACGCATTTCAGCCAAGCAACAACCTTTTCTCTATACAGCCTTATTCAGTGGAAAACATGGAAATCTGCCTACAGAGATTTCAAGAAAACACATGTCAATTTTACAAATGGCGGATGGGGAGATTTAAAAATATTTTCTGTCCAAAATACATTGGGCTATTTTAAGAATGAACCCTTTTGATAAAATATCCTGAGATTTGTCTCCCTTTTGCATTGTGTCCAATTGGACATCAACCACCTTTGGTCTTATATTAGGAGAAAAGCAGGATAATAAATAGGTAATTGTTTCCAGTTTCTTTTGTTTTCCTCCCCAAAAGTCTTTGTTGGGCCTTACAATAGAAACTCTTCCCACCCAATCATTCACTCTGACACAACCCACCATTCAATTACTCCTGCACTGTCAATCATTTCTCTTCTCATTCTTCTGCTACACCTCCTCAAGGAGGCCAACTTTATGCCAACACAGGTATTCTTTCATTGGCAAGGAAAGACATTTTTTATTCTCCCAGACTTTTTAACATATTTTACTCTTTAAATTTCTTTTAGCAAGATGTTCTATTTTATTGCTGACTTGCATGCTCCTTCCAAACCTTTTCATCCTTTCTCTACTCTTTAATGATTAAAACCGTGATCTTTGCTAACTGAAATCACCTCTTTGCCTAAAGCCTTCACCTTCAATCATTAAGTTCTGTATTATTAATCCTTGGTGCATAATTTCACACACTAGGTTTTGAAAGCAGAGTGATACAAGTGGAGATGTACACTGGTCACTACATACAAAAGTATTGTAAAGGAATCCATCCTTTATGCCTTCCTGGTCACTAGTGTGGGGTGTCTTAAAAGAAGCTAAAATTGTACACTAAATGGCGGATTAAGTACCTGGCACATTCTGGGTGCTCTTGCATCTTGATAGTAATGTGGCTTCAAGAACGGTAGCTGTGGTTGCATTACTACATGTGTCCATTTCAGTGAGCAAATAAATCTGGTGTTCACATTCCTCACTTAATCACTGACAGCCATCCAGGTCCAAAGTAGCAGAGAAGCTTGAACTAATCACATCATAGGGTGTCATATAATTTGAAGTATCCCATAAATACTACATCTGTTAAGGCCATGGCCTTGAAACATTCCATTTTCTGATATTTTGGAGCTTGAGCGAACATGAAAATCTCTTAACTTGATAGCTTAAACTGAACATTTGTGAATTGGCTATGTATGAATGGACAAAGCAACATCAAAATTAAAATTAGATCATTTCAGACTTCACCACTTTCTTGTTAGCTGCTGTAGTGTGAATTCTTGGCCCAGCAGTTTATGTCCGTAACAACTGAACTATAGTGGGCCCTCAGTATCTGCTGGGGTTTGGTTCCAAGATCTCCCATAGATACCAAAATCCATGGATGCTCAAGTCCCATTATATGCATTGGTGTAGTAAAATAGCGTCCCTTACATAAAATGGTGAACAACTTAAAGGTTTGCTTTTTGGAATATTTAAAAAAATATTTTCAGGCTGTGGTTGGTTGAATCCATGGGTACAGAATCCATGGATATGGACAGTCAACGATATATCAGGCTTTTGGTAAGGGTCTGCAACATTTTCATCACAAGAGATAATTCTTTTGGTGATATAGATTTATATTTAACCCACCTCATTTTTCTGTGTTGGCAGAGAAACTGAAAGATTTCTCCTTAATGTCTGTCTGCTTTTGTTCTCAGAACAAATTAAGGACTCACTTTCACTACTACGAACAACTGAGATGAAACAAACTTGGATGAAACAACTTCATATTGTCCTGATTTTTCAAAACTTTTTTTTATGTTGAGTAAGAATGTAACCAAAATAATGTTTTAAAAGAAAGAAAAGAAAACCCATCAGAATAATGTCTGTTTCTATGCCATGTGTCGCACTTCCCCAAATTCCCATCTATCTTCAGCAATAAATGATGCATGTGTGCTGTTGGCAAATATCCAGTTAAAGACTGCCATAAAACCAAGCACAAGCTGACAGTTGATATAATCTTGTGATGATACCTTTATTAGGCTAACCAAAATATGAAAAAGCCACAATTTATATTCAAGGCATACATTCAAGGAAGAAGAAGGAATATTTTGATAGGAGAGATTAACAGAGCCAGAAGTACCACTAGAGACCCTTTTTTAATGTCCTGACAAAATAGCTTAATTTCTTGCCATTGCAACCAAAGCAAACGTGTCTCTATAGGAACTTAATATTACATGAACTTGCTTAAGTCTTCAAACAGGGCAGAAGAAGAACACCTCAGCCCAGAAACAGATAGTATGACTGAAATATATGTGAAAGAAACAACACAAATAAATTGGAGCTGTCTATTGGAAGACAGCATGATATAATGCTTTGAATGTTGTACTAGGCTTCCAGGAAACCTGGGTTCAAATCCCCACTTAGCCAAGGAAATCCACTGGGTGACCTTGGGGTAGTCACACTCTCTGTCCCTAAAGAGAAAGTCAATGGTAAGCTTTTGAATAAATCTTGCCAAGGAAACCCCAAGTCAGAAATGACTTGAAGGTGTATGACAAATATTGGGAAATAGCTGAATTTGGGTTCTGTAAGCTAACGAAACATGGAAGTGTTGGTTGTATTTGTAAGTACAGGACAGTGTATTAGGCTATTTTTGGTGGATTTAACCTGTGCCTCTGGCTATATTCGACATATATATTTGTAAGTAGATAAAAATATTACCATATGCCATCAATTTCCAGTGTCTGCCTTCCAAAGGTTACTCAATCTACAGAACCATTCTATCCTTGCAGCTTTTCAAGACCACATAAAAAAGTAGTGTGAATCTAATAGGTATTCTTGTCTGAGACAAATGGAGTCACTTCTTCTCTTTAAATGAAATACCTTCTAATAAATAAAATAAAATAAATTAAAATGTACCAAATGAACAGGAAATGTTCTGTTCTCTCATTTTTTCTGGGTCTTCCCCCTCCCCATGGTGCAGAACAGTGGTACAAAAACGTGAGAAAAGCCAAAAGGGAGCCCAACTTGATAGAACTCTATTCTGAATTAAGTTCCATTTCTCCACTGAAATTTCTCCCAGGTAAGTGTGTAGGGGATTACATCCCAAGGCTCATGGATTTTACATTCCACATTAAAGCGGTTGCTGTGAGTAATTCCATCCTCTAAAGCAAGATTAAAAACAAATATAGCTGATAAAGGCAGCACCTTCAATTCAGCTGTCACTTTTATGTTCTGGCATTAGTCATTACATTTAATTTTTCTTGAAACAAAAGCATACTATAATTATATGTATATCTACTCGCTTACACAAAAAGTGATGCTCTCCCCCCCCAAAAAAATCTGTAATTAATGTCATGAGTTAACTGGGCTGTCACTTGGTTTGATTGACAGAAATATCTCTATGTCTTTTCATCCAGAGAAGAAGATAAAAGATTTGAGTGGCTTGTAGATATTTCTTGTGGGCAGTAGCATAATTTGGGGGAAGGGAAAGGATGTTGCTCCTTATCCAGATCCAAAACTACTTGCTTCCGACAGATGGATTATATAAGAGAACAGGCACAGACAAGCCATTTCAGGTGAATGGCTGGACTGGAAGTCATCAACGCTTCTGCTATTATGGGCCAGCCTATATACTTTCAGTCAAGATGTTTGGTTGTTCAGACTCTGGTATTGAATAAAGAGTTTAAAGAACTGATCTCTGTAGTAGAAAATGTTTTTTCTACCGTTGGAGAATTAAGCCAGTGAGCTCTCAGGGAGGTTATAAAGGAAATCAGAACATGGAATCCCATGTGTTTTCCTTTTCTTACGATAAACAGATTCCAGATCCCTCTGCCTAGCCAACACAACTTGCTCCTTAAAGAGAAGAGCATATAGGAAGATGGTCAACTGAGCCAGACAATAAACAAAATTCAGTATTTGATCCTCCATTCAGGCATCAGACATGAATGGTTAAAGAATGCACCATAGGAAGCCAGGACAGGAAGCCAGAACTAAAAGTGTAGGCCTCCTGTGGCTAAGCTTTCTACAACGCCTAGCCAAACTCTGATGACACATGGAAAACACAAAGAAACTCCAGCTAGATACAGATTGATAAGCATAAGGCAAAGAGCCTTCAACCCCTCAGCTAAGTGATTTCAAAGGAAAGAACTGGCAAAACCACTCCTGAGTATTCCTTGTCTAAGAAAACCGTATGAAATTCATGGGGTCACAATAAATTGACAGGTGACTTGAAAGCACACAGCATTCTCTAAACTAAATACCCACAAATATAAAAGATATAAGGCTAACTAGACTGTAATTTCCAAAACACACCAAACAATCACAATCCTGATGCCCTTTTTAAAAAGGTCTTAGGGTCCCCAGAGCTGTTTTTAAGGTGGGTGGGGTCAACATTGGCAAGCAGGCTATTATTTATTTGCCTACTTAGAGGTCGTTGTTAACAAAACAATTAAAATATGGAATGTCTTATATTAAAATAACAACAAACTCAAGTAAAAAATAATCTGACTACCATGAAAGCACGTGCTAAATAAACGAAATATTTCAAAACTGAGTAAATTTTTAAATTACCATTTTTTAAAAAATTGCAATACTTTGTTTGAAAAAATAATAGCATTTGGGGTTTCTGGTGAAGATGGTGGAATGACTAGTCACCTCCTCATAGTTTTGCAGAGGAGGAGACACTATGCATGGAGCTTTCTGGTCCCTGAATAAGGGGGTAATAACTGCCCCTTGGACAAAGAGGGTGACAGAAGACTGCTACAAGGTGTCTTGGGCTCCCCTCCTGGCCTCTGTGAGTGGAGGGGAACAGACAATTGCTACTACAAAGTCTCATTGTGTATTCTGCCAGCTGTACAGCCACAAGCTCTGTCTAGTCTCACCACTTGCATCAAGAAGAAATTTAATCAAAGTGATGCCAATAAGAAGCTTTTCTAAAGGGAATGCCACTTGTAACTTTTGCAGCAGCTGCCTTCCTGCATAACCAATAATTGTGAATAACTGATTCAGCTTAGTCTTAAAGAAAAGTGTTTTTCTTATTAGCTCTAAAACACAAGATTTAAGAGGGCTTCAGAGCTGTTTGGATTTTAAGAATTAAGAACATGAAGACTCTACAACGTTAACTTAAGACTGTATAAAAAAAATTTTTAAAAGATAAAGGAAAGTTTGTTCTTCTTGAAGGGAGACAACAGCAAGGTCATTTCCTGGGAATGTAAAGTGGAACTCAGCCAGATTGATGCTGTAAATACAGGCTGTAAATATGAGGTTGACATCACGATATTTAGAGAGATACCTACTGGAAAACTCTACAAGAGGAAGCAATATTGATTTTTGACTGTTAAGTTAAAGTAAAATAAGATCCCATGTAGGTGGGAGTGCTTAGAAGGCATCTCCCTTTATTTTACACAAAGAAGGTGCTCAACCAAATTAAGATACTTCAGAAACAGCTTTCTTGTGCTGGCAGCCAGCCAAAGTTTACATCTTTCTAATTAAAGTCTTTTGTCAGCAGCCACGAACAAAGTTTATAACAGTTTGTTAGTTACCAGCCACTGTTTTGCACTCAGAGTCCATAGTAAATTTAGAGTGACAGTCCAGCAGCAAAGACCATATATAAAGTGAAGATCAAGGTTTCCAGGAGCACAAACACAGGATCCAAACATGAGGTGTGCTGCTTCCACTGATAAGATCGGTTGTCTGCAATGGCTTTTGCCGATCTGTTTCCCTGTATATATGAGCTAATTGCGTCCCCCAACTGTGTGCCTAGTTGATGCACCCTTACTATATAAATGCTGTGGGTCTCCCTTTTCCACCTATGCTGGCTACCATAAGTATTGCAAAACCTTCTATAGATTTTAGAATTGAAAAACATGATGAATGCATTACACAGTGTGTAAGATCACTGAGGCCATTTAGAAGATTAAATCTAGCAAAACTCCACATCCAGATAGTATATTGGTGGGTTATTATAAATGTGCCTCTACAGAAATTACTGCAGTATTATGAATTAGAAAGATTCCTGAGACTTGGAAGAAAGCAGCTATTGTTTTAATTCGAAGAAGGCCAAGATTTAACAATGACAAAATAATTTGGAACTATTTCATTATTGAATAAAGATAATAAAAATTTTACAATGATTTTAGCAGAAAGACACAAAAAAATTTTACAAAATTTTATTCATAAACATTAAGCTGGACTTAATTTGCCATAAAGAAAATTATGGGACAATACCAGATATGAAGTGGATATCTTTTAATATTTAGATAATCACAGTGAGAAACAGGACTTATCTTTGTAGATGTGGAAAAAGCTGTTGAAAATCTGAATTGAGACTTTTTGTTCTAGAGACAATGGGGTTTGGGGATAACTTCATTACATGGGTTAAAGCAATTTACAATTTACAGAAAGCAAAGATTTTTGTTAATGGTGAGTTGAGTAACCCATGCAACCTTCAAAAAGGCACTAGACAAGAATTTCCACTTTCACCTCCACTGTGTATTTTACTTTTTGAAGTGTTAGAGCAATAAGACAAGATGAAAGAATAAAGTGGGTAAGAATAAAAAAGGAAGTCTATCAGTTAAGAGCATTTGCGGTGGAGTGGGATCCTGCTGAATGCATTGAAATTTTGTTAGACAAATTGAAGAAGTTTGGAGTCATGGCAAATTTAAAATACTGTAAATAAAAAATGATGATGTTAACAAGGAACATGAGAAAGAAAGAATTGATACAACTGATGAATAAGACAGGATTTAAATTTGAGAGAAAAGTGAAATACCTGTGCATTACTATGACAAATATGAACTACACTTTATTCCAGGATCCATACTTACATTGTTTACTTACTAATGGTCTGGCACTGAAGTCATCCTAGAAACATTGTAGAATCATAGAGAAATCACAGAACCCTAAGGACCATCCAGGCAATCCTCTGCCATGTAAGAATCCATTGCTAAAGCATCCTGAAAGGGGGCTATCTGTAAAAAAAATCTCCACTGTCAAGCAGCTCTTACCATCAGAATGTTCTCCCTAATACTTTGCTGGAGTTTTCTTTCTTGGTACAATGCATAATCTCCTGAGCCGCATCCTATTTTCTATAGGATTCCCTTCAGATATTTAAAAATGACTATCATATCGCCTCTCAGTCTCCTATTCTCCAGGCTAATTATATCTAGTTCCCTCTACTATTCTAAATAGGACTTGGTTCCTAAACCTTTTACCATCTTGGTCATCCTTCTTTGGGCACATTTCAACTTGCCAATGTGTTTCTTGAACTGTGGCAGCCAGAACTGGATATAGTACTCCAGGTGAACTCTAATCACAGCAGCATAGAGTGATACTACTTCTCTTGGTTTGGACAGTTCTGTTCATACTGCCCAGAATTGCATTGATTTTTTTAGTTGCCACATCATACTACTGACTCACGTGTACCTTGTAGTCTACTAAAACCCATAGATCCATTTCCCATGTAATGCTTTCAATCCAGGTATCATGTATCTTACATTTATGCACCTGATTTTTCAGTCCAAATGTAGCACCTCTCTATAGTTTTGATTGATAAGCTAGAGTAAAGGGAAATGTTAAGTCCTTCTCTGGTGTTGTGTCTCCACAGACTTGTTGGAAGGGTGGATCAATTCCAAAAGTTTCATTTTCATAAAAAACCCAGAGCTTGGAAAACATTACTTCCTTGGCCAACATCCTATTAATAGGTGTAACTGTACCAGTGTAGGTCACAGTGGTGCAGTAGCAGGGCTAAAACAGCTGAGAGTGCTCCTGTGTTTGGGGGCGGGGGTGCAACATAGGAAAAAGCTATCTTTCTGGTTCTGTTGGGGAACATAAGGAATAATAGTGTATCTCACAAGCAGAGGAATTAGTTTTCACAAGCAGAAGGCTAACAACAAGTCCCACATTCCCTTCTATACAGTACCTAGCAAAAAAAGATAACACAGGCTTAGGCCATTTCCGCACTAGACTTTTACAACACTATGATTCCACTTTCAACATCCTATGGAATCCTGGGGTTTGCAGTTTAGAGAGGGGCCGGCCAGGATGTTGAAAGTGGAATAATAGCGCTATAACAGTGGAGTGCAGAAATGGCCCTAGTCTCCAGAAGCCTTTCAAACCTGAATTAAGTCTTGGGGGGGCTGACAACAAATGATATTTACAGGGCATCCCCAGTAAAGAAAACATTCTAAGATATATCAAGACAAAAATCTTTTCTCTTTTCTCTTTAATTTTTTTACCTAGAGTGCACATCAGTGCATCAATCAGTGAAATGTCACATGTGTGCTGCAGAAATAATTTTTAAAAAATAAAAAAGAAAGGAGGAGAAAAATTGCCCTTCAAACCATAGAATTACCTCACCAAATTATGCCCCATTTTAAAAAAAAGCCCCCTTTGGAATAGCCCTACTGCAGATCCAAGAAACTGATAGAAACAGGGCCCCCTAAAAGCATGGAATAAAAGCATGCAGAAGCACCAACAATGGTCAAAACCCAGTGAGCTGCATTGCCAGAATTCACACAGAATTCACATAGTCTGGCACAGAAATTGCCTTAGTCTTCTTTGGGGGGCAGAGGAGGAGGAGGAGGAGGAGGAGGGGGTTTACTTACAAACACTAAAGGTTTCATAGCATCTTGTGGTGAGTGGTGTTGTAAGAGGTGCTCTTCAAACATGGAGGGGAGCGGGAGAGCAAGAGAGAAGTCAGGCTAGAAAAAGGATGAACAGACTGGCTGATGCAAAAAGAAGGAAAGTGTGGCCAAGACTAACGAACAGGAAACGACAGGAATACATGCTATACCTAAGCTCCTAGTCAGACATGCAAACTAGCAAGCACTGAGCATAAGCAGTGCCAGCTAAAGTTGCTCCCTGTAACAATTCCCCTGTATGCTTCAGTGTTAGAAGAGTGTGTTTATCTGGATACAGAACACTACTCCAGAGCAGGTGTCCCAGAGAATTCCAACTTTGGACTACAACACCAGCTCCCACCCCAACCAGCACATTCACTCTGGAAGCTGTAATTCCCCCCCGCCCCATCTGCAGGATGTCATGAAGGTGGCTGCAACTGAGCAAAACAAGCCAAATGTCTTTGAAGGCTCCTAAGGCAACAAACAGAGGATTGTGAGAAATTTGTCCTGCTGGCCCAATAATGAGCATGTGTGAAAAAGCTCAGTGAACTTCATGATCCAAGACAGTTGCTGGCATCCAGTAGTGCCACACTACCAGCAGCAATGTACCCGCCATGACTCATTTTGTACACATAGGACTGCAGGTGCTGATATTTACACTTTGTCAGGTTGTCTACGGAATATAAGTAATTGTCTGTGAACAGTGGCAAGTGGATTACAGCTATTTATAAACAGGACTACAAAAGCCCCCTTCATTATTTTCAGCATTGTTTCTTTCCTTAACATTTATGCTACTCCGTGAAGAAAAAGATTGGGTTGGTTGAGGGAGAGAGGGAAATCCTGCACTGACAACCCCTTCCAAAGGCAGAAGGCAAGATGCACTTCCAGCTTTCTTTTATGTTCATGGTTTTCACTTAATGAAATACAATCACTGCCTGCAGGATCTGTGCTACCTTTAGGCAGAGTGAAATAGGTGTCTCAGGCAGCGGATGTTAAGGGAAATAGAATCCCTCTGACTCTTCTTACATCTACCAGCTGTTCTCCTCCTTTGGACAACAGGGCTGTGCGTGTCACATGGTCTGTCCTGATTTGTTAAATTGGCGTAAGCAAAGTGTAGTTTGCAGGCCATATGCACCTTACAAAATGGCCCCCCATTTTTGTTCCCAAATGCTCCCTAGGGAGTGTGGTGGGGTACTTTTATCATGTCTTTGGTCCCCAGACCATTTTAGGACCAAATGTTACAGCCCTGCCTGCACACACACAAGTTTGATATGGTTTAATTGGCAAAATATTATTTCATTGGCAAATACATTAATTGGCATTGATATAAAATCTAACTTGGGGTGACTGGAAGGTCAAGCTGGGCAGAGGAAAATTACTGACTGAACATGTGTGATTGCAAGGCAGGTCAGCCAACACCCTCTCTAGGTGTAGCCAAATTCATTGTCAGCCAGATTACCAAGCAACTCCAGAGATAATAGGCTTAAGCTGAAGCTAGAACATCCCTGAGCATAAAACGGTCAAGGGAAGTTCTTGTCATGTCTCAGACAGGGCAGGCACAATTGGCAGGCTGGAGGAGGAGGGTTATTAAGCATGGTGAGGAGAAAGAGAGAAAATAGTCTGAAGCAAATCCAAATCAAGCAAAAAGTCCAGAGTTCCAAAGTATCCAAATCCACAGGGGAAAACCAGAAGCATAGTCACTCCAGGCAAAGGTCCAAGGAGAGTCCAGAAAGCAAGATATTGGCACAGGGTTTCGACCACCAGGAAGATCAGTTGTCGACTCTAGGGAGATAGGCCAGCTGTTTGTCTCTTAGCGGCTAATTATGTTGACGTAGGTGTTCCCTCATTAGGGCTTATGTGTTACATAAACAAGATGAACAGCTGAGTCCTTCCTATTCTTGCTGTTGTTCTGCCAAGGTAGGTTTCTGTGTTTCTTCTTCCTCCAACTCCTATGGCTGCTGGTCACTCTGTTCCTGCTGGTTGTTCTGTTCCTTTGAACTGTCTTCTGCCTCTGACTCAGAACTCCCCTCCTCACTGTCAGGGTCTCCAAGGTAGGGCATGGCAGTTGCCACCAAAAATAAAAAGATTGTTTCAACCCTGTTCCCTCACACCTGGACATATTCCTGCACTGTCCCCCAAACCTCTCCACAGTGCAGAGCTAGAATGACAGCCATTACCTCTTTGTCACCTAAATACTAAGGCCATTAATTCCATTCAGATGCCATTGTCTGTGTTGCAACTCCCACTGTCCACTCAGCTGGGAGAGCCATTCACATCCATACCCTTAGGGTAGATTTTGGGTATAAGAACCCTCCATTTTGAGCAGTTCAATGCAGTACTTTGCTCGCTGGTACCCATGCTGACACTCTGATTTCCAGTTGTGTACTGCCCTTGGACATAAGTCTAAGCCACATTGCTGTTTCTTCACTGCTCTTTTGGAATGGTAAATACTTCCTGAATCTTCACTAGCAGTCTTTCTTCCTTTTTCCTTCAGTTAACTTTGTGTGAGTGCATGACTGTTTGGATCTTGTTTGTATGAGAGAGACTGAATTTCCATCAATAAAACACATTTTTAGTTTATTTTGGAATCTTTGGTTGGTTCTTTTCTGCTAGAACCCTGTAAACATTTGTGGAAAGATCTTGTCCCTCCTCTCACAGGCCTTCTAATTTTGAATTAACTAATTCCCCTTTGTCATGTGGAAGTACTGGCATCATGGGTGGACCCCTGAGGCACCCATGTTTTGGGGTAACACAGAAGAACAGGAAGTTCACCAACAAGGGAAAGATAGCCAGTTCTATTTAAGTTTGTTACAATATGTTTTAAACTTCTTCTTTGTTACAATTAGAGAGTAACAGGGGAAAGCAGTACTGTGAGGGTTAAGACATTGGTGGCAAACAGTGGCCCTACAGATGTTTTGAACCGAAACTCCCATAATCCTTCACCATTGGCTATTCTGGCTAGGGCAGCAGGGAATTGTAAGCCAAAATATTGTAGTGTTGCAATTGCCCACCTCTAGGCTAGGACATAGTACACTGAGGAAAAAGGCATAACCTCACATGAAAGATATGAAAAACAGCCTTGCATGTTATAGGATTCATATTAGCAACCATCTCAGACATTGTAATAAGCAAATGAAATGCAGAAGTGTTGCCAAGTCAAAATCTCTAGAACAAGTGAGGGAGGAGGAAGGTGGGCACATAGATAAGATAAATCTATTACGCGAAAGCCAGCCAGGGCGCGCAGGCACAGAGCCAAATTGATTTGGCAGAGAATGGAGACTGAGCAGATCCACCCAGAATTTGTAGACCTATTAAATGAAGGGTTCAAAAATTGCAGCTTAACACAGTAAGTAAGCGGGAAGCAGGGAGAAGCTGTCATAAGACTGCATGTAACAATCTAAATAGATCCACACAACTCCCAGAGCAAGCTTTACAAGGTAAATACAATGTTATGGATGATGAAACATTTGGGTGTAAAACACAAAAGGCATAACAGTGTTTTAAAAACCACAATCCATTAGGTTACATAGAGAAACAAAAGCAACAGCAGGCATAATCTCATTGACCAATTAGAGCAAATAAGCTTTTCACAGGTTCTCTCACAATTTATGAAATGTTATTAAAATGCACAAGTAAACTAGCTGTGGAACTGGTTCAGGATCCTTTAGTCTAAATTATAAACCAAGTTATCCCCTCTCACTATACTTTTTCAAGACTGTATTTGCATGACTTATATGAAACATTTCATGCTTACTCATATTTATAGCTACAAAACACACATCAGTTGGATCAAACATATGTGTTTATGCAGATACTCCTTCTCTGGCATTTATTCTTACTGATCTCTTTCTTGTACTGCTTATGGAGTGCTTTTTCTTTTCATAATGTCAGAGATGTTTTTATTTTTTGCTATGTCATTATTTATTGTAATTAACAATTTAGTTATTATAATTATTTTAATGGATTATTATTTAATGTTTTTAAAATGGAGTGGTTTTATCTACTTTTAATACAAATTGCTTGGAGATCTCATGATATCAAGCAGCATACAAATATAAATAAATAAATATTTCATTATTTTCTAACAAATCATCCTTGGTATTGGAATAACAATACACATCCTACATAGAGTGTCAAACAAATTTAGAAAAAAAGTCAGATTAGCATTCATCTCCTACAGTTTACCATGGGCATACATACATGGACATACAGTTTACCATGGGTATATATTTTCCAGCCAGTGTCATTCTTACACATATATATGTAAGCAATTTGGACTGCTAACACTGTATATGTATACTTCTAAGGGCTGAGGACTCTTGCAGATTGGTCTAAGAAACCATTACTTCACAACATAGCTCACTGGGTTTTGCCAAGTTTTGCTGGTTGTTGTCACCAACATGTTCTATCATTCCGTTCTTTTTAAAGGGGCTGTTTGTGGTGTTTTTAAAAAAATCTGGACTAGAGTTCTTCCACAGGTTTTTTTTTAAAAAATTAGGAAATGGTTTATTTTATGAGGTGGACCTATGACTTGCAGAGCAAATTTTCTCCTCTCTGATTTTTTTTTAAAGATTAAAGCTATAGTGCTATGATTCAAAAGTGCCATTTCACTAAAGCATCGTACTTCTTTAAAGGAGAAAAAAATGGAATTAAAAATAAATAAAATGCTGCAGCTGGCATCAGGAATTGTCAGAAAATAGTTCAGGACAATAGAAACATTGTTTGGATTTTTTAAAAGGGAACTAAAACAGCAAATACCATAACTTTCTGACATTTTAACCTCATCTGGAGGAACCCTTAGACACCTTTGAATGGTATCTCAAGGGGAAAAATGCATTTTAAAAAAGAATTTCCTAACTCCATCACAGAAATAATACTGATTCATTCTGAAACATCTGAAAGAATCTTTATATCCTTTGGCTCTGTGTGGAAAAATAAAATAAAGCACCACAGTCCTCATTTGGAGGCTGCTTCGAACATTTTCTGTGTTCCCTTTCTCTAGAGATTTCATACTCTGTTACTGGCAACATCTGGAGCCAACAAGCACTAGCCATTTAAGTTATTGCCCTCTATAGCAATAAAACTGACAAAGCAAGTCATTCTGAGTGTCAGCAATACCAGTGCCTTTCTTCCCAAATTAGTTATAGAAACCTAATGTGGTTGTTGTGGCTAGGGGCAATTAAGGGGGTTGAATCATATGGCAAGTTGTTCGCCCTGCAGATGTGTTGGCCTGTGTCACATCTATGTATTTATCAGGGAAAGAGCAGCTAAAAGAGGCCCCCAACAACAAAGCGTAGAAAGAATGGAGCCAAAATAAGGCACCCAAGGCAGGGCGAGCAGAAGCTGGATCATGCAGCCAGAAGACAGACAAACAAACACATTTATTATCATGAAAATACATCCACAGAGTTAATAAATCATACTGCTCCATTAAGGAAAGTATTTTCCTTGATTCTAAACAATTAACTCTGCATATTAGTTTACATTCCTTCTCCCAGAAAGTAAACCCTCACAGAAAAGAGATGTTTGAAACCAGAGAAGTTGACACGAGGAACAGGAAAATGAATACCCTCAAGATAAATAGCAACCACTTTATTGTACATTTACTGCCTGGGTTGGAAAGTAATTTTCCTTAGTTTACAACTTACAGCAGTTTCAGGATGACCAGTGCAGAGTATTCACACCCAAACAGGTTCCAGAAGGCATCCATCATTGGTGTAAAAAGGAACTTGCTTTACAAGCCACAGCCCTGGGCTGATAATCTGAAAGCCAGATATTATTCCCCAAAGCAGGTTTCTTTTCTTCACAAATTTACTTTGAACCTGGTGCTAGGTCAGGGATTGGAATCGAGTGGTGGCCCATGGACTGTGTGCAACCTGGCAAGTCCCCTGCGGCTAATATTGACTGCAAATAGCCATGGCACTTTCCAATAAATGTTCAGTGAAAAAGTAAAAAAGTAAAAAAAGTATTTCACCTGTATAGGAATTAAAGCCTGTTTGCAGAGCCATATCAAACTGTTTTGAAACTCTCTCTCTCACACACACACATGCACACACGGCCTGGAAGGTGATCAGAAATGACATATTATTATTTTTGGTTGTCCAAAATGGCAGTCACGCACATTAAAACTGGCAAGCTCAAGAACCAAGGATATGATGAGTCCTGGTAGAAGATACATTATGGTTGCCAATTGTTCTGTTTTATAAGGGATGTCCTTTTTTTGAAGGATAGAAACCTTGTCTATTATACGACTGACAAGTGTCTCTTATCACAAGACAGTGGCTTCCTAAAACATTAAGTTTACATCTGTTAGAATGAATAGCATGGATCCACAACTGACTAGTCACTTGCTTTCCCCACTGCACTCTGTGGTCTCCTAGAACATAACTTGAAAATGATAGGGTTTGGATTTTTGTTTTGTTTTAAAATAAAACTTACTTTTGTCCAACCTTACTTTTGTCTTCTGCCTTTAATTGTCTGGGGAAATCCTGATACTCCTTCTCAAGGAAAGTCCTGCAGTAGGAATATGTCAGCTGTAAATACTATTGTTAGCATCCTGGTCAATATTTACAAGATTGTGAGCTGGCCGTATGATCTAATTTTGGGGATTCACAATTACAATCATTACTGACTGAAGGTGACCCCAAAAAAACTACCTCTTAACCCAGACACCTCTCCAAATAAAGATACCCCAACAAGAAAAGTGATGCAAATCAAGGTACTGGGAAGTCATGTGTTGAGATAAGCAGTCACAGCATGGGTCTCTCCAGCTGCCTGTCACAATGCACCCTATAGTTGAGGCACTGCCCAGCTTAAGAAGTAGATTTTTCAGGGCTGACATCAGCACAAGTAGCTCTGGCCTCATACCTATCTCTAATAATGCAGGATCTCTGGTTTTTAATTACTGGAGATTACTTTAAAATATGATATCCTTCTGGGACTAGTTGTGAGGGACCACTGGTTTACATCCTTTTTATGTGACTGGCATTTCTCTATTCACTGAATTGAATTCTTTCATTTTAAAAAATAGGAGTCTCATTTTAGAAGTCAAACATGTAAATTTGAAATATTGGAATACATCTCAGATTTAGATGTATCTCAACCTGAATCAGGCTGATACGGACAAATTCAAACTACTCTGAAGCAGAATGAATCCAGAAACTCCTGAATTCACAATCAGAATTTAGAGGGACACAGATGGTGTGCCTTCTAAAATTGATACATTCCTAAACTCTCTATTTAAGGAAAAGACCATAGTCAACCATCCAGGGGTTATTGCTTTGTGACTCTCAGCTTTAGATTCTGGTTATGGGGAATAATTTTACCAAATGGTTTTACTCCAATCCAGTCCCTAGGTTACATGCTCTATGTCAACCATCCTTCTCTGACCTATTTTACTCACTATGATTTTCATACCAATTGTGCTACAAACAAAATCAAATTTTAAAAAGCATTTCATTTATCAAAAATCCATAGCTTCTGTACCAAGCTTTCTTAAATTTTTCAAATAAAAATGTGCTTATGGCACATATCATTTCCAAGCAAATTTTTCCAAACCCATGGAGAAGAGGGGATAAAGGAAGCAAATAATCAGCATCCACCTTTTGAACATTCCACTTCTTCCCACAATTCTGAAAGGTCTCTTTAGTAATTAAAATTTAACTTAGTATTAATTAATAACTAGTTATAATAGTTATAACTAGTTATAATAATTAATTAGTAATGAATTAATTCAGGTCCTTTTGGGAAGTGTGAGAAACAGTAGTAAGTCTCTCAAGCAGAGTAATCATATTGGCAAGGCAGAAGCTGAGCAATAACTGGTGCCGTGCCTGCCCTCTCACAGAACTAAAGTCTATCCCACTAGAATAGAGCTATTTATAGGACTTACCTCTGTATTGATTCATGTATTGACTTCAATAATTGATTCAATAGGTCTACTATACTCAAGACTAACCAATAGAATTCCAGCCAAGAGGTAGTAGAGAAAAGATTCAAGTTTAATTTCATTTATAAAACGTATAACAGTAGCTTTACTTACAGATAAGTTATAGATCATTAAACACATGGTCTAATGTCCAGATTTAGAGGAATCAACATGGTAGAAGATATTGTTGTGTTGTTGTTGTGTCCCTTCAAGTCATTTCTGACTTATGGTGACCCTAAGTGAATCTATCACAGAGTTTTCTGGGACTGAGTGTGTGTGATGTACCCAGGGTCATTCCCTATCCAGAAATCAACATGCATGTTTCCTGCCAGCCTGGTCCGCCCTCAAAGAAAAGACATCCCATTCTTGTTACCACCAACCCTCATGTTCCCAGGTTATTTGTGTTTCTCCCCAGGCAGCTGCCTGAGGAGGCAAATCAATAAGCTCACTGTGAGACATCTTGCAAAAATAAACATGTGAAAAAGACACAGTCTTTGAAAATACATCTAGGAAATACCTCAGTGTCTAATCACCTCATATTTCTTGATATCTAAAGGATGCACAAGTACCAAGATTCATAGGGGGAGGGGATAACCAACTAAAATAGTATCCTTGTATAATTATATGAGTGGGGAGCAAGGTTTTGTTGTTTTAGAAAAGTTCAGAACAATAATATGTATGTACCAAATTAAATTTTGCAATGAAAAGTTCAACAGCAGAGAAAAACCTGCTGACATTTTCTTCTGAGCAATAATCTCCTCACAGACGTGAGTGAGAAGTGAAAGGGGTGTATGAATCTAACCCTGCAGACAAAACTACCCTTTGGTGCACAGTTAGAGCCCCAAGCAATGCACACTTATTTTCTGAGGGAAGTCAAATGAGACACATACTCAGAGTGTTGTTTTATTTGAATGCAGGTACATTGTGAAGTTTTGAACAGATAAAAGTAGTTCTAGTGAACAAAGAATTAACACTCAAATAATTTCAGTCTAATCTGGATTCATCCTGTTTCCATTTGCTATTTCAGCTATGCAACTTCAAAAGATTTCATCTGAGGTCCTTGCTGGAGCCACCAAATGACTGCAGACCACACAATGTGGGGTGGATCCAGCAGCGGCAGAGCTTGGAATGCTTGGAGGGGGTGGTGGGAGGGGGCATGGCTACAGTGTGGGGGCATGGCCACAGTGCCAGGGGGACATGGCCATGGCCACATGTCCCAAAACATTGCTGCCAGGGGCGAACCACCCCCATTGTCCCCCGCTATCCCTACACAACTGGGATCCAGACTATGCCATATAAGGAGGAGACCTGCTAAAATTAATGCAATTTAAGTTAGTGATGATTTCAATCGGACCATTCTAGGTCATTCAGTAATTCAGGTGCAACTGGATCTAAACCTGTGGACTGTATTTTTAACCCTTCTCAGGGTGGGTAAGAACAGGTTGCTTACCTGTAACTGTGGTTCTTCGAGTGGTCATCTGTGCCATCATACACTAGGAGCTTTAGCGCCTGCGCGGTAGCGTTCGGAAACTTCTAGAGCTTGTTCGCTTGGCGGGAACCCCTCCCCCACGCCGGTACTGCGCATGCTCCTCCCGCCGAGCAACGGTCTCTCCTCAGTTCTGTCGTCCGCCGTAGAACCTACAGGGACCTGAGAAAGAGGGGAGGAAGGGCGGGTGTGTATGATGGCACAGATGACCACTCGAAGAACCACAGTTACAGGTAAGCAACCTGTTCTTCTTCTTCGTGGTCTCTGTGCCTTCATACACTAGGAGACTGTGTAGCTTACCGGTCGGATGGCGGGTCAGGTCCTACAGCACGGAAGCCAGCACCTCACGTCCAAACCGGGCATCTCTGCGCGACCGGCAGTCGAGCCTGTAGTGGCGCACGAAGGTCGATGGTTGGGACCAGGTCGCCACACGGCAGAGTTCATGCAGGTCAACTCCTCGCAGGAGGGCCGCAGAAGTAGCCACAGCTCTGGTGGAGTGGGCTCGAAGCAGGACTGGCGGAGGCTTCCTCGCGAGCTCATACGCCAGTTCAATAGTCCTCACCACCCACTTGGAGAAGCGCTGGGTGGACACTTTAAGGCCCCTCCGACGTCGCCCATAGCAAACAAAGAGATGCGGCGTCTGTCGGAAGGAAGCAGTCCTGTCCTTGTAGAAGGCCAATGCCCGACGCACGTCCAGGGAGTGGAGGGACCGCTCCAACGGTGTCGTCGGGTTCGGGAAGAAGGTAGGCAGGATGATGTCCTGGTTGAGATGGAAGCTGGACACCACCTTAGGCAGGAACGAGATGTCAGGTCTCAGGACCACCTTGTCCCTGTGGAAGACCGTGAAGGGCTCATCGGAACGAAGAGCTGTGATCTCACCCGCTCGCCTCGCTGAGGTCACCGCTACCAGGAAGGCAGTTTTCATGGTCAGCAGCCTGTCATCCGAGGTCGCCATCGGCTCGAAGGGCGGCTTCGTCAGCTGCGAGAGCACCAGCGAGAGGGACCACGGCGGTAGCGGCGGCGATACCGGCGGGTAGAGATGATGAAGTCCTTTCAGGAACCGCTTAACGGTATCGTTCCTGAAGAAGGCCGAGGCAGCAGATCGTGGCGGTTGGTATGCCACGATCGCGGAGAGATACACCTTCAGGGATGGAAACGCCAGGCCCTGTTGCCGGAGGTGCAGGAGGAAGTGCAGGACGGTCGAGAGCCCCGCGGGCGATACCGGCTCACTCCTCTCGTTAGCGAAGGTCAGGAAGCGTCGCCACTTGTATTGATAGTTGCGACGGGTGGATTCCTTCCTGACCGCGACAAGGACGGTACCGAGCACGGGATCGTCTAGTGCGATATCCTCCAGGCATGGAGGGCCAGGCGTGGCAGGTCCGGATGGAGGACTCGGCCGCCGGTGTGGGAGAGCAGGTCCGGTGTCGGTGGCAACCGGAGCAGGTCGTCTCGCGCGGCTTGTAGCAGGGGTGCGAACCAATGTTGCCTCGGCCAATACGGGGCTACCAGGATCGCGTCGGCTCGGTCGGCGAGGATCTTCGATATCGTCCGGCCGAGCAGCGGGAACGGCGGGAACGCGTAGAGGAGTTCCCCGGTCCACGGAAGCTGGAAAGCGTCCCCGATGGAGGCACGATCGTGGCCCGCTCTGGAACAGAATCGGCGACACTTCGCGTTTTCCCTGGTCGCGAAGAGGTCGATCGATGGTTCGCCCCAGCGGTCCCGAATCAGTCTGAACGCCTCTCCGGAGAGAGACCATTCGTGATGGGATGAGGTGTCCCTGCTGAGGGCGTCTGCCGTGGTGTTCTCCTGCCCGGCCAGGTGAACCGCCACGGGATGCGTGTGCAGGCGAATGCACCATTCCCACAGGTCGAGCGCGATGTCGAGCAGGGTCGTGGAATCAGTCCCACCTTGTCTGTTGATGTAGCAGACGGCGGTGGTGTTGTCCGTTAGAATCAGGACCGTGCGCCCCGCCACGGCGTGGCGGAACGCCCGTAGGGCTTTCCAGACGGCGAGCAGCTCCAGCGCGTTGATATGGAGAGCGGTCTCGTCGTCGGTCCATCTGTCGCGGACTCTGAGATCGCCGCAGTGGGCACCCCATCCATACAGGGAGGCGTCGGTCGTTACCGTCACCTTCGGTGTCGGCTGTTGGAAAGGCATCCCTGACATGAGATTGCATCGCGACTGCCACCATCGGAGGGATGAGCGGACGTCTCCCGGCAGCTGCAGTCGGAGTGTCTGTTCGTCTCGCAGGGGGTCGAATATGCGGACGAACCAGTGTTGAAGAGGTCTTGCTCTCAGCCTGGCGAGATATGTCACAGCGGTCGTCGCAGCCATGTAGCCCAAGAGCTGCTGGACGCTTCTCGCAGATAACGTCGGGGCCGTACGAGCGTGAGCGGCGGCCCGGATCAAGGTTTGTGCTCGAGACTCTGGTAGGTACGCCCTGGCGGAGGTCGAGTCGAGCGTCGCCCCGATGAAGTCCAAGATCCTCGCCGGCTCGAGGTGGGACTTCTTCGGATTCACTCGTAGACCAAGGCGGGTCAGGAGTGACAACGTCATGTGGACGTCGTGGTAAAGTCTCTGTTTGCAGGACGCCACCAACAGCCAATCGTCGAGGTAAGGGAAGACGGAAGCGCCCTTCGTCCGCAGGTAGGATACCACCGGGGCCATGCACTTGGTGAAGACCCTTGGGGCAGTCGAGAGTCCGAACGGCAGCACCTTGTACTGGTAACAGGTGTCGTCGACTGCGAAGCGGAGGTACCGTCTGTGCTGCGGGCGAATGGCGATATGGAAGTATGCGTCTCGGAGATCGATGGAGGCGAACCAGTCCCCTCGATGTAGGAAGGGTAGGATCGACGGTATCGTGACCATCTTGAACCTTTTGGGGCGGATGTAGTAGTTCACCCCTCTGAGGTCTAGGATCGGCCGGAGGGTACCGTCGGCTTTCGGTACCGTGAAGTACCTGGAGAAGAAGCCGGTGGTCTTGGCCTCTTGCGGGAGCCGCTCGATCGCCCCTTTCTGGAGGAGGGATTGGATCTCTTCCAGGAGGGCCGGACTCGACGGCGTGGAGTAGTAAACGCCGCGAGGAGGAATTGAGAAACTCGATGGCGTAGCCAAGACAGACGATGGAAAGCACCCAAGAGTCCGTAGTGACATACTGCCACTCCGCTAGGTGTCGAGCGAGAGTCGGTCGGTCTCCGAGCGCTGATGGTAGGCTGAAGAGTGGGTATTGGTGGGTCCTGCCAGGCACGTCAAAACCGAGACTTTGTCTCGGAGGAGGACTTCTTCGACGAAGCCGGGCGCCGCCTAATCGTGCGTCTGGTCGATGAGCCGGAGGACGGTCTCGACTGTCCAGACTGGGCCGAACGCTGGAACGACGAGGTGGAAGATCGTCGCCAGGATGGGTGGAAGGTGGAGGCCCTGCGGGCTTGCGTGGCCGGCTGCAGCCCGATCTTTTTTGCGGTCAGTCTCGCCTTGACAAGATTGTCCAAAGCTTCGTCTGTGGACGAATTGAATAGGCCTTCACCGTCGAAGGGGAGATCTTCAATCCTCCTTCTGGTGTCCTCCTGGATGTCGGCCGGTCGCAGCCAAGCATGGCGGCGGAGGCCGACGGATCCCGCCATGACCCGGGAGGCGATCTCCACTGCGTGCCGGGAGGAGGCCATCTGGTGCCGAGCGATGGAGATAGCCTCATTGAAGATCACGGAGGAGGCTTGGCGGATGTCCTCCGGTACCGCCTCCATCGCCGGTTGCAGGCGATCGAGCACTTTTTTCAGGTATGCCGCGAGGCAAGCCTGAGTGTTGGACAGCCTAATCTGCAAGGAGGCAGCTGAATAGAACCTCCTTGCATAGGCGTCCAACTTCCTGCCCTCCTTGTCCGGCGGGGTGGTGTGTTGCCTGCCGGAGCCCTTTGTCTGTGCCGACTTTGACGACCACAGAGTTCGGTACAGGGTGATTAAAGAGATAACCGGCGTTATCCTTCTGCACCCTGTAGAGGTGTTCTAACCGCTGCGGTATCGGCTGAGCCGAGGCCGGTCTATCCCAGGCGGCCTTCACCAGTCTGGATACCCGGGGCAGGAGAGGCAGCGGGGCCGTGGAAGGTCGCTTCTCCTCGAAGACGGAGAAGGCTGGATCGTCGTCCTCCGGCTCCGCATCGGCGATCTTAAGGCCGAGGGTAGTGGCCATGCGGAGCAGCATCGCAGAGAACTGGTGGACGTCCTCTGGAGCAGAATCTGGGATCGGGTCCCCGAATCCCAGCGGAGGAGACTCCTGTGAGGCCGCCTCAGACACCTCTGACTCCGCGCTCGAGTCGTACGACTCCGAGCTCGTTGAGTCCTCTCGCCGCTCAATTTCCGGCTCCTTCACAGTCGCCGCAGGTGTTGCCTTCCTAGGCTTCTCCGTAGCCGGGGCCGTGGTAGCAGCAGCGTCCCGCTTGGGATGGCTGACTACTGACTTCACCCTCTTGGTGGTGACCGGGGTAGTCTGGCAGGCTGACGTCGTCGTAGCCCGCTCAGTCACCACCGACTCCGTAGGGCGCGTCGCCGTCGCCGTGACCCTAGGAGGTGGTGATATCGCCCGATACCGTGGTGAAGGCTCCCTCGCCCTATGATATCGAGGAGAGGGAGAGCGGCTGAAGGAGCGGCGGTCTGACGGAGACCGGCTTCGGCGTCGACGGTACCGAGCCTCGTCCCCTCTAGGCGAGCGCGATTCGCCCTGTCGACGAGGTGACCGGGACCTCCGGAAGGTCTCCCAGCGACTCGGGCCACGATGGTACCGATCCCGGTACGATGGCGAATGTGACCGATAGGAGGCCGGGCGCTCTCTCCACTCAGATTCCCTCGCGTACCTGGCCACGTAGGACGCCGAGGTGTATCTGGAGGCAGACGAGCGAGGTTGTTCCTCTCTTGTCTCCCTCGGAGGCGGCGAGGCCACCGGACGCTCGAAAGAGCGGGACCGGGACCGGAAGGAGGTCGAACGCCGCTCCGGAGAAGCAGAGGGCTCTCTCTGCTGCAGGTCGGCCGACCTGCGACGGCTAGGAGGGCGGTGGCGCTCCTCCACCAGGGTTGGAGGGTCTGCCACAGGCGAGTCCGGGCGCTGTTGGGGAACGTCCTCGATCTCATCCTCCGAGAGATCGACGGACTCGCCTCGCCCTTTGGAAGGCTGCTGAGTAGGAGGAGGAGTAGGAGGTTGAACGTCCCCAGCCGGGGAGCGCTTCTTTTCCTTCTTCTTCTTCTTCTTCTCCTTCTCCTTGCCCTTGCCTCCGTCCGGAGCAGGGCGCTTTTTAGCAGGCGTCTCCGTTAGGGGAGCCTCAGCCTTCCTCGCCGTCGAGGATCCTTTTGCTGACTTGGCAGCCGCCGACAGCTTCGGGATCCTCGGTAGCGCCGAGATCGGCGTTTTCGCCGGTACCGAGCCCGATACCGACGAGGTGGACGGAACGGCAGCCGCCGATACCGTCGATGGCGTGGTCGTCCTCTTGTCGGCCATCTTGGAAGTGGAGGTCTCGTCTATCGCCCGCAGAGACTGTTCCCAACAATACGATTTGAGTCTCGCGGAGCGGTTGCGGAGAGTTTGGGGAGTAAAATCCCGGCAAATTGGGCAAGTCCGGATGTTGTGGGACTCGCCCAAACAGAAGAGACACTCCTTATGGCTGTCGTTGAGGGCAACCTTGCGCCCGCAGGACACGCACTTCTTGAAGAGCGCGGACATAAGACGAAGAACGCCAAACTGCGAAATCCAAAAAGACGAAAACCGAAGGGGGAGTCCGTAAGAGAGGTCAAAGACAGTCCAAAAGTCCGTAAAACCGTGAAAACAGCAAGCCAAGCACAACGTGAGAGGAACAAACTGAAGAACCTTCCGTACGCGGCGGCGGACGAGAAAGAACTGAGGAGAGACCGTTGCTCGGCGGGAGGAGCATGCGCAGTACCGGCGTGGGGGAGGGGTTCCCGCCAAGCGAACAAGCTCTAGAAGTTTCCGAACGCTACCGCGCAGGCGCTAAAGCTCCTAGTGTATGAAGGCACAGAGACTACGAAGAAGAACATTTGTTACCAATGAGGGCATGACAGTCAATTTTTTCATTGCATGGTAAGGGGACAGCAGTGATGTTCAACGGTAAAAAGAAATGCTAGCAGTGTGAGCTAGGATGAGAGGCAACATGCCTGATCACAGTACATCATGAAATAGAATGGATGAAGGTGCTTCCGTACTTATTTATATGATTATGATTATATCTTCTCATCCACCTCTCCCCTTGGATCTAGATGGGGAACAACAGATTAAAATATAGCAATAAATAGACATGTAATGCAATTAAAAACATGAATACCAATTAAAATATTCAATCAGTTAAAAGAGCTTTAACATCAGTTTAAAAAATCATATGTATTGAAAACAATATCTTCATAACTTAAAGACCATCTGGATAGTCCTATCAAAAGAGACTGGTCTTTAATGCTGTTTTAAATTCAGATAGTGTTTCCAGCTGTTGAATCTCTTCTGGCAGGTCATTCCACAATTTGGGAGCAGCTGAAGAAAAAGTTCTCTGGTTAACAATTGCCAGCCTAGCCCTGGCTGACTGAAGTAAATGGGAGACCATGCTGACCCACTCCATTTCCCTCTCCTTTCCCTGGCCTGGTTTGGACCCTGGGTGCAGTAACATAGGGGTGGGGGACGATGGGGCAGTTTGCCCCGGTGGCAATGTTTCATACACTGTGGCTACACCCCCATGCCATAGCCCACTCCCGCCCCCTCCACACACTCCAAGTTCCGCCACTGCCTGGGTGACTAGTCTCCCTGCCATGCCTCAGCCCCTTTCCCACAGACACACACATACACACATATTTTGATATCTGCATTTTTCCACTTTTGCAGGGGTCCTGAACCCCTATCCCTAGTGGATGTAGAGGTCCAACTGTAATTCTACTTACAAGGTTGCTGGATAACCCATTGTCAGCTTCTGCTATAATGATAGCATCTAGGTGGGCTCTTATCTGAGAGATTTTATGTATGAAGTATACACATAATAATCAACACACTGGTTCCAACCTCTGGGACACTCCTCCAAAAATGCTGCTGGACTCAAGATTTTTTAAATGTTGCCTATGTGCCTTTTGTACCAGGCTCCAGTTGATGCTTTGGGAAACTAGTAAAAAAACAAAGATTCCACAATCCAAAAACCTGTCTGCTCCACACTATATATGTTTTAAATTTAAAATGAAAGCATTGTCTTTTCATTGTTTTCAATATGTGATGTGTATTGATGGTTGGCTACCTTCCATCTTTGGAAACTCAAACAAACATATTAATCAAGGGTGGGAATCATGATTCATGGGCAGCATATCATTCACTCTTCCTCCATGTGGCCCCTTTCATCCTTATAACCAAAAGAATGAATCTTGAAATGGATGGTTGTGCCCCCAGAAACCTTCTCATGGTGGGTCAAATGCCCCTTTTAATGCCTTTCCTCAATCCATATTTCTTTTCTCCAGTACACTTTTTCCCAAAACAGACTTAGTCTTGAAAAAAGGAGGAGGTGTGGCCCAGAGAGGACCAGACAGGAACACATGTGTTCCTCTCCAACCTCTCCAGTTTCCCATCTCTGATACTGAGAAGGGACTGCCTCCATGCATGAAAGAGGGACAGTGGTCAATGACTCAGAACAGCTCAAAGTCTGAGTAAATAAGTCCAGGAACAACCTTTGACTTGGCCGTTCTTGATTCTTTCAGTGACCTAGAAACATGGCAGAAAGAATTACATATAGCAATAGCTGGTGCTAGTAATACACCAACCTGTGGAGAATTGTGTGCATCTTATGATGGGAAAATTGCTGTGCTGAGCTAATGGTGTGACCCTGGAGAAATAGAAAAGGTGGCACAGACTGGGGGAAAAACTGAGTCATGTCTCCAGGCAAAGAAAAACAAATAGAAATCAACATATTCCAGTTCCAGTTTTATGAACTTCTTCTGAGCCAGTTGCATAGCAAACAGATATTTTAGCCTCATGTATTTTAGCGTAATATATTTGTATTATGTCATGTAGGATTCTCAAAAGTATTACAAGTGTTAGGCTGCACCTAGGCCCTTTTCCAGTACATTTCATTCTATTTCCTCCCACTTCCAAGAAACTAAGGTCAATATCTGAAGTGTGCAACATTAACAGGAAGACCATTTCTCTTGCTTAGAACCCACTGTAGGCCACCATCACCACTGAAAATTGGCAGCAAAACACACCAATGGACTTTGGTGACAAACCACAAAAAAACAGTTAAGACAAGCAGGAAACATGTTTCTTTGTTTTTTTTTTAAAAAAAGGCTTTTCCAGTTTGCTGTTGAAATTCAGCTATGAATTTTGCCACTAAAATTGAAGAACAGTTTTGAGAGATGGCTGAGGGCTACAAAATTGGCTGGGGTGTGTCTCTACATGGTGCTCATCCCTGGCCAAGCTTCTTAAGTACACAGACTCAAAAATGCTTGGATCTCCAGACTGTCATTAGGTACTTTACTAAGCCATCCAAGAGAGAATGCACAAAAAATTATCTATTTTAAGGGAACAATTTGGAAATTGTTCTGCTCTTCCTTAACAACAGATCCTTCATCTTTCTAATTCTTTTTTTTTCTCTTTTTGCTTGCATCAAACAGCTGGATAGACAGAATTCTTACTTTGAAGAGGTTCACTGCCCTCTCTCTTCCAGTGCTTATCCTCTACCGAAAGTTAAGCTCCCACTGTTCACACTCCATTCAGAAGGAAATGGTGAGTACCTCCCTCAGCAGTTTTGCACATTACAGAGGTTAGTGCAGCTGGTACTTGGGCCTTCTGTGAGATGAAGAACCAAACTGAACCAGGGAAAATAAAAGTTCAGATCTCATGAAAAACAGAAGATTTAGAAGAAGAGACAATATATAACCAGGACTAGAGAAACACCACAATTGAGATGGGGTGGGGAAGAGAACTCACACAGATAAGACTCTTCATCCAAAAGCTTCTCATCTTTTAATAATTAGTACTCTGGGTAATGAGTCAGAGGTAGTTCAATCATCTCCCTACTCCCTGCCACTCCCCACCAGCTTTTGCCTAAGAATTTTTGCACAGAATAGTGGGATCTTCTACCTCCTACAGCAATCTAACACAACAAGCATGACATACACAACAGATTTCTATGAGGCACATCCATGAGACAAAAGGAAGATGACATCAAAATCAGGCTCTGATCAAACACACATAGTATTCTTACTCCAAGACATACAGATGTTGCTGGCATCTGTTCACTAGGTCCAGAGAAAACAACAATCTACATCCAAGTTCTAAAATGTGATTGAAGCCACAATACTGAGTGACAGTCTTAATATTCAGAAAGCCAGGAAGATCAGCAAAGTGTACTCTGGCTGATAAATATGCAGAATAAGCAATTTTGCTATGAGCAGTGATATACTACCACGCTGAATTAAAAAGAGTGGGGTTAAACTCATTGGCATGACATCCAGCATGGGGTAGTGCTTTTGAATGTTGGACTAGGACTCTAGGAGACCAAGATTTGCATCCCTGCTCAGTCATGAAAATACACCACATTATTCTGGTCATACTTGCTCAGCCTAAGAGCAAGGTAATGGCAAAGTTGCATATATCTTGCCAAGAAAACCATATGACAGAGTTGCTGTAAGCTGGAGTTCATTTGAAGGTACATAGAAACAACAACGGCCAGCTCATAGGCATACAAAACATTCCAGGCTTAAACCTCTGTAAATCCAGGTAAGACTGGGAAACACCTCTCAGTAATTATCAGTCTGGAAGACTCAACCCAATGTCCATAGCAGGAAAGATTACTACCAAACTAGGCATGCCGGGGTGGGGGGAGGAACTGGAGGTACTAGCATAGGGTTCTCCACCCAGTTGCCCTCCAGGTACATTGGACTGTAGCCCCCATCCCCATCCCAGACAGAAATTGTAGTAGCAGTGTATCTACACTGCTCAATTACAGCACTTTGATCCCACTTTAACTGTAAATGATTCCATCCCATGGGATTCTAAAATCTGTAGTTTGGTGGAAATTGGAATTATCTCTGTGGTACCTACCTTCAAACTACAAATATCATGATTCCCTAGAATGAAACCATGGTATCCCACAGCTATAATTTTGGAGTGTGGAAACACTCAGCCTGGAGAACATTGCACTATCATTTAGTTGTCCACATTATCTAACAATGTGATAAACTATTCCCCTGCATATATATGGTATAGGTATACATAGCAGGAAAGAGCTGCTGCTCCCAGTTTTAGTTTTCTTCCAATTTCTAGTAATGCAAATCTGTGTAAGTATGCCAAAACACAGGAGAACTGTGCGCCCACAGTCATCAAACACAAGTTCCAGGCTTACCTGAGATTCCTGTTCATACCTTGCTAAGGGACAGGGAACTGTAGAGGGCTGTCCCAAAAGGTTAGTCAGTTTTAGTGGGCCTTCTGCATCACTAGCAAGTGTTACCATACCCTTCCACCCCTCCTGTGAGATATGTGGTTTTCATACATTGGACTTATTAATGACTGAAGAACATGATCAGTGCAATGTTACATGTCTGGGATTACAATGGCCAGAGATGTATTTGGGGTCATGAAATTTCAGATAGGATTGTGCAGAAAACCCGATGCCAATGGGTTGTGCTACTTCCTTCACCGCTTCAGGTTCTTCGTCTGTTTGAATACAATGAAAGACAAACTGCCCAGATTGGTGAACCATCAGAGACCATCTCTTGACCTTACCCTATGGAGATCTTTCCTCTATAGCCTACCTGACCGAACATTAAAAGATTGGCATGAGTCCCATCAATGTTTTGTCACTCTGGAGTTAAGCAATCAGACCATTTCAAACCCCTTTGGCAGTCCCATGGGAAAGCCATTACAGCTTTGTCAACGCACCCCTTCAGGGTGTGAAACAAGGAATAAAACCCTAGCTTTGACCCCAACCAATCATAGTGCGTAGTGCCCCAGACTGCCATTCCTCCATGCTACTCTCAGACACTGTCTGAGTCCCTCCTCTGTGACCCTCCTTCTTCAAGACATATACTTATCACCCTTCCCACTCAATCTCTATCAGCCTTTCTTATCTCACTTTTTGATAGCTTTGTAAGGTTCCTAAGAGTGTCTGATTTCTCGTGTGTTTGTCAATTTGAATAAAATACTTTATTTACCATTCACTGGAGTCCTCTCTACAGTTAGTACTGGTACACATAGGTGAAAAAATCCTTCTGTTACCCTCCTCTCACATGCCTCCTTTGATCTATAAGTCCCCCAAAGTCTAAGGAGACACTAGCATTGCAGATGGACCTCAACATCCCTCACCTCTTAGCACAACACAAGGCTGACCAAACACAATGCCAGTCTAGAGAGCCTGGGGTAGACCCTGATCTTGGACACTTGGACAAGGAATTTCCCTGTTAGGTGCTATAAAATGGTTCCCCCAACATGGTGCCTGTAGTTGGGGCTTTTTATAGTCCAGCAAGGCATTTTTCTATATTTGCCCCATGTTCCATCCTCCACCCTCCACTAGGGGACCATATATGTCTGTATTAGACTATTTTCTTCTAAAAGAAGCCTTCATCCACATCAAATTCATGCTATTATGTCACTGCACACTGGTATGATTTCTGGAGAAGAAATCCAGGATATATATTCTCTGTGTGTCACTGGGCCAAGATAACCATAGAGAGGAACTCCTTAAAATGTCTTCTTACAGAAACTGCTTAGAGAACCTGTGCTGCCAAACACCCTTGATCTTGTCAGCACTATACTACAGGGCTCCAAGGTACATCAGTCCATCTCCTGATAGATTATCCCATAAAGGGAAAGGTTACAACAGCAGTAGCTCTTGGATCTGGTGGTGATATGCAGAGTGAATAATTCAGAATATAGAATCTGGGAATATGTATCCCAATCATTGTCTGACAAGTTCAGAAAACCTGATTATGTTAAGTGTTCCCAGCATCCTGAACAAACCAATACTCCAGGAACAGCATTTAGCTTTCTCTGGAGGGGAGAAGGGAGGGAGGAAGGGAATCGACTGATGACTGACATCATAGGATCTGTTTTAATTTACAGAGAGACGATAATGAAGGCAAATGCTGCTAGGCAGATAGCAAAACCAGTGATTCTGTATCAGATGGGCAAAGCCAGGGATGTAGCTATGGGGAGAGGGGGCAAAATGAGGGCAGTGTTCCTCCAAATAGGATTTCTGCTCTTTCAGATGAAGTTTCTTTCTGTCCCAGGTTTCTAGCACTAGCACTCATTTCAACTGAGTATTCAAAACGGGAGCAGGCAAGATTACCAAGGGAATGCAAGCAGAAAATGTAAGTTCTAGGTATGGAGGATTTTCAATGCCTTACTCTAGAAATGCTAGAAATTTGAGGAATGAAAGAAAATTCTATGGTGAAGGCAGAATTCTTATGGGGGTGGAAGCTGTTATTGCCCACTCATCCCCATAGCTATACCCCAGCTAAAGTCACAGTTTTCAGCCAACTCCAAGGCTGCATTCCAAGTTTGGTCAACTCCATCTGAAGTTGTACAGGGGCAGGTAGAGTTGATAAATTCAAATGAACAGCTTTTAGCTCGCTCTCTCTGGCCACCTCGTCCATATTCTAATGGTTGTCATATACTCAAGGCAGAACAATGTAGATTGTTAGAGCTCTTCAGATCACCTACTAAGTTAACGAAAGAAAAATATTAGTGATTGGTAGTCTATGAAGACATTGAAATAGTTCAGGGTTTTCCATGCCTCTGCTCAATCATTAATCAGAATGGAGACAGCAGTCAAGAAATCAGAAGCATACTAAGATTTAGAAGGGCAGCTATGAAGGAACTAGAAAAGATCCTGAAGTGTCAAGATATATAACTGGAATACTAAAGTTAGGATTATCTGTGCCATTGTATTTCCAGTTCCTATGTATGGTTGTGAAAGCTGGACAGTGAAGAAAGCTGATAGGAAGGACACTTCTTTGAAATAGGATGCTGTGGAAGAGTTCTGTGGATGCCATGGACTACTAGAAAGACTAATGAATGGGTCCTAGAGCAAATCAAGTCTGAACTCT
This sequence comes from Ctenosaura bakeri, assembly GCA_948474755.1. Classification (NCBI taxonomy): domain Eukaryota; kingdom Metazoa; phylum Chordata; class Lepidosauria; order Squamata; family Iguanidae; genus Ctenosaura; species Ctenosaura bakeri. The sequence continues at coordinate 288,077 of CAOLHI010001289.1, forward strand.
CCCCAGAAGCCAAAATGACTAAGGCTGTCATATTTTGGCCATATCATGAGAAGACATGACTCACTAGAAAAGACAATAATGCTGGTAAGGTAGAAGGCAGCAGGAAAAGAGGAAGACAACATTACAGACAGATAGACTCAATCAAGGAAGACATGTCCCGGAATCTGCAAGACCTGAGCAAGGTGGTTGACGATAGAGTAACATGGATCCAAAGGGTCGCCATAAGTCAAAGCTGACTTGATGGCAGTTAACAACAAAGTCTCACTTACCATGAGAGGGCCAAACAATATTATTGAGGCCTATTGTTAAAACAATTATTGGCCTCTAATCAGAATGTATGATGAACTACAAGCAAGACCCATCTACAAGGATTTCCACTGCAAAGTAACTGTCAAGCCACCATGGGGAGAGAAATTTCATCAATTCACAGTGATACCACCTGTTACTATGGTTCAGACATACCCGGTGATAGCACTCTTGATATCAAACTTATTTGGCCTTCACTTGACCTTTTTCTGCCACCCTGCTCCATGTGTTTGCGAGGCCACTGGACAAGCATGTAAACAGGTGCGGCCAGTTAATGGTTGGACATTCCAATCCCCACTCAGGCAGGCAGATTAATGCCACTTCGTTGCTTCAGGGACCTCTTTTGCAGACACACCTTGCTTAAGCGCGACTTTACACAAAGACGCTCAGCCCCGAGCCGGCACTCTTGCAATGCTAAGCCATTTGCATACTGGCTACTCTATTGTTAAATCTGCACTAAGCTGATCATGTAAAACCTGACCTTTCCCAAAGCTTTGTCCCGTTCCAAACTCGCATTGTTCACACTGAGTATGGCATGGCCTGTAGGCACAATCCACCCTATAAAAAGCCCCCAATTCCAAGTCCTCCTCAGACAGCTTGGATCGCTCCTGAGTTCCATCCAGCCCTGCTGCCGCTGTGTCCAACAAGTCGTCCCCTCAGCGAACCATCCTGAGTTTTCTTCCCTGCAATCCTCCGCTTTTCTCCAGGACTACAAGATAAGGTGTCGTATCACCCATTTCCCCCGAAAACTCTCATTTCTAATTTCTAGTTAGCTATGTGCTTGTGTTGTCTTTTCTGTTGTTTGTCCTTTAATAAAGTTATCATTTTACTATTTTAAAACTGGTCTGACTACTTTTCTGACCTGACCCCGTAGACATTGGGTTACAAGATCCCTGCTAAGTTACCCTGCCTCTCGCTAACTTAAGAGAGTGCTCGAGTTAATTTCCCCATCTTGTGTTTTTGCTTGGTCAATTGGGCGTCCCTCCCAGGACCCCCAGAGAAGAGGGTAACACATCCACCAATCAGATGCACAAGGGAACATACAAACACAGGAATCATTATCAGTCCTATATAATGCTGAACTAGAATATGCAGGTTTTATAAGGAAACCAGCTTAAATGAACTATATACTGCATGCAGAGGACATAGATGGAAGACATCAGCAAGAAACACTTGGTAAGTTCAAAAGCTTGAATGAGAAGGGAAATGGGCCTCAACTATGCTTTGCTCAATGAAGATATAAGGCATAACACAAGATTAACACAAGTCAAGCTGCAAAATCTTCAAGCAGTCATGCTTTAACAATGATTTAGGTTGAGGTAGGAGTGTGCTGAACATTGGAGAGCCACTTTCAAGACCGCTGGATTCTCAGTAGACCACACTCATATGCTCAGTATGTCACCCCTAATCTTTTCCATTAGGAGTGTAGGGTTTTTTTTAATTTTGGGAGTGGCAGCCAAAACAATGTTTATAGGACAAAATTAACTCCAGATGCTATTTTTGGCCAGAGAAGGCATTGTTGTGCTGATCGGTTTCAATACAGTTTGCAGAACCTGAGGAAGCAAGATCTTACATAGGACTTACACACGCACACACACGCACATACAGGCCTCAAGTGGCCTACACAATTCTCCCCTCAGTTCTCATACTAAGATACTTAATCACAGTTATGAAAGACTGCGAACAAAGAGTAAGTGCTGGATTTTCCCCTTGCCCAATATAAAGCGCTTCAAACAACCCATGACTCCTGCTGGGCTACAGAAACAAAAGTCGTGGGCCAGACTAGTACAATCTACTATTGCCAGACAAGATTCTTTTGACAGATACTTGTTTAGTTGGTAACCTAGTTACTCACAGGGTTGTATAAAAATCCAAGGAACTTAAAATATGTTCCATCCCTCATTACTCCAAAAGGATTGCTCAATCAGATAGACAGCTCACTGCATGAATCCTACAACTTTTAGAAGTTACAGATACATATAACAACACTGTGTAGTATATAATTAGAGCAGAAATAACATGCTACTGAGTACACAGTAGGAAGGCCTGTTGATGCAAAGGACTGTTACAGTTTTCACTGAAACCATATTTTTTCCTTACATGGGGCAATTACACTGCTACTATTGGTTATCGAAATGTCTGCCACTGCCTACAGCTAATCCTCCAAGGAATTAAGCTTATGTAACAGATTTATATTAGCATAAGCTTAGAAGCTTAACTGAGAGAGAAACATACTGACTCCATAAATTTATCAGAAATATAGACACCAGAAGTGATCCATTTGCAATTCATGTACTCAAACTTTACTTGGTTCCTGGACTCAGCTACACAATGATAAAAGGACACACTTTTAAGATCCTTGTTTTCACAAGGTTCCATATTCAATTTTGTTGTTGTCATCATGGAAAAGCCACAGCTCTGAGCATTTGAAATTAAGGCTACTTGATGTATTTTTTTTTCACTGTTGAATGATAGCAATATACATAAACTTACAGTTGATATACTAAATAGATTCAATACCATCATCTAAGCTTAAGTGTCTGTGTGATCCTTATGCATATACTAACGTATATTCCCAGAATTGCCCAGGATTTTCTCATAGGTAATATTTGTTAGAAAGATCTGAGATCCTGCATCTCTAATTCCCCAAACTGTCTTGTCTAGAACCTATAACTTTCCCCCATATTCCCCAATCAATTCAGAGTTATTAACATATAGAGGTTGGATTCCTGAGGGAATACACTGCCTTTCTCTTTGCTGCTAGGCCTCATCTCCATAGCTACTGGCCTATTCTCTGGGTAAGAATTCTGAAGATCTCTCCCTAAACTGCAAACCCCAGGATTCTATAGAATCTTCTTAGGCAGCCAATCATATGAGGTCTTCGCCTGAAACAGACAGACAAACTTTGACTTTTATATATTAAATGAAAACCTTACACTTGTCCCCCCTGAAAAAAAAAACTTGGAGAATTTTCTTGAGGAGAAAGTTTTAGGAAGACTGGAAATATTTAAGTTCTTGTCATTATATTATTAAGCTATCCTTTGCAATAAAGAAGAGATAATAAAGGAAAATTGAGAATCCCAGAGTTCAATCAGAAGCTCTTGAAGACACACTGCAAAAAATTAATTAATTAATTAATTAAAAAAATGACTGTATGCAACCTGCGTAGTAGTCCACCTCAGCTAATCATAAGGATGAGGATAACTAACTTGACAGACTTCTTTAGGGCAGTAGAGGTAAAAGGAGATTACTCTCACAATTTGGATTACATATATTCTTGCCACCCTATCTGCTGACACGCAGAAATAGTAAGGAACACATTTCATGAATCATAAAAAGCAACACTGCAGAGAGGGACGTAACTGGTGACTCAGTCTACAAAGATTTCTATTCTAAACAACATTATTTACATCTTTTATGCATTCCACTGCTGTGATTATAATTTGTGGTTTACACTCATGACACAAGCACAGGAAAAGGCTTTGGAGAAACAAAAATGAATTGTAATGCATGATAAATACATTCTCACCACAACCACACACACACAAAAAACTGAGCTCAGATGAATTATGAAAGAAATCTAGGTGTTAATCAACACAAAATTGTGACAATGGCACAATAGTTAGCCTTTATTAGTTGCCTTCATACCTCAGTTAATGAAGTCTATGTGTTCCTGGGTGTTTCATACCTCAGTTAATGGAGTATATGTGTTCCTGGGTGTTGCAATCAGCCATCCAAATTTGCAGGTTTGACATTCACAGATCTGATTGTTTGCGAGTTTCTCCAACACCTGCCTCCTTACCTCAGGCAATTCTTTTCCAGGGGAACTTTCCCTCTCAGCAATTCTGATCAGGCCATACAGCCCTTTAAAAACCCACCTCTGGTCCTCCTCCTCCACCACCACCACCAGCAGCTTCTGCCTCGCCAGCTAAGGACAACTTGCAGCCTGATTTCTCAGCACCAGAAACCCTCTCTCAATGCCTCCCACACCCAGGGACGGAGATGGGTGAGAGAGGAAGTATAGGGCCACCAGGCCAACCCACCCTCTTTCTCTCTATTTTCTCTGACCTGGTTTGGACCCTGGGTGCCTGCTCTCCCCACCATGGCTCTGGCCTTTTCCGTCAGACATGCACATACATTTTGCTATACTGATTTTCCGCTTTTGCAGGGGTCCTGCACCTCTAACCCTAGCAAATGTGGACAGCTGACTGTACTTCTTTAACAGAAATGTTTGTACCAAGAGCATAAATAATATGGGAAGAATAGAAACAGGTTCCTACACAAAAAAAGAGCAGTTGAATGTGTTTAAGCAATTTTTAAACACAAAACTAACAATATGCACATGTGAAATGAAACAGCCAGATCAGGGTAGGCTTGCATAAGTAAACAAATATATCTGAGCCTTCGATAGATTACTTGAAGATTTCTAAAATGCCTACAGGGATGGCTTTTTCTTCCACCAGCCTCCACTTCTCTAATGGTTTCTATTTTGATGGTCAAAACTATAAGTCTATGCTTTTGCTGGGGGAAGCTGGTAAGGCAGGTCTATCTGATCTCCCTCTTTGTTTTTCAGTCCATGTATACTCAGTGAAGGCTAAAAGCAGTTGCTGTTTGCCTTGTCTTTTGTAATCAGGCACATATGGCTACACTACAATTGGTTAAAACAGCCATACTCAACTGTTTTTCGGCCACAACCCTCTTAGGAACTCTTCTCAAACAGGGATACAACATGAACAACATAGGCAGAAAATCATTTGTTATTGAACACTAAGAAAACTTGAAAATTCCAATATATTGGATAAAAATTTTAAAAAGACTGTATGAAATCAAACATGTATCAGGCCTAATGAGATCCTTGAGCTTGGTGCTTTTTTCAGAGCTTCATGATACTGGGCTCCAAATTAAGACAATGACAGTCAGAGTTCACTTCCTGTCACAATATCAATTATGTTCTTGGGTTTTGTCAAAGTAACTGTCAAACAATGTGTTAGAATCATAGCAGTGGAAGAGACCACAGGGGCCCTCGAGTCCAAACCCCTGCCATGCAGGAACACACAACAACGCACTCCCAACAGATGGCCATCCAGCATCTGTTTAAAAACCTCCAAAGAAGGAGACTCCACCACACTCCAAGGCAGCATATTCCACTGCTGGACAGCTCTGACCGTCAGGTTCAGAGGTTCAGGTGGAAACTCTTTTCCTGCAGCTTGAATCCATCGCTCCTTGCCCTAGTTTCTGGAGCAGTGGAAAACAAGTCTGTTCCCTCTTCAATATGACAGCCTTTCAGATATTTGAACATGGCTACCATGTCCCCTTAACCTTCTCTTCTGTAGACTAAACATACCCAGCTCCTTAAGCCACTCCTCATAAGGCATGGCTTCCAGACCCTCCACCATTTTGGTCGCCCTCCTCTGGACATGTTCCAGCTTGTCAATATCCTTCCTGAAATGAGGTGCCCAGAACTGGACACAGTACTCCAGACAAGGTCTTATCAAAGCAGAATAGAATGGTACTATTACTTTCCTCAACCTAGGCACCATAGTCCCATTGATGCAACCAAGAATTGCACTGGTTTTCTTGGCTGCCGCATCACACTGCTGACTCATGTTCAGTCTGTGGTCCATTAAGACTCCTAGATCCCTTTCACACTCACTGTTGTCCAGCCAGGTGTCTCCCATCCTATATTTGTGCAATTCATTTTTTCTGCCTAGGTGTAGGACGTTACATTTCCCTCTGTTGAAATTCATTTTGTCAGCCTTGGCCCAGCTCTCCAATCTGTTAAGGTGTTGGAAAGGTATTATGAATGGGAAGAAAACAATTAATTCCAATTAAGGTTGCTACTTGAGTATTTCACTAGTTCAGTTACCAGGCCCCTGTAAACCCTTGGGGCTCCACTTCTCTCAGTTTTGTGTCTGTGACCGCCCTTCAAATATGTCAGGGTCTCCTTGGGAGCCATATGGACCCTGCTGAACATCACTGTGCTAGAGTAGGATTTTGCTCTTTCCCAGCTCAAGCTTTGTTTACTGCATTGCTTATTGCAGGCACACTTCCACAAGTCTGACAGAGGATAAAGAAAAAAAGGGAACTGGGCAAAAATAAAAAGCCTTTGCAAAAATGAACTTTACTAGCAGGGGCTTTGTTAACTAAGGTATGCTTGTAGCAGGTGAGTACCGTTGCCTGCAATTAAGAAAAAGATTTCATTGTTTTTTAAAAAGTGAAAAATAATTAGTCCAACCTTTTGGAAAGCAGGAGTATACAGATCAAGCATTTTAAAGGATAGACTTGCAACTTCTTAAATGCAGAATTAAGTATTTCCAGGTCACTTTCACCCCCATCCTTTCTAGTGTACACTACAGATTCTTGTCAAAGAACAAACCTTGGCTTTTCCAAATTTATTATCTAGTCGCAGATAGACCAGACATGCACATGCTGATCTAGAGTCACTTGCTCCCCTACAGATGTTCCCACGTGGACAAAACTAAAACAAATAAACTTATTTGCAATACAGAAGTACCAGGTCAGTCAATTAGCACTAGTACATCCTGTGTTACTTGTGCATTCATCTAGAATGAGCAGTACATTCCAAGTTTATGAACAGTATTCTCTCTATCTCTACACATGGAACACTGGAATTACAGAAACTGTCCTGTGCTAAGGTGAATAGTGAGTAAAAAACTCATACTTTTGAATTGTTTTCTAATTCAGTTATGTTTTAAATATTTTAATCTGCCCAATATTACTCTAACATTATGACTATTTTCATCTGTCTTTTTTTATGTATCTTTGAATCATCTTTCTGGAAGAAAGCTGGGATGCAAGTCAAAGAAAGAGAGAGAGAGAGAGGGAGGGAGGATTAGTTAGTTCAAACTGTAAATTAAACCTACCTATATTTCTACACAAATTTCCTAAAGTTGTAAACACTTAAAATGTTTCTGCCAAATCCAAGCGACAGCCTTCTCTAATTTAAAAGCTGCATAGATTTTGAAAAATAAACTTTGACTAATACATCTTTTCCCAAGGTAAATGTTACAGTGATAAAACAGGGCAGGCTTCCTCTTTATTTGCCCTTTATAAAGTTCTGCATATGAGAAGTCACTGTACTGGGCAAAGATGAACTGACAGGATCCAATCAAGAAACTCTCAACTTCAATCCAGCGGTAACTGGTGGTTTCCATGACAGTGGGGCAGTGAATACCTTCTAGGATTTCAGTAATTTACAGGAGCTCTCCAAGGTGCTGAATCTAGTTAGTAAAATGTTTCAGCACCTTGGAGAACTCCTTTAAAGCCTGGATTAAAAGTGCTGCCCTGCTGTCAACAGCCACTTTTGCTTGAGTCATGATGCCTTGCCTTGCCTGGGCAGCAATAGTTAGTCCATTCATGGATAGCTCCTCCTCCACTGGCAGAGAGAGACCTCATCCATTGATTATTCCCACCACTCCCAGAACATTTCTTTTAGTTTCACTGCCTTCTTCTTCATTTGCCTTCCTCACAATACTCTTGCCATTTTACTTATTTATGGAAACATTTTAACAGATCGTCACCTTAACGCAGGGTTTGGCAAGCTCCAGAAGCCAGGGTTTTGTTTTGTTTTGTTTTGCCCCTGTTGTACTTTCAAAAGAAAATAGATATTTCCAAAAATTGACTTCTGGTTTTGTTTTTTAAAAAATGAACTTGGTTTTTTTGAGGAAGAGGAGGAGAGAAAGGGCCAAAAGAAGGTTTGGGAGAGATTACTGAAAATTCTTTAAATAAAATTGCTCTTTGACACTTCCAAAATTAGATATTCTGGCTCACCAAAAAAAAAAAGTGGTCAGAAATTACAGCCAGGGAAGGAGGGGAGGAAGGACTTTGCTGATGATGTCCAAACATTACTGATATGAGAAGAGATCAAAAGCAATACAGGTTCTCACAGTATGGTGAAAGAAGCAACTGCAGTTGGAACAAATTTAAATTTCCACCTTTTATTGCACTAAGGAAAACCTGGTGTGAATAGTGCAGGTGCACAGGAAATCATTACTCTGTGTGTGTTTGTGTGTATATGTGTGGTATGAATAGAGAATTTGAGGATAAGGACAGCCATATGCTTTCAAGAACCACTAAGGCTCAATTCACCCCATTTGGATTCACTCACCAATTCCGTATGGAAGTCTGTTACATAAAAATAAATGTTTAAACAATATTTCAGATGGCACAATCTGCAACTGAGGAAAATAAATGTATCAGTCTATACACTTAGAAAGAGGCATCTCTTCCCCAAAATCTGTATCATCCATTCATTATACAGCAATAGCTAACTTGAACCACTGTCACAAATTTCTCTCCATGCTCCACTATAGCACTATATTGCTCAATAGTGCCAAGTCAAGAGCAGCATCTAGTGGTCAGATGCAATCTGACATGACATTTAAAAGGCAGAGGAGGAAGCAAAAAGATTAGTGTATTTTATAAGCACAGCTGAAGCTTTCACCCCCAGCTACTTATACATCTTAAGAGATGTATCCCAAATACCAAAAGCATAAACTGTAGATACGCTTCAAAACTTTATTCAAGTCTCATTACTTAAATGTTGTCTTTCCAAAAACGAACTTATTAAGGGGAAAAAATATTAACTTGCTGCAAGTGTCCAGAATCAGACTCAAAGTTCAATTTACAAATATTTTCAGTAATGTTCATGTCAAAATGTAGACAAATAAGAAGCCCAGCTGTCACTGCACATCTCTTAAATAGACACAACACACACTTCCAGGATTTGATAGATTTTTATCTTTTCTGCAATGGATTATGTAGCAGTTTTTGATATTTATGTATTGGTGTATTGGTGAGATAGGCTGGCTAACTAGGTTGGCAACTGGCAATCCCAGAAGTAAGTAATGCCAGCAACGTGTTTAAAAGGGCAAAACCTACAAGGGTCACTAGAGTTGCATTATAATATATTGTTACAATGTACGTGCATTTGCTACCGCAAGACAACCTTGACAATACATCAAAGACCTAGCCAGCAGTCACACCTTTCTTTCTACTCCCGAGCAAACTCAGTGGAATTCATCCACATAGGAACTCTGAGGTGGAAAGGCAGTCAAGGGGCTTTAGATTTTCAATTCTCACTTTTTCTAGATCCAGAATGGGCAGTGTATTGTCCAAATATGATTCACTTATTTTAATATACCACATTAAAGTACTAAAAATAACAGATGAACTCCCTGTCCATCTCGATTGAGATTGTAGCGGAAAATTTAGATTTAGATTTGCCCTCGTTTTCCCAATCTGAATCAGGCTCTTCCCCTTACTTTAGAGTAGGGATAGGCATCTTATGAGCCTCCACATATTGAGATATTGTTGGACTACACTTCTAATTAGCCCTAGTAAGCATAGCAAATGGTGAGTGATGATGAGAGTTGTCGCCCAGCATTTTCTGAAGGACACAAGTTGTCTACCCAGATCTAAAGTAAGGGGGGGAGGAAATAGGTACTATCCATGTCTTTCAAATACTGTCTAGCTGGTTCTAAAAGGAAACAGTTCCTTAAGACAAGTTGGCAAGCAATATTTACTGAGAAAAGGAATGCCTGTAATTCTGGAAGGCAAGTGAAAAGAATTTTGACTGCAAAAAAAAAGAATTCAATATTAATGAAACTGAATTCACAAATCAAGGCTGAAAATCAACTGTCTAAGATGCACCTCAGTTCACTCAAAAAACAAATGAAAGATCAAAGCAGGAAAACAGTACACATGAACGTTACAGATACTCATTGAGAAAGGTTCCCTTTGTTAACAAAATTAAATTTTGTTTAGTTTGAATTTACACTCTGAGAACATTCATAACCATCTAGTTCTACAGTCTCTAAAGGTACAATTTCTCCATCCTGCCTGCCTTCAGACACAATTTCAGTATCTTCTGTTCTTGCACCTTCATCTCCACAGTCATCTTGTCCGTGTTCAAGTGGAATTGTGATCATCTCAGGCAACAGGAAACAGTCATCATTCAGCACCTGCTCCGAGGTCATTCGATTGTTAGAGCAGAGGAGATTCAAGAGCAGAGATTTAACTTTATCATCCTTAAAAAGAAAAAAGACAAGAAGCAGAACTTTAAAATGAGATCATACAAGCCAAGAGAAAAGTTATTAACAACTTGACTGCTAATTCTTGTCACCCTGAAATTACTCAGGCACAGCTCAGTAATATGGCAGAAAGAGGGGTGGGGCATACCGGGAGACCTCTATGGGCTATATAGGAAAACTTCTCAGCCCAGACAGGGCCAGGGAATAGAAGTTCCTCTCACTGCAGTGTTCTATGCATGGCTGCTCTTGAAAATGGCTTGGCAGATTTAACTTAAACAGACTTCCGCAGTTAGATTTCTGACTGGTTCATCTTACTCATGCCTTATTCAATCCTTAAAGGGGAAGCGGGGAACTTTGGGGGTAGGAGGTTAGATAATACCACTTCAAACATTGCAGGCTAAGGATGTGAGGGAATAGGCCCATGCCCACTGATGTCATTGGATCCCTGGACAGAGAATTTCTCCAGTTTGTTTGGTTGGTGCCCAACTTTACTGTTCCTCCATGTTGCTCCTGCCTCCGTTTTCCTCAATATATGTAAACCCTACAGGTATACCTCAGTTAACAAAGCCTTTCACACAAAAAAACTCTTTGAAAAAGTTATTTTATGTCCATCCAGCTCTCCTTTTTCCACTTATCCACAGTCTAGCTGGAAAGTGTTTTAATATCATTGGCACCAATGAAGTAGGGCTGAAGAAATACAGACTTTCTGTGCTGGGTTGCACCAACATGTCCACAGTAAATCATACAAGAAAATTTGACCTGGAAAGATGGAACCTCCTCTAGCCAATCCTACTGCTGCTGTGTGTATGCTTGTCTAAAACAGAAAAACAGAAAAAAAGGGACAGAAGAGAATCCACCCTTACCAGCAGATTGCTTAGTTTTAAATAAAAAGTTTCCGGAAGCATGTTGAACTTGGTTTTTGTTTTGTTTTGGTGATGCAGGAAGAACAGGTTGCTTACCTGTAACTGTGGTTCTTCGAGTGGTCATCTGTGCCATCATACACTAGGAGCTTTAGCGCCTGCGCGGTAGCGTTCGGAAACTTCTAGAGCTTGTTTGCTTGGCGGGAACCCCTCCCCCACGCCAGTACTGCGCATGCTCCTCCCGCCGAGCAACGGTCTCTCCTCAGTTCTGTCGTCCGCCGTAGAACCTACAGGGACCTGAGAAAGAAGGGAGGAAGGGCGGGTGTGTATGATGGCACAGATGACCACACGAAGAACCACAGTTACAGGTAAGCAACCTGTTCTTCTTCTTCGTGGTCTCTGTGCCTTCATACACTAGGAGACTGTGTAGCTTACCGGTCGGATGGCAGGTCAGGTCCTACAGCACGGAAGCCAGCACCTCACGTCCGAACCGAGCATCTCTGCGCGACCGGCAGTCGAGCCTGTAGTGGCGCACGAAGGTCGATGGTTGGGACCAGGTCGCCACACGGCAGAGTTCGTGCAGGTCAACTCCTCGCAGGAGGGCCGCAGAAGTAGCCACAGCTCTGGTGGAGTGGGCTCGAAGCAGGGCTGGCGGAGGCTTCCTCGCGAGCTCATACACCAGCTGTATAGTCTGTACCACCCACTTGGAAAAACGCTGGGTGGACACCTTGTGGCCCTTCCGACATCGCCCATAACAAACGAAGAGATGCGGCGTCTGTTGGAAGGAAGCAGTCCTGTCCTTGTAGAAGGCAAAGGCCCGACGCACGTCCAGGGAGTGAAGGGACCGCTCCAATGGTGTCATCGGGTTCGGGAAAAAGGCAGGCAGGATGATGTCCTGGTTGAGATGGAAACTGGACACCACCTTTGACAGGAAAGAGATGTCAGGTCTCAGGACCACCTTGTCTCTGTGGAAGACCGTGAAGGGCTCATCAGATCGAAGAGCTGTGATCTCACCCGCTCCCCTCGCTGAGGTCACCGCTACCAGGAAGGCAGTTTTCAAGGTTAGAAGCCTGTCATCCGAGGTCGCCATTGGCTCGAAGGGCGGCTTCGTCAATTGCGACAGCACCAACGAGAGGGACCACGGCGGTAGCGGCGGTGATACCGGCGGGTAGAGATGTTGAAGTCCTTTCAGGAACCGCTTAACAGTATCGTTCCTGAAGAAAGCGGATGCCGCAGATCGTGGCGGCTGGTATGCCACGATCGCGGAGAGGTAAACTTTTAGGGATGGAAACGCCAGGCCCTGTTGCCGGAGATGAAGGAGGAAGTGCAGGACGGTAGAGAGTCCCGCAGGCGATACCGGCTCACTCCTCTCATTTGCGAAGGTCAGGAAGCGTCGCCACTTGTATTGGTAGTTGCGACGGGTGGATTCCTTCCTGGCCGCGACGAGGATGGTACTGAGCACGGGATCATCTATTGCGATATCCTCCAGGCATGGAGGGCCAGGCGTGGCAGGTCCGGATGGAGGACTCGGCCGCTGGAGTGGGAGAGCAAGCCCGGTGTCGATGGCAGCCGGAGCAGGTTGCCTCGTGCAGCTCGTAGTAGGGGTGTGAACCAGTGCTGCCTCGGCCAGTACGGGGCTACCAGGATCGCGTCGGCTCGGTCGGGGAGGATCTTCGATATCGTCCGGCTGAGCAGCGGGAACGGCTGGAACGCGTAGAGGAGTTCCCCAGTCCACGGAAACTGGAAGGCATCCCCGATGGAAGCGCGATCGTGGCCCGCTCTCGAACAAAATCGGCGACACTTCACGTTTTCCCTGGTTACGAAGAGGTCGATCGACGGTTCGCCCCAGCGATCTCGAATCAGTCTGAACGCCTCTCCGGAGAGAGACCATTCGTGGTGGGTTGAGGTGTCCCTGCTGAGGGCGTCTGCCGTGGTGTTCTCCTGCCCGGCCAGGTGAACCGCCACTGGATGCGTGTGCAGGCGAATGCACCACTCCCACAGATCGAGGGCGATGTTGAGCAGCGTCGTGGAATGAGTCCCTCCCTGTCTGTTGATGTAACAGACAGCGGTGGTGTTGTCCGTCAGGACCAGGACTGTGCATCCCGCGACGACGTGGCGGAACGCTCGTAGTGCCTTCGAGACGGCGAGCAGCTCTAGCGCGTTGATATGGAGAGCGGTCTCGTCATCGGTCCATCTGTCGCGGACTTTCAGATCGCCGCAGTGGGCACCCCATCCGTACAGGGAGGCGTCGGTCGTTACCGTCACCTTCGGTGTCGGCTGTTGGAAGGGCATCCCGGACATCAGATTGTCTCGCGACTGCCACCAACGGAGGGATGAGCGCACGTCCTCCGGCAGTTGCAGTCGGATGGTCTGTTCGTCTCGCAGGGGGTCGAATATGCGGACGAACCAGTGTTGAAGAGGCCTTGCCCTCAGTCTGGCGAGATAGGTCACTGCGGTAGTCGCGGCCATGTAGCCCAGGAGCTGCTGGACGCGTCTCGCAGACATCGTCGGGGCCGTATAGGCATGAGCGGCGGCCCGGATCAGGGTTTGAGCTCGAGTCTCTGGCAGGTACACCCTGGCGGAGGTGGAATTGAGAGTGGCACCGATGAAGTCCAAGGTCCTCGCCGGCTCGAGGTGGGACTTCTTCAGATTGACTTGTAGGCCAAGGCGAGTCAGGGGGGACAACGTCATGTGGACGTCGTGGTAAAGTCTCTGTTTGCAGGACGCCACCAACAGCCAATCGTCGAGGTAAGGGTAGACGGAAGCGCCCTTCGTCCGCAGGAAGGATACCACCAGGGCCATGCATTTGGTGAAGACCCTTGGGGCAGTCGAGAGTCCGAAAGGCAGCACCTTGTACTGGTAGCAGGTGTTGTCGACTGCGAAGCGGAGGTACCGTCTGTGCTGCGGGCGAATGGCGATGTGGAAATAGGCGTCTCGGAGATTGATGGAGGCGAACCAGTCCCCTCGATGGAGGAAGGGCAGGATCGACGGTATCGTGACCATCTTGAACCTCTTGGGGTGGATGTAGTAGTTCACCCCTCTGAGGTCGCGGATCGGCCGGAGGGTACTGTCGGCTTTCGGTACCGTGAAGTACCGGGAGAAGAAGCCGGTGGTCTTGGCTTCCGGCGAGAGCCGCTCGATCGCTCCTTTTTGAAGGAGGGGCTGGATCTCTTCTAGGAGGACCGGACTCGACGGAGTGGAGTAGTAAACGCCTCGAGGTGGAATATCGTGAAACTCGATGGCGTAGCCAAGACGGACGATGAAAAGCACCCAAGACATGTTGCCACTCCGAAAGGTGTCGAGTTAGAGTCGGTCGGTCTCCGAGGGCTGGTGGTAGGCTGAAGAGTGGGTGTTGGGAAGTCCTGCCAGACAGGTCAAAACCGAGACTTCGCGTCCGAGGAGGACTTCTTAGAGGAAGCCGGACGGCATCTAAAAGTACGTATGGCGGACGAACTGGAGGATGGTCTAGACTGGCCGGACTGGGCCGAGCGCTGGAATGAGGTGGACGATCGTCGCCAGGATGGGCGGAAGGCGGAAGTCCTGCGGGCTTGCGTGGCCGGCTGGAGCCCGATCTTTTTGGCAGTCAACCTCGCCTTAACCAAATTGTCCAGCGCCTGGTCGGTGGTGGAGTTGAAGAGGCCCTTGCCATCAAAGGGGAGATCTTCGATCTGCCTTCGGGTGTCCTCTTGGATGTTGGCCAGTCTGAGCCAGGCATGTCGGCGCAAGCCAATAGATCCCGCCATGACCCGGGAGGCGATCTCCACAGCGTGCCGAGAGGAGGCCATCTGCTGCCAGGCGATGGATATGGCCTCGTTGAAGATGACGGAGGCGGCCTGACGGATGTCCTCCGGTACCGTCTCCATCGCCGGTTGAAGGCAGTCGAGTACCTTCTTCAGGTATGCCGCGAGGCAAGCCTGAGTGTTGGACAGCCTGATCTGCAAGGAGGCAGCTGAATAGAACCTTCTTGCATAGGCGTCCAACTTCCTGCCTCTTTGTCCGGCGGGGTGGTGTGTTGCCTGCCGGAGCCTTTCGTCTGTGCCGACTCGACCACCACAGAGTTCGGTGCAGGGTGGTTGAAGAGATAACTGGTGTTATCCTTCTGCACCCTGTAGAGGTGCTCCAAACGCTGCGGTATCGGCTGCGCCGAGGCCGGTCTGTCCCATGCGGACTTAACAACTTTCGCAATCCGGGGCAGAAGAGGCAGCGGGGCCGCGGCAGGTTGCTTCCCCTCGAAGATGGAGAAAACGGGGTCGTCATCTTCCGGCTCCGCATCCGCGAACTTAAGGCCAAGGGTAGAGGCCATGCGAAGCAGCATTGCAGAGAACTGGTGGACGTCCTCTGGTGCTGAATCTGGGATCGGCTTCCTGAATCCCAGCGGAGGAGACTCCTGGGAGGCCACGTCCAAGGCCTCCGACTCGGCGCTCGAGTCGTACGACTCCGAGCTCGGTGAGTTCTCTCACCACTCACTGTCCGGCTCCTTTACCGCCGTTGCGGGTGCAGCCTTTTTGGGCTTCTCCGCAGGCAGGACGGTGGTAGTGGCAGCGTCATGCTTCGGCTGGCTCACCACAGACTTCACCTTTCTGGTGGTGACCGGCGTAGTCTGACAGGCCGTGGTGGTTGTAGCCTGTCCAGTCACCACTGACTCCGCAGGGCGCGTTGCCATAGTCGTAACCCTGGGAGGTGGCGATACCGCTCGGTATCGAGGCGAAGGCTCTCTCGCCCTATGGTATCGAGGCGAGGGAGAGCGGCTGAAGGAGCGGCGATTCGATGGCGAACGGCTTCGGTGCCGATGGTACCGAGAATCTTCCCATGAGGCGATCTCCGAGGTGACCGGGACCTCCGGAAGGTCTCCCAACGTCTCGGGTCACGGTGGTACCGATCCCGGTACGATGGAGAATGTGACCGGTAAGAAGCCGGGCGCTCTCTCCACTCAGATTCCCTCGCGTACCTGGCCACGTAGGACGCCGAGGTATATCTGGAGGCAGACGAGCAAGGTTGTTCCTCTCTTGTCTCCCTAGAAGGCGGCGAGGCCACTGGACGCTCCGAAGAGCGGGACCAGGACCTGAATGAAGTAGAACGCCGCTCCGGAGAAGCAGAGGGCTCTCTCTGCTGCAGGTCGGCTGACCTGCGACGGCTGGAAAGGCGGTGGTGCTCCTCCACCAGGGTTGGAGGGTCTACCACAGGCAAGTCCAGGCGTTGTTGGGAAACGTCCTCGATCTCATCGTCCGAGAGATCGACGGACTCGCCTTGCCCTTTGGAAGGCTGCAGAGTCGGAGGAGGAGTGGGTCCCCAGCCGGGGAGCGCTTCTTCTCCTTCCTCTTCTTCTTCTCCTTGCCCTTGTCTCCGTCCGGAGCAGGGCGCTTTTTAGTAGGCGTCTCCTTAACGGGAGCCTCAGCCTTCCTCACCGTTGAGGATCCTTCTGCTGACTTGGCAGCCGCCGAGAGCTTCGGGATCCTCGGTAACGCCGATATCGGCGTTCTCGCCGGTACCGAGCCCGATACCGACGAGGTGGACGGAACGGCAGCCGCCGATACCGTCGATGGCGTGGTCGTCTTCTTTTCGGCCATCTTGGAAACGGAGGTCTCGTCGATTGCTCTCAAAGACTGCTCCCAACAGTAGGATTTAAGTCTCGCGGACCTGTTGCGAAGAGTCTGGGGAGTAAAATCCCGGCAAATTGGGCAAGTCCGAGTGTTGTGGGACTCACCCAAGCAGAAGAGACACTCCCTATGGCCGTCGTTGAGGGCAACTTTGCGCCCGCAGGACACGCACTTCTTGAAGAGCGCGGACATAAGACGAAAAACGCCAAACAGGAAAGTCCAAAAAACACCAAATCCAAGGGGAAGTCCGAGGAGGTGGTCAGAAACAGTCCAAAAGTCCGAAAAAACCATGAAAACAGCAAGCCAAGCAAGAAGTTGAGGAACAAACCGAAGAACCTTCCGTACGCGACAGCGGACGAGAAAGAACTGAGGAGAGACCGTTGCTCGGCGGGAGGAGCATGCGCAGTACCGGCGTGGGGGAGGGGTTCCCGCCAAGCAAACAAGCTCTAGAAGTTTCCGAACGCTACCGTGCAGGCGCTAAAGCTCCTAGTGTATGAAGGCACAGAGACCACGAAGAAGAACCTATCCTTATTCTTTCTATGTTATTTCTGCCTCTGGTAAGAAGTAATTCCCAGAAATACATCCATTTTGTTAACTGAATTATACCTGCAAAAATATTCAAATGACTTAGCATGCCTTTAGCATTATCCTCTGTCCTTAATACTTTACAGCAGGTGTGTCAAACTCAATTTCATCTTGGGCTGCATCAGCATTATGGTTGCTCTCAAAGGACTGGCTGTATCTGTAAGACTATATAAATGTATCTACTCTTTTATCACATTAAATAATTGCCTCTGCATTCAATTATTACTGGTTTTAGTAATAATCTAAGCCACTTTCAGCTCCCCAGACCCTCTCTGTGCCTCTTTCTGCTCCCCCCTTCCCCGTGGCTCTTTCTGCCCCCCCCGTCTCTCTCTGTACCTGGTGAGCCTGATCCCCTCATTGCAGGCCAACCAGCACTCACGATCTATTTCTACTTCTGACTGCTCCTCTGTCCAACTGTCACAAGCTACGCAGAATGCCGCTATGGTAACCTGCAGCAATGCTCTGACAGCGAGACAGAAGCAGAAGTAGAAGTAGATCATGAGTGCTGCTGCTGGGCCCCTCTTCAGAATACCGACAACCGGGGACCCGCAATGTGAGGATTGGGCTCGCCAGGTGGAGGGGGAGTGCTGCAGCTGCACAAGAGGCTCAAGAGCCATATGAAATGGCCCGACAGGTCAGATTCAGCCTGCGGGCCTTGTGTTTGACACATGTCCGTTACAGTAATGTTTCGATTTTCTTGAACTTCATAGGTAGGGGGAAAATGAGGCCTTCCTCACACCAACAGTTTTTGCACTTAAGTCTTCTTGCACTTGCTCTGTTTAAGTATCTAAAGACTGATTATTTAGTCTGTTAGCCAATTCTACAGTATTACCTGAAATATTCAAGGAAGATAAGAAGACAAACATACCATTATAAGGCCTTCCACTTGAGGAGTTGCATCACTGTTTATTTTAAACTCTTGGTTTCCAATAAATAGCTGCAAGATTTTAAAGAATACAAAATACCTCAAAGATAAAGCTCAAGAAAGCATGAATGCATCAGTGATTTAAAGTAAACAATTATTTTCTCAGGGTACGACTGAATAAAACAGTCAAGGAGATTTTATTTTTAAAGCAAAACATATAAAAGCATATTCCTTATTTAAGAAATATAGTACTACACTTATTGTGCTGACCCACAGTTCAGGTTTCCTCACTATGAATTAGCAGTGAACAGGACTAGCACAAGAATAATTTCCAAAGAGGTGACTTCATTAATTTGCTGCAGCAAATACAATTAATTTTTTTGTAAATTCAGACTAAGAAACTTCCAACAGAAACTTATGCCATAATAAATTAGCACAGGACTGGAGATATAATTATTATATAACTGGCAATGCCAGTTAAACATTTCATGTTCATTAAGATACCATCAGAAGTGAAAGAGAAACAAAATGATGATCCCATGCGGAACAAAAGATAGACAAACATGAAAACCATGGATTTAATTGTGTAGCTGAAAAAATTTAGTTCAAGCATTTCCACGACGTCCAGAAAACAGCAGTTCTGCTCACAATTTTCATCATACTTTAGCCACAAGATGTTGCACAAGGTTTAACACGTTTACAAATGAAGGATTACATACCCAGTAAAGAAGGCAACCAAAAGCATACATATCTGAAGCTGGAGATGGTGGCTGTCCCAGTTTTACTTCAGGAGAAATTAAGTTGAAACCATTCAGTGACAAAGAATTCAACATAGCACGCTGACCCTAAAACCAGTTAAAAACTACAGGTTGAAATTATGCAAGGGAATTGCCCTCCCTCACACCTTCTACAAAAATGTAACACCTAAGCTAGCTTCAACAGCAAGTTGGAAAAGCATTATATGTCCCAATGTGACAGTGAAGGTGATCAATGCCTTCTATTGACACTGGCCACACCCATCACTGCTCCAGGAGGACTGCACATTAATCTCTGGGGTGATTTACTCTCACAACTATTTACCCTGCAGTGTCCTATTATGATAATGAAATGTAACTTGTCATACTACCTGCAATCATCTTGCGGTATATTTTTTTCAATGGCCTAACATTTTCTCTTTTCACATACAGTCCACATAAGCAGAACGTAATAAAGTGAAGTTTAAAGGAAGGGCTGAACACTTCTCTGCCACTAATTTTATTTATTTGATTATCAACAAGCCAGTAGTTTTTGATTTGTTAATTGTGTAATTAGAGCTTCTGTACATTATTTTTCTTTCAAAGACAGCCACTATAGGTTCCTTGATTCAGTTTAGGATCTTAGTGTGTGGAGGAAGGGGCTATGGCTCACCCTCCTCTGTAGTTCCAACTCTGATAAATGGAGAGCACCAACAATACACATGGAAAACTCCCATCAGCATCAAGAGGAGCTTCTCTGTCACAGCAGGATTGGACTGACTCCATCTAGGGGCGAAGGCCTAGAATGATCTTACTCCTCATGCCAGGGTCCCAGTCTGAACTGTACCTCCCAATGTTAACTACCGGTATTTCTAAAATACTGACTGTGCATACAAGGGAAAACCTCATGATTAATACAACGTATAGTTTGACCTAGTACTATAAGGAGTACATCATGCACATAAAATATACACAGTCTGTAGCCAGGCTCTGCATTTACACATTCCATCCACCCTTCTCAATCTAAATCAGACTCCATTAGGTAGTGGTCTAACTAGCTCCTGAGTGAGATCTGTCTGTCTCCTTCACAGCCCACTTCCAGCGTAGCACAAAACCATGCCACGAGAGCTGCTCCTAGCATTAAAGCCAAAGAAAATAGTACTTGGTTGGATCATAGTTCCCACAATCTCCCAGCCTCCCTGGGAGCTGCAGTTCAAAACAGTAACTTTTCCAACCTCTGATTAAAGCCTTACACTAGAAGAACAGACAAAGATTCAGCGATACAGCTACAGGTCAGGGCAAAACGAGGGTGCTTCCTCCCATAAAAATTCTGCTTCTGCTTCCCAAAATTTCTAGCACTGCAGAAACTTAAAACTTTAAAAATACAGTTTAGGTACCCAAAGAAAAGAGGCAGGCAAAATTTCAAAAGGAATGTGAACAAAGCAAATATAAGAGTTCTAGGTGTGAGTGATTTTCAAAACCTCAATCTGGAGACTGAAGGAAAATTTCATGGGCGGGGAGGGGAAGATTCTTAGAGTGCAATACCATCTTCCCACACCCTTCGCTACACCCCTGCAGAGATTATGATGACAGTAGAAGGAATAAGACACTGCAAAGCTATTCACTTTTCCATGCTCTCCACCCCCAGCACCACCTCCATCAGCTTTATATAGACTTGTCCTACCTTAAGGCACTTGAAATTATCTAAGTTCTTTAGAGGTTCCTCTTCTAATATCAGCAACTTCAAAACAGTAATGTTGCTGCACTATCTTTGAGTCACCCCCTCTGAAATCCCTTGCATTTTGCATCATCTCAAAAAACAGAGGACTCCATGATTACATGAATTAACTGCACTATGCTCATCTATTTATATTCAAGAAACCATTTTACCTCGGATTTAGTGAAGTCAAAATCTCCAACAATTCCTTTTTCTGGTTGACAGCAAATACATTGTTTTCATGCAGTGATCCATGAACTATATCAGCTTTGTGTAGTGTATGCAGACCACGGGCTACTCCTTTCATCACCTTCAAGCTTTCCTGGTTGAAATGAGTGAGAAAATTGTAACAGATGAATTTGAGAAGGTTCCCATAATCTAGGGTTGGGAATCATGCAGCCCTCCAGATAGTACTGTACTGCAACACGCAGCAATCCTGCCTGGGACTGCTGGAACTTGCAGTTCACCAAAAGCTGGAGAGTTGCAGGATTTCCATCCCTGCATAATCCTTCCAGGAAGGGAAGACACACGCAGTGACATATTACTTACCTCTGGAGTTAAAGGTGTGGTAGTCTGCACTATGCCTAGACTTGCTCCAGCATAATAAGGGACCATCAGATATGCGACAGGATCAGACTTTACAAACAGAAACAAAAGTAGTGGGTGCAGGGATGAGGAAGAACGAATTAGATGTCAAGATACAGCAACATTTGCAACTTTACATAATGGGAAAAAACATTCTTAAAGAAGTATGTATGGTGTAACTATTTTTTCAAGTAAGGGTTACCTGTTATTTGCCTTTAAGTCAACTTAAATGTCTTTGATTTTATGTGCCTTTAAGTTGACTCTAACTTAGTGGAAGCCCTTCCCTTGGGTTCTCTTGGCAAGATTTATACAGAGGAGGTTTGCCACTGCCTTATGCTAAGGCAGCAAGTGCGACCTGCCTAAGATTACCCGGTGGTTTCCTCAACTGAGTGGAGATTTGAACTCTGATCTCCTGGAACCACCACTCAATGCTTCAAACCACTACACCACTCTTGCTCTCTGGGATTACCTACAGAAACTAGTACAGAACTATCACCAGTCTGGTTTACATGTCACCTTAAGTCAGATTTCCATCCTTTGTTCTGCTCATCCTCCCACAGAGAAACTGAGCAATTCTGTATAGGCAGGAATTACCCAGCTTCACTTTCTTGTTGCTCTTTCCCATCAGGAAAGAGAGAAGAAAGCAAAATGCATTCTTGAAAAACCTGCAGAGGGAGTGCAGTTTCACTCCTCCCTTGCCCTCTCCATATAGCAAGAATAAAATGAAGCCCACTGACTAGATGAAGTGCCAGTAAAAGGAACTCCAACTGGCAGGAGGAGCCAAGTGAAAGCAACCAAGTAAGTATCAGCACCTCTGCTCATTCATGGTGAACCAGATTTTTAAAAAATCTGGCCTAAAGTGATGTGTCAACCAACATCTGTCTGGTTTACACAAAGCTGACTATTTTACACACAGACTTCAGCCATAAAAGAAAAGATGTATCATAGTTTGTAATTTACCTTGCATAAAAACAGGAACATTAACTGCATTAGACCAGATTCCTCTTTTATTTCTTTCCAGGCTTTGTGATACTTTGCTGCTCTTTCTATCACTCCTGTTTCAGTATTTACATCCACAGTGTATCCCTAAACACAAGGGTACACCTTCAAATACTCATCATATTACTTCCCCACAAAAAAATTAAACAATATGAAACCCTTCCTGTATTGTAAGATTTCATTCAGGATGTAACGTATTACCTACAATTTACTTTATGATCATCAGGTTCTTGGAAGTCATCAACATGGTTCTAATTTTCATGTAGCAGCTACTGCATTCTAAAATGAATGTTTTGCTTCTCTCTTTTCATACAATGGCAAACCCAAAAGATGGAAACAAAAGAACTCGGAAACTTCTCTATTCTTATAGAAATGTTGTTTCCAATCCATTCACTATACACCTCAGCAGCCCTTTTTTTGGATCATGGACCTCTTTGAAAATCTAATAAAAAGTACAGGCCCCCTCCCTGCCCCATGCACTTAAATATCATTTCCAAAGTAACAAAAATGGAACAGAAGAAAATGCTCTTCCTTTCTTCCACTTAGTTCACAGGCCCCCTGAAGCCAATTCATGGAATTCCCTAAGAATCTATGGTGTACAGGTCAAGAATAGATGATGTAAATAGTTTCTGGATGTTCAGCTCAGGACCAAAAGCTTCTTTCCACCTCAAAAAAAGCTTCTAAACCAAAGGTCAGGCCACTCTGACCCTTCAGGGGTTAGTGGATTCCTACTTCCAAAAGCCCTGGCCAGCAATGACAACAGTTAGAGCTGACAGATGCCATATGGCAGTGTCTGATGGACCACAGGTATTTCATTCCTGCTCTTAGATGACATGACAAAGAGCATTTAAAGTAAGTCATCAGAAACCGTCAGCTCCAGTCTCTGAAAACCAACTTAGATTAATGGTTTCCTCAAAATTTAAAGACAGAGGCTAGAAAAATTCCTATGTGGTTAGATAGTCAGGCACCCAAATATCTGATCCTGGCATCTAGAAACCTGAAATATGTTTTTCAGCTTAGAACCAGGACTTGCACATCTTGATGATAACACACTGACATCTGAGGACTGGAAAGTTTTCCAGCCCAGTTAACAGCTGGTTCTTTTTAACAGCTTAAAAACAAACTAGAAAGTATACCTTTAGGAGAACTTTCTGCCCTTGAACTTCTGAGCAAACCAGAGGGCGCTTTGTGCTCAGTTCCTTCATTGGTTCAGCATCTAAAAGATCACGTTCCAAACTGACCGTAAGAAGCCCTCCTGAGCTCTGAAGAACAAAGATTGCCTTATAAATCCAAATTGCCTTATAAATCCCACCATTACACAGGCATAAACTTGCACAGATCACAGAACTAAATCACTTTAACCATATAGAATAAATAAATCAAGCATGTGTCCATAACAAAAGGTTGCAGGGTATTAGCAGGTACAAAGAGGAGTGCTCTGCAAGACACAATCATTAGGCAGAATGTTTTCTGAAAATTTGCACTGATTGAAAAATTAACTCTGAATTTACAAACTTGGAAGGTACTAAAACAGAGACTGATTTGTAAAATACCTGATTCCTGTTTATTATGTACATTTGTTGTTGATGCTGCTGCTGCTACTGCTGCTGTGTACAAGTATATCTCAGTTAATGAAATAGATGTGTTTGTAAGCTTTACTGCTTTATCAGAAAATTTGGTACAAGAGACAGAATTAACATGGAAAGAATAGAGATAGGTTCCTATGCCATAAAAAAGAACAGTTCAATATATTTCAGCAAAGTTTTTATCCAAAACTAAGAATATGCACATGTGAATTGAAACAACCAGGTCTGTTAAGCCTTTCATAACTAAACAAAAATATTGCGAACCTTCTAGAGACCATCTGAAAGCTTCTTCCAAAAGGCATACAGGGATTGATTTTTATTTTTAACATTCATCAGCCTCCATGCTTCTTCTGATTTCCATTTTGGTGTCTCAACTTTTAGATCTAAGGTTTTTTTGTTTTGTTTTTTTGGTTTTTTTTAACATGCTGGGGTAGCCAGTGAGGCAGGCTTATCTGTTTTCCCATTTTCTCTCCGTTTTGCTGTTCAGGCATACTCAATGATACACTGCTGCAAATCAATACCAAAAGTCTGTTTCTCCAGCCCTTCTTCACCATCCTATCAATTATGATGATGCTAAAAAATTCCAGCTAGTCTGAGAATAAAAAGGAAAAGGAGTGGGGTTGAATGGGCATAAAAAGGCTTTGTAAAAAGGAGTTTCTTTGCCAGAGGCTTTGTTAACTGAGGTATACCTATACCTTCAATTCATTTATGACTAATAAAAACCTATCAGAGGATTTTCCAGGCAGGATTTGTTCAGAGGGACTTGGCCATTGTCTTCCTCTGTGGCTGAGAGAATTTGACTGGGTCACACTCTCAAGGTCACCCACTGGGTTTTCATGGCTGAATGGCGATTTGAACTCTGGTCTCCCAGAGTTCTAGTCCAATACTCAATCCACTGTGTCATGCTGGTTTCTATTACGTATGTAAGTAGAATCAACAAATAAAAAGTAAATTCTAATTATGTACTAAGTAGAATATATTTTCATACAACTCTCTTACAGATCTGGAGGAATCTGTGTTAAAAAAAAATTTCAGTGCAGTCTCATGAGAGATGTTTTACACAAATATGAAGTCCTTGTCCAAGTCTCCTTGTAGAAATGAATTTGCGAATCATTCAGAAGTTGGGGCAGGAAGACCCAGGAGATGAAAAACAAACCGTCCATCTGTTTCAGACAACACTTTTGGAAAAGGAAGGAATTTCCCCCCCCCCACATGCACACTAAAAAATTCACAATATATAAAAAAAAGAAAGGGAGTTTTTGTGCTTTATTTTTGTTTCATGACAATGTCAATACCCTATCCAAAAGCATACTCAAGAACTGGGGTAGGCAACTGCATGGGGCTCACCCAACCCCCTCCCCGATCTGCTATGGGCTGCATCCCTTGGGCAGACCATAATACCTCCAGTCTTTTCTCAGAATCCCTCTCAAAATGGTGACCAAAAGTTATGTTGCCATTTTCAAAAGGGCTCTGGTGAAAACAAAGGTATTTGGAATGGTGGGAGGTCTTTCAGTGTTGTTTTGGGGTGAAAACTGCCTGAAATTGTCACAGGCTTCACTTTCCCTACTCACAGCTTTAGAATATTATAATGATCTTCCCTATCTGGTGCTCTCCAGATGATTGGGACAACAATTCCCATTCTCGCCATTCCAAGGGTAGCTATTTTAATTTAATCCTTTTTCGAAACATTTGGGGTAGAGGGTTCTGCTTAATATGGGGAAAAAACTACTACCTTAATTTGGAGTGGTATATTACAGTGCAAAGTTGTAACCCCCCCTCTCATTTCTAGTTTATTAAAAAAGAGTGAGAATTGTGCTTCCTTCCAGATACTGTTGTATTGCAATTCCCAGCTGGTCTAGCCAACACAACCAATGATGAAGAAATGCTGGGACATGCAGTTTAACAAACTTTGGAGAGCTACACAATTTCCACCCTTGGTTTAAAAGATTCTAGCTCTTAAGGAGGCAATACACACTGCAGAAAAGGTTGTATCCCAATACTGTGATTGTGTTTACAAAGTCTGAGGCTCACGCACTTCTTGTGCATGGCTAAGGAGTTAACTGGGAGTCAGTTTCTACAATTCCCAGCTTGCTGTTAAGTAGAAACTCCTGATTTAAGACAATGCCTAGCCAATTACTAAATAAGCCAAATACAAACCTGGATTGTTTGGCTGGCTGTTCAGCAACTGGCTAGGGTCTGTCTTAAATCATTATTCCTAGTTGGGACGTAACAGCAAGCTAAGAACTGTAGAAACTGAATAGCCACACGAAAGAAAGAGAAAAAGTGTTTGGAGAGCACAAGACTTCCAGAGGTTTATCAAAACAGCAGTAAATTCTGGCTTACTGTCATGTGCAAAAAAAGGCCAATGCGATACTGAAAGCTTTCCATTTCATCCTGTTTGTCTAGCAGGATGTCACTTCAAGTTTTCCTGATACCAAACTGAAGATAAGTTAACAACAACAGGACTAACAAGCAAAATATTAAAAATGACTGATGTTTACAAAGTAGTTAGAAAATAAAGAAGTTTGAGGTAACGTCTTTGAGGTTTAAAGTATGTTCTGAGATGCAACTGCAATTCTGCACTTGTGAAGAATCAGAGTAGCAATCTGGCCCAGTGGGAAAAGAAGGTGGGAAGATGAGAAACATTCAGGAAATAGTGTAATAATGATAAAAATATTAATCAATTATAAATATTTATTTATATATATAAATAATAAATTCAACACTTAATTGTAGTTGTTGTGTGCCTTCCTGTTGCTTCTGACTTATAGCAACCCTAAGGTAACCCTATCACAGGTTTTTCTTAGCAAGATTTGTTCAGAGAGATTTGCCTTTCCCTTTGTCTCAGTGTGACTTGCCTAAAGTTACCCATGGGTTTCCACAGCCAAGCAGGGATTCAAACTGTGGTCTCCAGAGTCATAATCCAATGCTCAAACATGATGCAAACTCCCAAAATGGTACTAACTGATACTATTTGAACTTTGGTCTCCAGAGTCATGGTCCAATGTTCAAACCACTACACACCATGCTGGATCCCTATCACTTAACATTAATGATCAATAAATTATGGATAATAATTATAAATCATAATAACAACAACAATAATAATTGTCATGGTAAATTGTCTAATAATGCCTGGTATCAGTAGACTGTCATATTCTTGCTTGATTTTATATTTTGGCAATCATAAGATAGAAAAGTGAGACATTTCCTCAGTTATTTCCTCCCAAAAAACAAAACTTACCATATATTTCAGAATTCCAGCTTTGGGGTGAAGGAGTGGCAGCTCAGGGAACCATGTCAGCACCAGATGATTAAGCTTCTCCTAAATGAGAAAGAAATTCTGTAGTACAAACTCAGCATGAAAACAACACATAGCAATACACTGGAAATGAGACTAACTGATGTTTATTCTATGGTGCTTCAAATGTTGAGTTTATGATCAAGATGTGACAGAAGACTGAGAACTAGTGAATAATTACTTTCCTTTTCACTTTGTATCACTGAATTAAACTTCTTCCCCTAATGCAAACATCTATATCAGAGCTGGAGAGCAGGGATTCCCTTCAGAGATGCCTTGAGGAGCCAGGCCTGTGGAGAGGAGCCACAGGGCTTGCCTGTAGATCATATGGGGAAACTTATCTGTGGGTCAAACTTTACCCTCACATGAGCCATCACTTTTCCACTGATTTAAGGAAAAGGCATCCACAACTGAATACTTACATATTCTTCTTGTTCCTTGCATATTTCCTGAAAGATATCATTTCGTAGTGAAGCAATTTCTTCTTTTATTTTGTTCATTTTAGACTCACCGTAATCATCAGACTGAGAGTAGAAATTTTAACAGTTATTTCCTCAGAGAATTAATGTATCATCATATCAGATAATATACCGTATTATTAAACATGAATGCTACTTAGTTTCAAAAAAGATATTCTAGTCCAGAGGCAATTATCAAATCCATATTCCATTTTTCATTTCATGAGGTTAATACCAATTTCTCACAGACTTTCTTTGGCTTGCTTCTTGAAAGAGACAATTTAAACACAGCAGCAGAGAAGGAGCTTGGGGATTCAACTATTTGGCCAAATTACTCACACCCATCTTCCTCACAAGCAGAAGAACTCGCTAATGACGATCAAACACTATTTTCTTGTGTCAGGACTAATTCACAAGACCATCAATCATTGCCCAACAGTAGGATCTGTGGATGCCTAGCTGCAAAGGAAACCTCCACGTTCTTTTCAGCATGAGAGAGTGAAAGTAGGTTTCTCAAAGACAAATTTCTCAAGATGGGGGAAAGGAAAAGGAATAGATTGCTGGGAGAAATGTGGTCTCCCAGACAGAAGAAGTTGGTAATCCATGATCTGGATCAGTGCTGCTGAAAATGGTGGCCCCACAGACCACCATCAGTGCTGATCCATGAACCACAGGATGCTAGTCGCTGGTAATTTTCCAGGAATGAAACAATTTCAGCCAGTAGCACAAATACAGTGCTGGTCCATGGCACACTGGGGGAAAAAACTGCCAATCTGCCAGATTAGATGGGTTGGGAAACAGGGATCAGTGGAGGGCAAATCTGGAAGGCTAGGGAGCCACATTAACCCCTTCTCTGCCACCAAAAAATTAAAAATTGCCCCCAAACACCATCAGTGGGCACTTTTTTATATATTTTTAAACCACCCTAGGTCATTTTAGGCCCAGAGGGCTCTTCTTTAACAACAGGAAGTGAGCAGAACTGTATTTCCTGTTTTCAAGAAAGGCCTCTCTTGGGCCTAAACTGATTCTGGTGGTTCAAAAATGTGAAAAATGCTCCTCACATTGCCAAGAGGACATTTTTGCGTGCATACACACACACACACGGAAAAAAATGAACCCTCCTGGGGCTCACAAAACTCCCAGAATCACCCAGCCAGCATTGTCTAGGATTTCTGGGAGCTGGAATACAAAAAGTGTCTTTCTTGAGTTTAGTAAAGCATAAACAACTTAAAAGCAGAACCTGAATACTTTAAAAGAGAAGGAAATTAATGACATGCTGGAATCCAAATGTCATTCTACCACTGCCATTATGGAACACTTCAATATGGCATTATATTCATTGTTTTTGTACATAACTTTCCAAACTCTGCTTGCTAGTTGTCTGCCCAGAAGTAAAACAACTTAGAAATGAAGTTTCACTACGCTATCCTGCTAAATTAACACAAGACAAGAATAGCACATAAAAAAGATTCAGATGTCTGTACTACTGCAACTGAGATCACAAGTTTTTAACATAGGCTCTTTAGAGAATGAAATTGCTGTGCATTTTTATTGTTCTGAGCTTGTGTTTCTCATATTTTATAAGATTATTCCCCTTACTAAACTCACTAGATCTATAGCTATATTTAAAAGAGAATGAGACAAAATCATGGGGTATAAGGCTACTAGTCATGAGGGTTATATAGTATCTCCAGGACAATAGTGGGAATCTCCATGTCCTGTTTATGGACCTCCCAGGAGACTGTGGGAAACCACCAAAGAAAAGAACAGGTTGCTTACCTGTAACTGTGGTTCTTCGAGTGGTCATCTGTGCCATCATACACTAGGAGCTTTAGCGCCTGCGCGGTAGTGTTCGGAAACTTCTAGAGCTCGTTCGCTTGGCGGGAACCCCTCCTCCATGCCGGTACTGCGCATGCTCCTCCCGCTAAGCAACGGTCTCTCCTCAGTTCTGTCATCTGCCGTAGAACCTACAGGGACCTGAGAAGAGGGGAGGAAAGGGCGGGTGTGTATGATGGCACAGATGACCACTCAAAGAACCACAGTTACAGGTAAGCAACCTGTTCTTCTTCTTCGTGGTCTCTGTGCCTTCATACCCTAGGAGACTGTGTAGCTTACCTGTCGGATGGCGGGTCAGGTCCTACAGCACGGAAGCCAGCACCTCACGTCCTAACTGAGCATCTCTGCGCGACCGGCAGTTGAGCCTGCAGTGGCGAACGAAGGTCGATGGTTGGGACCAGGTCGCCACACGGCAGAGTTCATGCAGGTCAACTCCTCGCAGGAGGGCCGCAGAAGTTGCCACAGCTCTGGTGGAGTGGGCTCGAAGCAGGGCTGGTGGAGGCTTCCTCGCGAGCTCATACGCCAGTTGGATAGTCTGTACCACCCACTTGGAGAAGCGCTGGGTGGACACCTTGTGGCCCTTCCGACGTCGCCCATAACAAACGAAGAGATGTGGCATCTGTCGGAAGGAAGCAGTTCTATCGTTGTAAAACGCCAGGGCCCGACGCACGTCCAGGGAGTGAAGGGACCGCTCCAGCGGTGTCGTCGGGTTCGGGAAGAAAGCAGGCAGGATGATGTCCTGGTTGAGATGGAAACTGGACACCACCTTTGGCAGGAACGAGATGTCAGGTCTCAGGACCACCTTGTCTCTGTGGAAGACCATGAAGGGCTCATCGGATCGAAGAGCTGTGATCTCACCCGCTCCCCTCGCTGAGGTCACCGCTACCAGGAAGGCAGTTTTCAAGGTTAAGAGTCTGTCATCCGAGGTCGCCATCGGCTCGAAGGGCGGCTTCGTCAATTGCGACAGCACCAACGAGAGGGACCACGGCGGTAGCGGCAGCGATACCGGCGGGTAAAGGTGTTGAAGTCCCTTCAGGAACCGCTTAACGGTATCGTTCCTGAAGAAGGCCGATGCCGCAGATCATGGCGGCTGGTATGCCACGATCGCAGAGAGGTAAACTTTTAGGGATGGAAACGCCAGGCCCTGTTGCCGGAGGTTAAGGAGGAAATGCAGGACAGTAGAGAGTCCCGCAGGCGATACCGGCTCACTCCTCTCATTAGCAAAGGTCAGAAAGCGTCGCCACTTGTATTGGTAGTTGCGACGGGTGGATTCCTTCCTGGCCGCGACGAGGACGGTACCGAGCACGGGATCGTCTAGTGCGATATCCTCCAGGCATGGAGGGCCAGGCGTGGCAGGTCCGGATGGAGGACTCGGCCGCTGGAGTGGGAGAGCAAGCCCGGCGTCGGTGGTATCCGGAGCAGGTCGCCTCGTGCAGCTCGTAGCAGGGGTGTGAACCAGTGCTGCCTCGGCCAGTACGGGGCTACCAGGATCGCGTCGGCTCGGTCGGCTCGGATCTTCAATATCGTCCGGCTGAGCAGCGGGAACGGCGGGAACGCGTAGAGGAGTTCCCCGGTCCACGGAAACTGGAAGGCGTCTCCGATGGAAGCGCGATCGTGGCCCGCTCTCGAACAGAATCGGCGACACTTCGCGTTTTCCCTGGTCGTGAAAAGGTCGATCGACGGTTCGCCCCAGCGGTCTCGAATCAGTCTGAACGCCTCTCTGGAGAGAGACCATTTGTGATGGGATGAGGTGTCCCTGCTGAGAGCGTCTGCTGTGGTGTTCTCCTGCCCGGCCAGGTGAACAGCCACGGGATGCGTATGCAGGCGAATGCACCAGTCCCACAGATCGAGGGCGATGTTGAGCAGGGTTGTGGAATGAGTCCCTCCTTGTCTGTTGATGTAACAGACGGCAGTGGTGTCGTCCGTCAGGACCAGGACTGTGCACCCCGCGACGACGTGGCGGAATGCTCGTAGTGCCTTCGAGACGGCGAGCAGCTCTAGCGCGTTGATATGGAGAGCGGTCTCGTTGCCGGTCCATCTGTCGGGGACTTTGAGAATCGCCGCAGTGGGCACCCCAACCGTAAAGGGAGGCGTCGGCCGTTACCGTCACCTTCGGTGTCGGCTGTTGGAAGGGCATCCCGGACATCAGATTGTTTCGCGATTGCCACCATCGGAGGGATGAGCGCACGTCCTCCGGCAGTTGCAATCGGATGGTCTGTTCGTCTCGCAGGGGGTCGAGTGTGCGGACGAACCAGTGTTGGAGAGGTCTTGCCCTCAGTCTGGCGAGATAGGTCACCGCGGTAGTTGCGGCCATGTAGCCCAGGAGCTGCTGGACACTTCTCGCAGACAACGTCGGGGCTGTGTAGGCGTGAGCGGCAGCCCGGATCAGGGTTTGAGCCCGAGTCTCTGGCAGGTACGCCCTGGCGGAGATGGAGTCGAGATAGCGCCGATGAAGTCCAACGTCCTCGCCGGCTCGAGGTGGGACTTCTTCGGATTGACTTGTAGGCCAGGGCGAGTCAGGAGGGACAACGTCATGTGGACGTCGTGGTAAAGTCTCTGTCTGCAGGACGCCACCAACAGCCAATCGTCGAGGTAAGGGTAGACGGAAGCGCCCTTCGTCCGCAGGAAGGATACCACCGGGGCCATGCATTTGGTGAAGACCCTTGGGGCAGTCGAGAGTCCGAACGGCAGCACCTTGTACTGGTAGCAGGTGTCGTCGACTGCGAAGCGGAGGTACCGTCTGTGCTGCGGGCGAATGGTGATGTGGAAGTAGGCGTCTCAGAGATCGATGGAGGCGAACCAGTCCCCTCGATGGAGGAAGGGCAGGATCGACGGTATCGTGACCATCTTGAACCTCTTGGGGCGGATGTAGAAGTTCACCCCTCTGAGGTCGAGGATCGGTCGGAGGGTACCGTCGGCCTTTGGTACCGTGAAGTACCGGGAGAAGAAGCCGGTGGTCTTGGCTTCTGACGGGAGCTGCTCGATTGCTCCTTTTTGGAGGAGGGACTGGATCTCTTCCAGGAGGGCCGGGCTTGACGGAGTGGAGTAGTAGACGCCTCGAGGTGGAATATCTTGAAACTCGATGGCGTAGCCAAGACGGACGATGGAAAGCACCCAAGAGTCCGTAGTGACATACTGCCACTTCGACAGATGTCGAGTCAGGGTCGGCCGGTCTCCGAGGGTTGATGGGAGGCTGAAGAGAGGATGTTGGGGAGTCCTGCAAGACAGGTCAAAATCTGGACTTCGCGTCCGAGGGGGACTTCTTGGAAGAAGCGGGACGGCGCCTGAAAGGACGTCTGGCCGACGAGCCAGAGGATGGCCTCGACTGGCCAGACTGGGCCGAGTGATGGAACGACGAGGTCGACGACCGGTGCCAGGACTGGCGGAAGGTGGAAGGCCTGCGGGCTTGCGTGGCCGGCTGGAGCCTGATCTTTTTGGCGGTCAACCGCGCCTTAACTAAGTTGTCCAACACCTGGTCAGTGGTGGAGTTGAAGAGGCCCTCGCCATCAAAGGGAAGGTCTTCGATTCTCCTCCGAGTGTCCTCCTGGATGTCGGCCGGCCGCAACCAGGCATGGCGGCGCAAGCCGATGGATCCTGCCATGACTCGAGAGGCAATCTCCACCGCATGCCAAGAGGAGACGACTTGCTGCCGGGCGATGGCTACGGCCTCATTAAAGATGACCGAGGTGGCCTGACGGATGTCATCCGGCACCATCTCTATCGCCGGCTGAAGGCGGTCGAGGACCTTCTTCAGGTAAGCTGCGAGG
Organism: Ctenosaura bakeri; assembly: GCA_948474755.1. NCBI lineage: Eukaryota > Metazoa > Chordata > Lepidosauria > Squamata > Iguanidae > Ctenosaura > Ctenosaura bakeri. The sequence goes on from CAOLHI010001289.1 coordinate 321,325, forward strand.
CAAGCCTGAGTGTTAGACAGCCTAATATGCAGGGAGGCAGCGGAGTAGAACCTCCTTGCGTAGGCGTCTAACTTTCTGCCCTCTTTGTCCAGCGGAGTAGTGTGCTGTCTGCCGCTGCCCTTTGTCTGCGCCGACTCGACAACCACAGAGTTCGGTACCGGGTGGTTGAAGAGATAACTCGTGTTATCCTTCTGCACCCTGTACTGGTGCTCCAACCGCTGTGGTATCGGCTGCGCCGAGGCCGGCCTGTCCCACGCGGACTTGACAACCTTCGCAATCCGGGGCAGAAGAGGCAGCGGGGCGGTGGCAGGTTGTCTCCCTTCAAAAATGGAGAAGACCGGGTCGTCATCCTCCGGCTCCGCCTCCGCGATCTTGAGGCCGAGGGTAGTGGCCATTCGAAGCAGCATGGCAAAGAACTGGTGGACGTCCTCTGGAGCTGAATCTGGGATCGGCTCCCCGAATCCCAGAGGAGGAGACTCCTGCGAGGCCACATCCGAGACCTCTGACTCCGCGCTCGAGTCGTAGGACTCGGAGCTAGGTGAGTCCTCTTGTCGCTCCCTCGTTGTTGGGGAACGTCCTCGATCTCGTCGTCCGAGAGATCGATGGGCTCGCCTCGCCCTTTGGAAGGCTCAAGAGTCGGAGGAAGAGTGGGAGGGTGAGCGTCCCCAGCTGGGGAGCGTTTCTTCTCCTTCCTCTTCTTCTTCTTTTCCTTCTCTTTTCCCTTGTCTCCGTCCGGAGCAGGGCGCTTCTTAGGAGGCGTCTCCTTGGCAGGTGCCTCAGCCTTCCTCACCGTCGAGGATCCTTTCGCTGACTTGGCAGCCGCCGACAGCTTCGGGATCCTCGGTAACGCCGATATCGGCGTTCTCACCGGTACCGAGCCCGATACCGATGAGGTGGACAGTACTGCAGCCGCCGATACCGTCGATGGCGTGGTCGTCTTCTTGTCGGCCATCTTGGAAGAGGAGGTCTCGTCAATCGCCTTCAAAGACTGCTCCCAGCAGTAGGATTTCAGCCTTGAGGCCCTGTTACGGAGGGTCTGGCAAGTAAAATCCCGACAAATTGGGCAAGTCCGAGTGTTGTGGGACTCACCCAAGCAGAAGAGACACTCCTTATGGCCGTCGTTGAGGGCAACTTTGCGCCCACAGGGCATGCATTTTTTGAACAGCGCGGACATAAGACGACACGCCGAAAATGAGAAGAAAGTCCAAAACACCAATCCGAGGGGTAGTCCGAGAGAGAGGTCAGAAACAGTCCGAAAATAGTTCGAAAACCGTGAAGACAACAAAGCCAAGCAAGAAAAGCGAGGAACAAGCCAAAGAACCTTCCGTACGCGACGGCGGACGAGAAAGAACTGAGGAGAGACTGTTGCTCGGCAGGAGGAGCACGCGCAGTACCAGCATGGGGGAGGGGTTCCCGCCAAGCGAACGAGCTCTAGAAGTTTCTGAACGCTACCGCGCAGGCACTAAAGCTCCTAGTGTATGAAGGCACAGAGACCACGAAGAAGAACTGAAAGTTGAGCTAGGGAAATTTTTGGTCTTGTCTAGCAAGCAGAGAACTCCAATCCAGAAATCTAATTGGATTCCTTGCTGGTTACTTACACAGCCCTGCAGTACTTCTTCCCTATTTACCCAGCATCTATACTTTTTCCAGTCATGCCACATAATTTCCCATGTGTTCCTCCACCATTTCATCTCAAGCCCCAGGTAACTGTGCCTGCAGCATTTCAGAGGCCCATGAAACCACAACTCCCATTTACTACATCTCATGGGCTCCATGTGGAATCGTGATTGCAAAACTCCCTAATTGTTTGTAGATCTATTACCCATGAAACATATAAAAAACTGTGTGGTTCCAACTGTTGACATTCCACACTCATTCACACACACACACACCCCAGCTGCAGTTGGAAAAATACTGTGCCCAATTTAAGTATTTTCTAAGCATATGTTTTATTGCTTGCTTTTTTTGTTGTTGTTTTATTTTGTTTGGTTTGGTTGGTTGGTTTTTGGGGTTGTGTTTTATACTTTTGTTTATTCAGATTTTCCTCAGGCTATTGACTGTATAGAAATTATATTTTCCTTAAAGAAAAAATTCTCAAGTGCCAGACAATAACTGCTTTTCCCATACCGGCATCCATTCATTCTTAAACAATGGAAAATATACTCTTCTTAATCAATGAGTTCTGTCAAAGAATTAAAATACTTTCCCCATACTTCTTCCAAGTTGTTTTTTTCTACCAGTTTCCATCTCAGTTGAGCCTTTATGTTTTTCATTTTCTTCTTAATCAGTAACAAACTGTCAATATTAGGACTTGCATGCAGCCATTCCACAATCTGGTTTTTGAACTATAAAGAACAAATAACCACTATGAAACAGGTTTAGACAGCCTAAAACAAATAAGTCAGACAGTGAGGAAAACTCCTCTTTCATTTTTTTTTAAAATAACTTCTTGTGTATAAAAAAAAAGTAGCATTACAATATTACAATCCATTAAGATCAAATTTACTCCCTATTAAAGTAGACCCATTGAAATGAATGTGATCTGTTAGTTATCATTTAAGTATTTTTCATTTCAGTGGGTCTACTCCAGTTAAGATTTAAGTCTTAGTCTCTTAGGGTCCTTTCTTACTACACAATTATAACACTACATTTCCACTTTTCTCACCATGGCCACATCCTAAGGAATTCTGAGGTTTGTAGTTTAGTGAGGAACTAGATCTCTCTGGCTAGGAATTCTAAACACCCTTCCCTAAACTGCAAATCCCAGCATTCCATTAGACGGAATTATAGCAGTTGAACCAAAATCACAGTGCTATAATCGTGTAGTGTGAAAGAGCACTTAGACTGCAAAGATTAAAAAAAAAAGATAATGATAATTTCAGGCAGTGAAACTCAATATCTAGCTTACAAGATTTTATTTATAACATACTACAGAGGTCATTAGAAACCAATTTTTTCCTGTTCCCCAAAAGGACATTCTGAGCAGATTCAGTATGTCTAAAAAGATTTAGGATCTCCAAAACATTTTCCTGAAGTTAGTTTCAAAACATGGTTTGCTTTATTTCTGAGCACATGACAAATAAGCAAATAAGACAAACTGACCTCAACACTGTCGAGATACTTGCAGTTGACAGAACTTAATAGTTGCTGTTCTTGATGGATATTATGCATAACTGAATTGTACACATTTAAGATTATTTTTCTGTCTGTTTCATCTGGCTCCTAAATGGAATTGCATACAGAGGGATAATATTATCTGTCATTGCATACACTGGGGGGTTGATTTAAACATCTAAAGATACAAAGGCTATTTTTAAGGAAAAGCTTACAAGAGCTTATCTGTTTTTATTTACAAAGAATAAACAACAGAAACACTCAGTTCTTAAAGTGGTCACCAAAGAGAGCAAATTTTGCAAAACTGAAAGCCATTCATGTCACATCACCACCAGCTAAAACACACACACACACACAGAATAAGAAATATATATTGCTACTCCTCTTAAAGGCAATGTGATTCATCCCTAAAGCTCTACCACCACCACTTTAGCACACTCTCCCACACACACTTTATTTAAAATATGGAAGCAATCTTCCAGTCTCTTCGATTTATTCCAGAATGGTAGATCAGTACAGCCCAGAAGAGGTTGGGGAGAAGAGAGAAACAGCACCCAGAACCTCTGCACTTGCCTTCTGCTGTTCCATGTTAAACCAAAATGCATACTGGTCATCTCATAAGCTTGCCTTGATCATACAGTTCTTGTTTAATGGGGAAATTTGCTGCAGTAAATTCTGGGACAAAACAGTTTCTCACTTAACAACAACATGTGTTCTCTCCAGAAGACATAAAGCCTAGAAGATCTTTTCTTTTAAAGTAAGCAAACAAACTTACAGTGAGAAAAAGGTCCAGCTCTTGAGAAATAGCCATCTCCACATTCTTGAAAACTTCATCCACATTGATAGCAACATCCTCATATTTCAAATGGGCATGCAGGCTCATGTCAAAGAACTTTGAAGGCAAAAAGGCAACAGTAAAAGAGGGGTCTCTTTACAAATATTAGAGAGAGCTGCTTAGCCAGCTTTGCTCATTCCTGTGGGTGACTTGCTTAAGAGCAATGGAAAATGCCCAACACAACATTTTTACGCCGTTCACCACAAACAACACATGCAATTCTGTTAATGAAGCACCTGGACAATGGAGCCAACTGGGTGCCACTACAATTCCCAGGATTCTTTGAGAAAGCCACAGCAGTTAAACAAGTTTCAAAGTAGTTTCTGGGCTAGGTTAAATCTGCGACAATGATGTTCACTTCAAAAGCTCAATATCTGGCCTGTTACATCTCCCATCTCTTTACTAAACAAATCACTTTAAGACCTAGTGGTGCAGTAATTGACAATATTTGCATTTGTCAATTTTAATTACAATGTGAGTTACAGCTGCATTAGAATACATTGTATTTATAGCCTCTCATGGCTGAATAAAGGAGAATGCAGAAATTGCATTAATCGCAGAGTCTTTAAGGTTACTGTAGTTGTTCTGTTTTCCAGGGACTGCAGAGCACATTCTGACCTCAGCCAGGGAATCTAAGGACCCAAGCAAGTCAGACCATCCCAGCTGCCAAGAAGGACACCAAGGCAAGGAGTTGGGGAAGGGGATGAGATAATCTGGCCCTGATCTCTACCACTGGAAATATAGCTGCTTCTGCACTGGCTTTTCTCTCCCCATACTTCCCTGTCCCTTTTCTACTGTGCCTACTGCAGACAGGATCTGTCTTAGGAGGAGAAAGCATTAAGAATAAAACAATATGAGCAAAATATTGTAAATCACCATGAAATATTGATTTGTGTGTGTGTGTAAAAAATTGGAGCATCAAGGTATTTTGCTACCAGTCAAATGCTACAGAGAAAAGACTGTATGTAATAGGACCCTTCTGAGTCATCAAGTTGAAAGTGATGAAAGAATGTTCTGATCAGCTGCCTTGCTGCTGCGGAAAGCTGCATCATAGGAAGGATATGTTCTCACTCCATGTGTCAAGTTCCTAGAAAGCCTCCCAAGAATGACCCCGCACTTAAAGTACCAGGCCAGCAGTTTGAAAAGTGGCCCAAGAAAAACTTTTAAGAAACACATTCCAATGTGAGTTCTGCTGATGAAACACACTCATAAAATCATGTATATAGCCTTCACGGGTAAATACTCTAAAGTAGTACACAGATACAACACAATTAGCTGACCCATTTGTCCACTTTCTGGAACTCGTCATTATAAAACACAACAGGAAATGATGGGATTAAAGCAGACATGGAACCTCCATTAGGTTAAAAAATAATGACATCTACCAGGAAGGCTGAGGGGAAGCCTTTCCTGACAGATGAAGCAGGGTAATCCATGTGAGCAAGAACAGTAGCAAATTCATACAGATATTACCTCCAAAGCAGCCTCACACTGCTGAGTCAAGAATACACTGCTTGCTGGGATTTTGAAAGAGAGAGCTGTTTCAGTATAAAAAGAGGTAAGGAAAAAGGAGCCATGGGGCACCTTTAAGACAAACCCATTCATATCAGCATACATTTTTGTGTGCTAAAGCCCACTTCTTTAGATGTATCTGAAAAGTTGCTTTGGACAATAAAGTTTAGCTGGCCAGGGCAAGAACCTGCCACAGCCAAAGTGGAAGGAGCTCAACAACATGTAACCTGCCATGGAGAGTAGCACTAGAGCATGTGCTTTTGGTGAATCCTTCTTTGTTCCTAGAGAATTTGGACACTTGGTATCTTTAAATCACACCCTCCAAATTAATGGACTAAGGGGACTGAAATACAGGAATGAGTATTGTTTGGCCCTCCAGATGTTTTGGAATTGAACTCTAAGCAGCTAGCCAGCACAGCCAAAGTTAAGGGATTGTAAAAGAATTTGCTCTAATGTAACAGTAGAGTGCACTGATGATATACTGATTCCACATTTTATAATATAAAATAGAATTCAACAATTTCTAGTTCAGACATTTATGCTTATTTCAAAGACTCTGAACACAGTATAGTCAAGTCCCACTGTACATTTCCTTTTTTGCAAAATGAACCATGCTGGAACAGTGTAAGGGGAAGGACCACTTAATCCTTTTGCTTTAGACTACAGTTTCTATGCACATCTTCTCCCTGAAGCTGCACTGGGGGAGGGATCTAGATACAAATCTGCTCCCCTTCTCTGCATCACCACTGTTTGGTGTTTTCCTCATTTTTGTTTCTGTCCCACCCCTTGACCCAACTCACCACAGAACCACCCCTTGACCCAACTCACCACAGAAACTGCATTTTGTAGTCAGGGTGTCTCCCCTACCATTGCTGTGGTGATAGCAGAAGGGAATGCTTGCAGGGCGACAGGTTTCCCTTGTGGTCTGCAGCAGCTACTCCTTTCTCCCACAGCTGCTTTTTGACTTCCAAACACAGAACCTCAAAATAACTTGCAGCTTGACCCCCAAAATCACGTTGCTGAAAGCTGAGGTATTATTTCTGGTTTCAGATAACATGAAGTCACCTTTACCTGAATTATTTTGCTGAAACATGTCACAAGATTTTGCAAGGAAGCATCAGTGGCATTCCTGACTCGGTTTAATTCCTCCAGCTTTACATGTTTCCACTCAAAGAACTTCTCAAATGCCTCGTCAGAATTCTCTGCTTCATGATGAGCCTGACCATATGCAGCTTCCAAAGATCTCTGCAATGCCTACAGAATTTCAAAGGAAACACCAACAAGGTTGGGAAGGAAAAACAGAAATAAATAAAGCAGTAAAGGGGAAAGTGTACAAGGAAAAAAGAAATCATATAGTATAATACAAAGAAGTTAACTTGTTCATGAGAATCCCCATCTCACCATTACTCAGGTGGAGTAATGACCTCCAACCTCTCGAAGTACAACAATAGCAAATAAACCAGTGAGAAAACTCAGCTGATGTACTGTAACAGGGTCCTTAAATCAACATATGTTTAATTTATATAGTATGTTTATATTGCTTATTTATACAGTATGTTACATATTTATATTTTATTTATATATTTAATCTAACATATACAATTTATATATTTATTTATTATTCCTATATATTTAATTTATATATTTAACTCATATAGTATGTTTCCATAGTTTATTTATATATTATATAGTATGTTTATATGTATAATTTATATAGTATGCAGAACACATCATACTGAAAGCAGGATTAGATTCAGGGAAGTAGCTGTGAGGAAATAACATCAACAGTCTAAGGTATACAGATTATACAACACTGTCAGCAGAAAATAGGAGATATTTGAAACAACTACAGATAAAAGGAAGGAAAGGAAGAAAGTGTGAAAACAGGGTTACAGTTGGATAATAAGAAAACAAAAACAATGACCACAGATGATTCATATAATTTTAAAGTGGATGATGAAGATACTGAAACATTAATTTTCTTGGCTCAGCTACAAATCAAAATGGAAACTGTTGTCAAGAAATCTGAAGACAACTAGGACTTGCGGGGGGGCATCTATAAAGAAACTAGAAAAGATCCGGGAGGGTGGAAATACATCATTAAATACTAAAGTCAGGATCATCCATGCCATAATATTTTGAATTTCTATGTATGATTGTTAAAGCTGGACAGCAAAGAAGTTTGACAGGAAAAGAATCAGCTAATTAAAAATGGGCTGGAGGAGAATGAACAGGTTGCTTACCTGTAACTGTGGTTCTTCGAGTGGTCATCTGTGCCCTCACACACTGGGAGTTTCGCGCATGCGCAGTAACGTTCCGAAGATTCCAGAGCTCAGCAGCTTGGCGGGAACCCCTCTCCCATGCCCATATTGAGCATGCTCAGCCCACCAAGCCAACGGTCTCTCCTCAGTTCTGGAGTCCGCCAATTAGGGACCTGAAAGAGGGGACAGCTGGGCGGGTGTGTGTGAGGGCACAGATGACCACTCGAAGAACCACAGTTACGGGTAAGCAACCTGTTCTTCTTCGTGGTCTCTGTGCCTCACACACTGGGAGATTTTGTAGCTTACCAGTTGGGCGGTGGGGCAGGTCCTAGAGAATGGAAGACAACACCGCACATCCAAACCGGGCATCTCTCCGGGACCAGCAGTCCAGTCTGTAGTGGCGCACGAAGGTCGAAGACTGAGACCAGGCCGTCACACGGCACAGTTCCTGAAGGTCCACTCCTCGAAGGACAGCTGCTGAAGAAGCCACGGCTCTGGTGGAATGAGCACGCAACAAAGCTGGCGGAGGCTGCTTGGCCAGTTCGTATGCCAGCAGAATAGTCTAGGCCACCCATTTGGAAAACCTCTGGGTGGACATCTTGTGGCCTTTTCGACGTCCACCGTAGCACACGAATAGGTGGGGTGTCTGACGGAAGGGCGCAGTCCAGTGCGTGTAGAAAGCCAAGGCCTGAAGAACATCCAGGGAGTGAAAGGAGCGCTCCAGAGGTGTAGTCGGGTCCGGGTAAAAAGCAGGTAAGATGATGTCCTGGCTAAGGTGGAAGTGTGATACCACCTTGGGCAGGAAGGAAATGTCAGGGCGAAGGACTACCTTGTCTCAGTGGAAGACAAGGAAGGGCTCATCGGATCGCAGTACTGTCAGCTCACTCGCCTGCCTGGCTGGGGTGACCGCTACCAGAAAAGCAGTCTTGATGGTCAGGAGCCCGTCATCAGCAGTCGCCATGGGCTCGAAGGGTGGTCGCGTCAACTGTGATAACACCAAGGATAGCGACCAAGGCGGTAGCGGTGGCGACACCGGTGGACAAAGGTGTTGCAGGCCCTTCATAAACAGTGTCCCTGAAGAGAGCTGCCGAGGGGGACCCTCGTGGCTGATAGGCCACAATCGCGGCAAGGTAGACCTTAAGGAATGGAAATGCGAGCCCTTGCTGCCAAAGGTGGAGGAGAAAATGGAGCATGGTGGGCAGGTTAACAGGTTATACCAGTTCACGACATGCCTCTGCAAAAGTGATGAATTTCTGCTACTTATAGTGGTAGTTGTGGCGTGTCGACTCCTTCCTGGACGCGGTGAGGACATCCTGGATGGTCAGGTCCTCTAAGGTGTTATCCTCAATGCGTGGAGGGCCAGGAGCGGCAGGCCCGGGTGGAGAACGAGACCGTCGGAGTGTGACAGGAGATCTGATGCTGTCGGAAACTTGAGGAGTCGACCGCGAGCAGCCTTGAGCAGGGGCCTGAACCAGTGTTGCCTTAGCCAATATGGGGCTATGAGGACAACATCGGCTTGACCCGCGAGGATCTTGGTGACCACTCGACCCAGGAGAGGGAACGGCGGGAATGCGTAGAGAAGCCCGTCGGTCCACTCGAACAGGAAGGTGTCGCCGAGAGAGCCCCGGCCCAGGCCGGCTCTCGAGCAGTACCAGGGCAGAGCAATCGTCGGTTCGCCCCATCGGTCTAGTATCAGCTGGAAAGCTGCATCGGAGAGGGACCACTCGTGATAGCACGAGGTGTCCCTGCTCAGGGCGTCTGCCATGGTATTCTCCTGGCCTGCCAGTTGCACCGCGACTGGGTGGACTCGAAGCGGCACGCACCAGTCCCAAAGCTGATGAGCTATGTTGAGGAGGGTGGTTGACTGGATCCTTGCTGCCTGTTGACATAGCAGACCACTGTCGTGTTCTCTGACAGGATCTGCACCGTGCGGCCAACGACCAAGTTGCAGAACGCCCTCAGAGCCTTCCAGATGGCGAGGAGCTCGAGGGAGTTGATGTGCAAGTGGGTCTCGTCGTTGATCCAGTGCCCTTGCACTCTGAGGTTGCCGCAGTGCACTCCCCATCCGAAGAAGGAGGTGTCCGTTGTCACGGTGAGCCGAGGAGTCAGTTCCTGGAACGGCATCCCTGACATCAGATGGCAGTAGGATAGCCACCAGAGCAGGGAACAACGCACCTGCGGAGGAGGCACCTCTGGTCGTCCAGGAGCGGGCTGAAGACCCTGACAAACCAGTGCTGGAGGGGGCAGGCATGGAGGCAAGAGAGGTAAGTGACCGCCGTGGTCGAAGCCATGTACCCAAGAAGTTGCTGGATTCTTCTTGCCGACATCACCAGGGTATAGAGGGCGGCGGATGTGGTCCAACGGAGAGTGCGCACCCGCTCCAATGGAAGGTATGCCCTGGTGGATACCAAGCCCAAGGTCGCTCCGATGAAGTCGAGAACCCTCGCCGGCTCAAGGTGCGACTTCTTTAGGTTGACCCAGAGGCCAAGGTGGGACAGAAAAGTGAGAGTGTGATGAATGACCCTGTATAGCTTTTGCCTGTCGTCCAAGCAAGGGTAGATCATAATGCCCTTCGTCCGCAGGTACGATACCACAGGGGCCATGCACTTGGTGAAGAGCCTGGGCACGGTGGAGAGGCCGAACGGTAGCACCCTGTATTGGTAACAGGTACCGTCAACCATGAACCCTAGGTACCATCTGTGCTGCGGGCTAATGGCAATGTGGAAATAGGTGTCTCGAAGATCGATAGAGGCGAACCAGTCCCATTGTTGAAGGAAGGGGAGAATCGAAGACAGCGTGACCATCTTGAACCTCTTGGGGCAGATGTAAGAGTTTACCCTTCTGAGGTCCAGGACTGGCCGCAGGGTACTGTCTGATTTTGGTACCGTGAAGTACCAGCAGAAGAAGCCGGTGGTACTGGCCGAGGACAGCAGTTCTTCGATGGCCCCTTTGTGTAGTAGGGACTGGATCTCCTCTAGCAGAGCCGAACTGGCCGGGGTGGAATAGTAGACACCTCGCGGTGGAATATCTTGAAACTCGATGGCGTACCCAAGATAGACGATGGAGAGAACCCTAGAGTCTGTCATGATGTGGCGCCATTTGGCGAGATGTCGGGCCAGGCTTGGTTGATCTTTGAAGGCGGCAGGCAGGCTGAAGAATGGCTGTGGTGGCGACCCGTGAAGGCGGTCAAAACCAGGACTTTGTCCCGGACGAAGACTTCTTCAAAGAAGAAGGTTGGTGTCTCCGAAGAGGTCTCCAAGCCAAGGACGAGGTCAACGGGCGAGATGGAGCCGAACGAGGCGAGCGAGGCTGGTAGGTTGATGAAGATGACAGGCACCAAGACGAACGAGAGCTGAAACTACGGCAGGGCTGAGACAGCTGATGGATCCCCCGTCTTTTTTGCTGTTAGGCACACTTTTACCAGGTGGTCCATCGCCTCGTCGGTCGTGGCATTGAACAACCCTTGACCATCAAAAGGGAGGTCTTCTATGCACTTTCGGGTATCTTCCTGTAGGCCCGCCGATCTCAGCCAGGCAAATCGTCTGAGGGCAACAGAGCCGACCATCACCCGAGCCGCCACCTCCACTGAGTGTCTAGATGACAGAATTTGCTAGCTGGCGAGTGCTACGGATTCATTAAAGAATTGCATAGTACTCGCCCGATGATCCTCAGGGAGGTGTGCCAGGAGAGGAAAGAAACTATCCAGCAGGTTCCTCTGGTAGGCGGCGAGGCAGGCTTGGGTGTTGGATACCCTGGCAATGAGAGACGGGGCGGAATAGAATCTCCTGCCACAGGTATCCAGACAGCAGCCTTCTCAGTCCGGCGGGATGGTATGTGCTTTCCTGCCACCCTTGGTCTGGGAGGACTCGACCACAACGGAATTGGGCATCGGATGCGTAAACAGAAATTCAGCCTCCTCCTTCTGTGTCCAGTAGAGGTGTTCCAACTGGTGCGGGATTGGTTGATGTGATGCCAGCTGGGCCCAAGGATGTTTGAGGGCTTCCATTAAAGTCGGCAAGAACAGTAGCGGTGCTATGGACGGAGGACGGGTGTCCAAATACTGGAAAACCGGGTCTTGCACGACTGGAGCCAAGTCCGCAACTTTCAATCCAAGTGCCGTCGCCATCCAGAGGAGGATATCAGAAAACTGTTTGATGTCTTCCGGTGCCAACTCCGGTGCGGGGTCCCCAAAGGCCAAGGGTGGAGATTCATGTGATGCAGGCATTGACTCATCGGACTCTGAGTCAGTCTCATAAGTTTGAGACAATTTGGATGGAGACCTCTCTGTCGATGGTTGCTGGGGTGGCAACGCCAAAGTGAACGCTGGTGCAGTCGTCGTTGTCAGTATTGTGGTTGGTACCAGTGGAGCAACAAGCATCTAGGATGCTGTGGTCGTGGCAATCAGCACAACTGCAGGCAGCGGGCACTGAATCGCCTGGGTAGCGGTCACAGCAGAGGACGAGGTCTGTGCCGGGAGAGGCTCCGGAACTAGGCGAGACACGGTCGCGGTAACCCTAGGAGGTGGAGACATAGCTTGGTATTGTGGCGAGCGCTCTCGGGACCTCTCGTAGCGCGGGGATCTCGAGGGCGAGCGAGATGGTGAGTGCCGATATTGTGAGTGGTACCTGCCTCGAGATGGAGAGCACAACCTTCGGTAGGGCGACCAGCATCTCACGTTAGGGTGGTACCGGACTCTATACGCAGGAGAATAGGACCGGTACAAGCCCGGTTGCTCCCGCCAGATGTGTTACCAGCCGTATCTCGCTACGTGTGAGGCAGACAAGTACGGCAAGTCAAAAGGGGGCCAAGACCAGGCCCACTCCTGGTAGGCCTCCCGCCGGCGCGGGGATCGATGTCTCACCCAGCGTTCTGGGGAGCGCGACTCACTCCTCCCAGAAGCTGCCTGATGACGGAGCAAGGTCCGAGGTGACATCGGGATATTCTCCGGGCGGTTCATCCTTTCTGGGTGACTGGGCAGAGATACCGCAGCAGCAAGCACAGGCAGGCCTGACGGTGCAGCCAAGCCAGCAGTGTGGTCTTCGTCAGAGACCTCTAGGATCTCTGGCAGTTCCAACTCCTCACCCAGATCTCCAGGCTGTTGGGTCGGAGGAGGTGTCAGAGGGCAGGTCTTCTTAGAGGGTGAATCCCGCTTCTCCTTCTTCTTCTCCCTCTCTTTGGACACATCATGCGGAGGGGGCAGCTTGTGTTGGGCAGCAGTAAGTGGCCTGGTGGACTTGGCTGCCTGTGAGCCCGCAGGAGCCTCCTTAGAGATTGACGCTTCCAACGATATTTTCAGGATCCGCGGTAAGGCCGATATCGGAGGCCAAGACGACAGTACTGATCCCAGTACTGTCGATGTCGTCAGTACAGCAGCCGCCGGTACTGATGTGAGTGTTGTTTCCGGTTGGCTCAATGTAGAAGGTCGAGACATGACGGACTCTCCGGCTGCTTGATCCCTTGCCCTTAGAGACTCCTCCCAACAGTGGGACTTTAGGTCGGATGAGTGATTCCGCAGGGTCTGGGCGGTAAAATCACGACAGATGGAGCAGGTCTTCACATTGTGATTCTCTCCGAGACAGAAGAGACACTCATTGTGGCCGTCTGACAGTGTGACCTTGCGACCACAAGTGATGCAAAATTTAAACAGAGCAGACATAGAAAGCCAAAGGAGTTGGAAAGAGAATCCAAGAGGGGGAAAACTCATGGAAGCAGCAGAGACGATTAAGGGTCAAAGAAGAAGGTCGAAGGAAGGGTCAAAGAAGTCCAAAAATACCAAATCCAAATTCTGAATACCAAAAGCCAAAGTGAAAAACCGAATTCCGAGTCAAATACCAATAAAAACAGTCCGAAGAATAAGCCAAATAGCGCTGCTAAAGAAGAACCTTCCGTTCGCTAGGGCGGACGAGAAAGAACTGAGGAGAGACCGTTGGCTTGGCGGGCTGAGCATGCTCAGTACAGGCATGGGGGAGGGGTTCCTGCCAAGCTGCTAAGCTCTGGAATCTTCCGAATGTTACGGCGCATGCGTAAAAACTCCCGGTGTGTGAGGCACAGAGATCACGAAGAAAAACCTATGGATACTGTGGACTGGGGGGAAAAAGCCAAATAAATGAGTTCAAGAAAAAGTCAAGCCTGACGACTCACAAAAAGCCAAAATGACTAAACTGAGGCTACAGTACTTTGGATATATGAGACAATGCAACTCATTAGAAAAGACAACAATTATAGGTAATATGAAAGAAAGCAGGAAATTGACATTACTGGCAAAATGATTCAATCAAGGAAGCTACAGCCCTGAGTTTGCAAGGTCTTGCACAAGTGTCTTGGAGATCCACCATTCATAGAGACACCATAAGTTGAAGCTGACTTTATGGCAAATCTAGTCAAAACAGGTTTGCTTGCACACAGAGAGAGAAACAGCTAAACATTTCCACCACTATCACCAGAAAAAAAGGCTCAGCCATTTTATGCCAATTTCAAGTTTTGAGAAAGTTGTGAGTTCTAATATGAAATCTCCAGTATAACATGTGCCAAGTATCCACTTATGTGAAAAAAAAATTTAATATTGGGACATATAGACATGTTGTACGACTGAGAGTCTACATAAAGAGGTTTGCCAATTCTCTGAAGCAGACAAAAAGAAACAGGCAGCAAAGAAATCAAAACTGGTTACAACATCATTTGAAGTCTGTCTACAAAAAGGTATTTTTCTTCCTTTCAGTATTTTTCTTCCTAGTTTAGGGACTTGTACAGATATGTCACCAAACAGAAAATAATCTATGTAAGCAGATGCTTACATATAAATTTCTCTCTTCTACTTTTTCAAATCCTATAGAACCATTCCCACAAAGGCAACTATGGCTGTGGGATTCTGGAAGACGTAGCCCTCAAAAGTGACTTTCCCAAGCTCTAAAAAGTTCCCCAAAAGTGAGCAAGAGTACACAGAAGTTCAGTCAGCCTTCCACATTTGTGCATTTCGCATTTGCAGATTTGATTATTCACAGATTATTTCCTGTCACCTCTGCTGCCTCCCTATGCCATTTTTAATAGGGACTGCAAGCCTCGTGAGACTGAGAAACTGCAAGCGAGGCTTGTAGGTCCCTATTAAAAATGGTATAGGACAGCAGTGGAGGTGGCAGTAAGCCCCACCAGTCACCCACTTCTGCCTTGTGAAGGAACTCTGATGCCTCAAAGGAATCCATGGTGGATTGAATATAGTGATCATAATTTTTGTGTGTTAAATATGGTTTGTGAGGGTCTAGAGTTATTCACAGTTTTTCCATTCTCAAGGGGGTCCTATGCCCCTAACCCTAGCGAATGTGGAAGGATGACTGTATATATTAAAATAACATTTCTAGAAACATTTATATTTTGATTTGACATACTTATTCATCTGTGGGTCAGACTTGGGGAAAACTGGGGGAAGTTGGTTTTACTGATTTGAAATAGAACTCTGCCAAATATAAGACTAACTGTACTGTCACTATCTCATCTTCACCTCTGGGTTTCTGGCAAAGTTTTATATCCTTTATAAACTGATTAAAAAGGAAGAACAAAATTAACACCAAAAAATATGTTGATGTTTTATGTTCTGTATTTATATATGTATTTTAAAAGATGTATTAGTGAAGCAACAAGACAAATGTCCAACCATTTGCTGGAATGGCTGTAAATATTTTTGACAAACCAAATACCACAGGAATCTCAGCTCTTCCACAGAGGACAAAAATGTGACAACTGTCATTTTGAGTTGCATTTGTATACATTCCAAAAGTAAATCGTGAAAAGTTTTAATAGATTTCAGAGTTCAGACACTCATTTTCAAAAGCCAATGACAGCAAGCTTAAAATTAAATCTGTAGGTTTATAGTAGCAAGACTATAGTACACTACAGACAACTATTTTCTTGCAACAAACTTTTATAAAGGACTGTAAAACCACCTGCAAAATCCACAACCAGGTCTGCCAGAGCACCTATGCAATTTGATACAGCTTTCATGAGTATAAGCAAAATGCTTGGAAACTGCCATCTTGTGGACGCAGGTTTACATTACTTTTGCTGTTCTGTCTATATGTGCCTTCAAGTCATCTTCAACTTAGGGCGATGCCATGAATTTCACACTGTATTCTTAGGTAAGGAATTCTTAGAGGTAACTGCTAGCCTCAGGATTCCACTGGATGGAACCATGCCAGTTAAAAGTAGGATCATAGCATGTAATTGTGAGGTGTGAAAGTGCCTCTATACACAGAAAAGTATGCAACACTATTACCAACCTGCAGTTCTTCTAAGCGTTCCGAAAGGGGCAAATGATTCACTTCTATGCTGAATTCTTCTACAGTAGAATACAACTTTTGTTGCACTTCATTTCTGTGAAGAATCAAGTGCTGAATATCATCCTGTACAGAAGAAATGGATAAATCAGGAATCCACACCTGAAACTTTCTAATTTATAACAGAAGACAAGTGACTGGTGGGACACTTCTGCAGTGCAAAATAAGAAACGACAATTCAACTTCCATAGCATCATCCACTTGGGTAGGAAATCCATGGCACCGATACACCTTTCTTTTTAAAGTTTTAACCTTTATGTGAAGGACAGAGAAGCAAACTTCAAAACAACCACTATCTAGAAGGAAAAGGTTAAGCCTCCCCCAACACTGGTCCCAATCCAAATCAAGGTCACCCACACTTACTACACAGCAACAAAAGTCTCTTAAATTGTACAATACATAATTAACAAAGAACAGGTTGCTTACCTGTAACTGTGGTTCTTCGAGTGGTCATCTGTGCCATCATACACTAGGAGCTTTAGCGCCTGCGCGGTAGCGTTCGGAAACTTCTAGAGCTTGTTCGCTTGGCGGGAACCCCTCCCCCACGCCGGTACTGCGCATGCTCCTCCCACCGAGCAACGGTCTCTCCTCAGTTCTGTCGTCCGCCGTAGAACCTACAGGGACCTGAGAAGAGGGGAGGAAGGGCAGGTGTGTATGATGGCACAGATGACCACTCGAAGAACCACAGTTACAGGTAAGCAACCTGTTCTTCTTCTTCGTGGTCTCTGTGCCTTCATACACTAGGAGACTGTGTAGCTTACCGGTCGGACGGTGGGTCAGGTCCTACAGCACGGAAGCCAACACCTCACGTCCAAACCGGGCATCTCTGCGCGACCTGCAGTTGAGCCTGTAGTGGCGCACGAAGGTCGATGGTTGGGACCAGGTCGCCACACGGCAGAGTTCATGCAGGTCAACTCCTCGCAGGAGGGCCGCAGAAGTAGCCACCGCTCTGGTGGAGTGGGCTCGAAGCAGGACTGGCGGAGGCTTCCTCGCGAGCTCATACGCCAGTTGAATAGTCCTCACCACCCATTTGGAGAAGCGCTGGGTGGACACTTTGAGGCCCTTCCGACGTCGCCCATAGCAAACGAAGAGATGCGGCGTCTGTCGGAAGGAAGCAGTCCTGTCCATGTAGAAGGCCACGGCCCGACGCACGTCCAGGGAGTGGAGAGACCGCTCCAACGGTGTCGTCGGGTTCGGGAAGAAGGCAGGCAGGATGATGTCCTGGTTGAGATGGAAACTGGACACCACCTTAGGCAGGAACGAGATGTCAGGTCTCAGGACCACCTTGTCTCTGTGGAAGACCGTGAAGGGCTCATCGGATCGAAGAGCTGTGATCTCACCCGCTCGCCTCGCTGAGGTCACCGCTACCAGGAAGGCAGTTTTCATGGTCAGGAGCCTATCATCCGAGGTCGCCATCGGCTCGAAGGGCGGCTTTGTCAGCTGCGAGAGCACCAGCGAGAGGGACCACGGCGGTAGCGGCGGCGATACCGGCGGGTAGAGATGATGAAGTCCTTTCAGGAACCGCTTAACGGTATCGTTCCTGAAGAAGGCCGAGGCAGCCGACCGTGGCGGTTGGTATGCCACGATCGCGGAGAGATACACCTTCAGGGATGGAAACACCAGCCCCTGTTGCCGGAGGTGCAGGAGGAAATGCAGGACGGTAGAGAGCCCCGCGGGCGATACCGGCTCACTCCTCTCGTTAGCGAAGGTCAGGAAGCGTCGCCACTTGTATTGATAGTTGCGACGGGTGGATTCCTTCCTGGCCGCGACGAGGACGGTACCGAGCACGGGATCGTCTAGTGCGATATCCTCCAGGCATGGAGGGCCAGGCGTGGCAGGTCCGGATGGAGGACTCGGCCGCCGGAGTGGGAGAGCAGGTCCGGTGTCGGTGGCAACCGGAGCAGGTCGTCTCACGCGGCTTGTAGCAGGGGTGCGAACCAATGTTGCCTCGGCCAGTACGGGGCTACCAAGATCGCGTCGGCTCGGTCGGCGAGGATCTTCGATATCGTCCGGCCGAGCAGCGGGAACGGCGGGAACGCGTAGAGGAGTTCCCCGGTCCACGGAAACTGGAAAGCGTCCCCGATGGAGGCACGATCGTGGCCCGCTCTGGAACAGAATCGGCGACACTTCGCGTTTTCCCTGGTCGCGAAGAGGTCGATCGATGGTTCGCCCCAGCGGTCCCGAATCAGTCTGAACGCCTCTCCGGAGAGAGACCATTCGTGATGGGATGAGGTGTCCCTGCTGAGGGCGTCTGCCGTGGTGTTCTCCTGCCCGGCCAGGTGAACCGCCACGGGATGCGTGTGCAGGCGAATGCACCATTCCCACAGGTCGAGCGCGATGTGGAGCAGGGTCGTGGAATGAGTCCGACCTTGTCTGTTGATGTAGCAGACGGCGGCGGTGTTGTCCGTCAGAATCAGGACCGTGCGCCCCGCCACGGTGTGGCGGAACGCCCGTAGGGCTTTCCAGACGGCGAGCAGCTCCAGCGCGTTGATATGGAGAGCGGTCTCGTCGTCGGTCCATCTGTCGCGGACTCTGAGATCGCCGCAGTGGGCACCCCATCCATACAGGGAGGCGTCGGTCGTTACCGTCACCTTCGGTGTCGGCTGTTGGAAAGGCATCCCTGACATGAGATTGCGTCGCGACTGCCACCATCGGAGTGATGAGCGGACGTCTTCCGGCAGCTGCAGTCGGAGTGTCTGTTCGTCTCGCAGGGGGTCGAATATGCGGACGAACCAGTGTTGAAGAGGTCTCGCTCTCAGCCTGGCGAGATATGTCACAGCGGTCGTTGCAGCCATGTAGCCCAAGAGCTGCTGGACGCTTCTCGCAGATAATGTCGGGACCGTACGCGCGTGAGCGGCGGCCCGGATCAGGGTTTGGGCTCGAGACTCTGGTAAGTACGCCCTGGCGGAGGTCGAGTCGAGCGTCGCCCCGATGAAGTCCAAGATCCTCGCCGGCTCGAGGTGGGACTTCTTCGGATTCACCCGTAGACCAAGGCGGGTCAGGAGTGACAACGTCATGTGGACGTCGTGGTAAAGTCTCTGTTTGCAGGACGCCACCAACAGCCAATCGTCGAGGTAAGGAAAGACGGAAGCACCCTTCGTCCGCAGGAAGGATACCACCGGGGCCATGCACTTGGTGAAGACCCTTGGGGCAGTCGAGAGTCCGAACGGCAGCACCTTGTACTGGTAACAGGTGTCGTCGACTGCGAAGCGGAGGTACCGTCTGTGCTGCGGGCGAATGGCGATATGGAAGTATGCGTCTCGGAGATCGATGGAGGCGAACCAGTCCCCTCGATGTAGGAAGGGCAGGATCGACGGTATCGTGACCATCTTGAACCTTTTGGGGCGGATGTAGTAGTTCACCCCTCTGAGGTCTAGGATCGGCCGGAGGGTACCGTCGGCTTTCGGTACCGTGAAGTACCTGGAGAAGAAGCCGGTGGTCTTGGCCTCTTGCGGGAGCTGCTCGATCGCCCCTTTCTGGAGGAGGGATTGGATCTCTTCCAGGAGGGCCGGACTCGACGGCGTGGAATAGTAAACGCCTCGAGGAGGAATATCGAGAAACTCGATGGCGTAGCCAAGACGGACGATGGAAAGCACCCAAGAGTCCGTAGTGACATACTGCCACTCCGCGAGATGTCGAGCAAGAGTCGGTCGGTCTCCGAGCGCTGATGGTAGGCTGAAGAGTGGGTATTGGTAGGTCCTGCCAGGCACGTCAAAACCGAGACTTTGTCTCGGAGGAGGACTTCTTGGACGAAGCCGGGCATCGCCTAATCGTGCGTCTGGCCGATGAGCCGGAGGACGGTCTCGACTGTCCAGACTGGGCCGAACGCTGGAACGACGAGGTGGAAGATCGTCGCCAGGATGGGCGGAAGGTGGAGGTCCTGCGGGCTTGCGTGGCCGGCTGTAGCCCGATCTTCTTGGCGGTCAGCCTCGCCTTAACGAGATTGTCCAAAACTTCGTCTGTGGACGAATTGAATAGGCCCTCACCGTCGAAGGGGAGATCTTCAATCCTCCTTCTGGTGTCCTCCTGGATGTCGGCCGGCCGCAGCCAAGCATGGCGGCGCAGGCCGATGGATCCCGCCATGACCCGGGAGGCAATCTCCACTGCGTGCCTGGAGGAGGCCATCTGCTGCCGAGCGATGGAGATGGCCTCGTTGAAGATCACGGAGGAGGCTTGGCGGATGTCCTCCGGTACCGCCTCCATCGCCGGTTGCAGGCGATCGAGCACCTTTTTCAGGTATGCCGCGAGGCAAGCCTGAGTGTTGGACAGCCTGATCTGCAAGGAGGCAGCTGAATAGAACCTTCTTGCATAGGCGTCCAACTTCCTGCCCTCTTTGTCCGGCGGGGTGGTGTGCTGCCTGCCGGAGCCTTTCGTCTGTGCCGACTCGACCACCACAGAGTTCGGTGCAGGGTGATTAAAGAGATAACCGGCGTTATCCTTCTGCACCCTGTAGAGGTGTTCCAACCGCTGCGGTATCGGCTGAGCCGAGGCCGGCCTATCCCAGGCGGCCTTCACCAGTCTGGATACCCGGGGCAGGAGAGGCAGCGGGGCCGCGGCAGGTCGCTTCTCCTCGAAGACGGAGAAGGCTGGATCGTCGTCCTCCGGCTCCGCATCGGCGATCTTAAGGCCGAGGGTAGTAGCCATGCGGAGCAGCATCGCAGAGAACTGGTGGACGTCCTCTGGAGCAGAATCTGGGATCGGGTCCCCGAATCCCAGCGGAGGAGACTCCTGGGAGGCCGCCTCAGACACCTCTGATTCCGCACTCGAGTCGTACGACTCTGAGGTCGGTGAGTCCTCTCGCCGCTCGCTTTCCGGCTCCTTCGCAGTCGCCACAGGTGTTGCCTTCCTAGGCTTCTCTGCAGCCGGGGCGGTGGTAGTAGCAGCGTCCCGCTTGGGCTGGCTGACTACTGACTTCACCTTCTTAGTGGTGACAGGGGTAGTCTGGCAGGCTGACGTCGTCGTAGCCCGCTCAGTCACCACCGACTCCGTAGGGCGTGTCGCCGTTGCCGTGACCCTAGGAGGTGGCGATATCGCCCGATACCGAGGTGAAGGCTCCCTCGCCCTATGATATCGAGGAGAGGGAGAGCGGCTGAAGGAGCGGCGGTCCGACGGAGATCGGCTTCGGCGTCGACGGTACCGAGCCTCGTCCCCTCTAGGCGAGCGCGATTCGCGCTGTCGACGAGGTGACCGGGACCTCCGGAAGGTCTCCCAGCGACTCGGGCCACGATGGTACCGATCCCGGTACGATGGCGAATGTGACCGATAAGAGGCCGGGCGCTCTCTCCATTCAGATTCCCTCGCGTACCTGGCCACGTAGGACGCCGAGGTGTATCTGGAGGCAGACGAGCGAGGTTGTTCCTCTCTTGTCTCCCTAGGAGGCGGCGAGGCCACCGGACGCTCGGAAGAGCGGGACCGGGACCGGAAGGAGGTCGAACGCCGCTCCGGAGAAGCAGAGGGCTCTCTCTGCTGCAGGTCGGCCGACCTGCGACGGCTAGGAGGGCGGTGGCGCTCCTCCACCAGGGTTGGAGGGTCTGCCACAGGCGAGTCCGGGCGCTGTTGGGGAACGTCCTCGATCTCATCATCCGAGAGATCGACAGACTCGCCTCGCCCTTTGGAAGGCTGCTGAGTAGGAGGAGGAGTAGGAGGTTGAACGTCCCCAGCCGGGGAGCGCTTCTTCTCCTTCTTCTTCTTCTTCTTCTCCTTCTCCTTGCCCTTGCCTCCGTCCGGAGCAGGGCGCTTTTTAGCAGGCGTCTCCGTCAGGGGAGCCTCAGCCTTCCTCGCCGTCGAGGATCCTTTCGCTGACTTGGCAGCCGCCGACAGCTTCGGGATCCTCGGTAACGCCGAGATCGGCGTTTCGCCGGTACCGAGCCCGATACCGACGAGGTGGACGGAACGGCAGCCGCCGATACCGTCGATGGCGTGGTCGTCTTCTTGTCGGCCATCTTGGAAGTGGAGGTCTCGTCTATCGCCCGCAGAGACTGTTCCCAACAATAAGACTTGAGTCTCGCGGACCGGTTGCGGAGAGTTTGGGGAGTAAAATCCCGGCAAATTGGGCAAGTCCGGATGTTGTGGGACTCACCCAAACAGAAGAGACACTCCTTGTGGTTGTCGTTGAGGGCAACCTTGCGCCCGCAGGACACGCACTTCTTGAAGAGCGCGGACATAAGACGAAGAACGCCAAACTGCGAAAATCCGAAAAGACCAAAAGCCGAAGGGGGGTCCGAAAGAGAGGTCAGAGACAGTCCAAAAATCCGTAAAACCGTGAAACAGCAAGCCAAGCACAAAAGTGAGAGGAACAAACCAAAGAACCTTCCGTACGCGACGGCGGACGAGAAAGAACTGAGGAGAGACCGTTGCTCGGCGGGAGGAGCATGCGCAGTACCGGCGTGGGGGAGGGGTTCCCGCCAAGCGAACAAGCTCTAGAAGTTTCCGAACGCTACCGCGCAGGCGCTAAAGCTCCTAGTGTATGAAGGCACAGAGACCACGAAGAAGAACTTAATATATCATGCAATTTTTAACTTCTGAGGAACTGTTTAGAACATGACTCAGCTTACAATGGGCAGATCTGCCTGAGGAAGGCCTAAATTACCTCTCAGAATCAAATCAGGCCTGTAGAGTAATGACAGTGTTGGTAAAAGTTGTATAAAGGGTTGTAGATTTCTTCCTAACTCCTGGCTAAAATCACAGAGCCAGTGGTAGAAGATGTTAGAAAAACGACTAGCTTAAGAAGTGAATCTATCTTACCCTTTTTTCAAGAACTCAGGTTGAACAGATTTTGTTAACACAGAAGAAAAGTAAAGACACTTTTCAGTGGTTTTAATGTTCCAGATGCATCAATCCTGGTTTACCCATGCAAGCACATTCCAGCCTCACTGACCTGCTAGTTGAAGCATAAGAATACCCAGGCTGTTAAAATACCACTGAGGTCAGGGAGGGGGAAGAGAGGGGAAAAAATATGGGAAAGAAAAATAATCGGGAGAAGGTATTGGTCTCTATGCCTGGAGTTGGTATACCTTTACCCCCGCCCCAAGACCATTAGTGGTCATGGCAAAGCAAGAATGCTTTGGAGGGAAAGGGGGGACAAATATATATGTGGGTAGGGGGGGACAGATGGGGAGGGAGGGGAGGGGAGTGGGAAGGGGGAGTGGGAATGGGGAAGGGGGAAGGGAAGGGGAAGGGGAGCACTACACTAAAGAGCCAATGGGAAGTAGGATTAAGAGACTGGAAATATGAAAAATGGAGAATAGACTGAGAGTATCAACATTAAATGTGAAAGGATTAGGGTCAATAATAAAGAGAAAAAGGACAGAATTGATATTAAAAAAAGATAAGGCTGATATAATTTTTTTACAGGAGACACATGGAAAACGAGATAAAAAAAAATGAACTTAAATTGAATTGGGTTGCCACCTATGAGGAAGCATTTGGTACATCTAAATCAAGAGGAGTAGCAATTATAATTTCTAAAAGATGTAATTTCATTGTAATAAGTGTAAAGTTAGATGAAAAAGGTGGATATGTAATTATACAAGGTGAAATAGATGGAGAAATATATGTTATAGCAAATATTTATGCACCTAATGAGAAGCAAAAAGAGTGTTATGAAGAAATATTTAGTAAGATTAAAAATATGAAAGGAGATTATATAATAATGGCAGGCGATTTCAATATGGTGATGGATAGGTGGAAAGATAAATCGGATCCATTAATTAGAGACAGATATAATAATATAACAATTTTAAATAAATTGGTGAGTAGAAATGAATTGATTGAAAGAGAGATTGCAAGAAACTCAAATATCTTGGTTAAATTACATACAGTTACAGCAATGGACAAAGAGTATGAAAAGATATGTTAAAGATTTTAAAGAATATACTAAATTCGAACAAATTATTATTCAAAGAGAAAATATGCAAGAAAATGAAATATTAAAGGGTATTACAAGTGAAATATATAAAATATTGGTAAAAGAACAAGAAGAGGATTATCTTAGAAAAATGTGGGAGGAAGAGACATCACAAAATATAGATATACAAGAATGGAGAAAAATTTGGAAACAACGTCATTTAAAAAAATTATCGATAAGAATAAAAGAGAACTATTATAAAATAGTTTGGAAATGGTATTTGACTCCAGTAAAACTAAATCAGATAGATGAGAAATATTCAAAATTATGCTGGAGAGGATGTCAAGAAATTGGTACATATATGCATATGTGGTGGAATTGTAATAAGATAATGGAATTTTGGCAAAAGGTTTTTAAAGAGATAAAAGAGATAATAGGAGTTGAGATACCAATATGTCCAAATATAGGGTTGTTGTCTATATATAATAAGATTGAGTGTACCCAGGTTAATAATAGCAAAAAAATGGAAAACAAATGAAAAATTTCAAATAGAGGAATGGTATAAAGAAGAGTGGAAAATTGCAATTAATGATAAATTAACTTGTAGAATTGGATTTATGAAAGGTTTTGTAGAAGGGAATGATTTTGAAGAAATTTGGAAAATATTTTTGGAAAAAGCTTTGATAAGAGATGTTAAAGCTACCCTTTCACAAGAAGAATGGCAATTTTGGAAACTGGATTAAATAAAAAGTTGGCTCTGAGGGGTGGGTTTATTCACTTTTTTTGTTAATTATGTGGTGTATTGTTTAAACTGGATTTCTGTTGTTTAATTTTTTTTGTAAAACAAAAAAAAAGTAAGTGGAAACATAATCGGCTTTGGGGAGTGGGTTTACCTTTAGAGATAGTTTGATATGTTAACTAATAAGATTATGTATAGTAACAGCAATAGATTAAATGTAAGGGGAAAATATAGAATTAAGAATGAAACTATTATAATAATAATGAGTATAATGAGAATGAGATCTAGAGATAGGTAACAAAAATATACAAGTAGTATGATATAGAACAAGCTGAATAAGTTTATGATTGTAATGGTATTAGAGAGAAATAATAATGTAAGCTTGTTTTGGTTGAAATTTCCTTGTTTCACTATTATGTGTATCACATGGTGTTTTGTTTTTTTTTTGTTGTTCTTTTTTTTCTGTATAATCAATAAAAATTATATAAAAAAAAATACCACTGAGGTTGCTGCAACTGCTTCCCATCAAGAAACATTAATTGCCTCCGTATATGGTGCTAGACCACAGCTCAGTGGGTTACAAAGCCTGGGAAAGTTCCTTTTTTGGACTGCAGTCTCAGACTACATTGGTATGGTGCAGAGCTTGAGAAGATTCCTTTCTTGGACTATAGCTCCCAGAATTTACCTATGAGTGTGGCCATCATGGACTTCAAAATGTGGGGGAGGGGGAATGGGAGGGCTTGAGCCCTCCTTCAAGGCTAGGCTGGGGAACTGAGCCCTTCCCGAAATGATCAGGCACCAGAGATAAGAACCGCCAAAACTCCTTTGCAGTTGAGGTCCTTGTGGAATTACCAATCAGAAGTTTCCAAGCTTATACCCATCTCTGCAATTGTTTAATAGAGTCTTAGTCATTTTCCCCTTTCCTTGGTATGCACTTTAAACAATATTTTAATTTTTTAATGATTTTATAAGAATAACGTTTATTTTTCTGTAATTGTCATCATGGTAATAACTGCTTTTGTCATGATATTACTATTATTCATTGTATGTTCCATCTTCATAAAAACATGTTTTATACAAACATATGTGCAGGTACGCAACACTGATAATGACACACCTGTCATTCTTAAGTCTTTGCACCTTAAATACAGTTCCAGGGTTCCTGAGGCAACTGGAACTTTCCCAAGGTCTGATGTGGTGTCAGAGAGCTACAGCAAGACTGAGACTTACATCTAATACCCCCTGCTCTGGCATGGAAAGAAAAATTTGGAAACGTTTCATTCTGCTTTACCACCATTCCAAACAACAAGCAGTGCTGAGCATCAGACATGGCTTCTGACACTGGTCTGTTTACAGACTAACCACAATTCTAGGCTAAGACAACATGACAAGCTGTGTATCATCAGAGAAACAGAAGCCTTCAAACTCCTTCTCCTGGTTGAACAGCAGAACCAAAACTCAGGCTAAAGTTTGTTGCAACTCATTCCTGCTAGCTTAGCATGGTGTATGAACACAGCCCAGGCCAGGATGACTACAAGTAAAGGAATTACTTTGATTGTGTTCTTCTTCTTTGCTTAATGGGATGAAGTAAGTTATTCTACATCAGGTGGGTGTAAGGAAGAATAGTAAAGAAGAGTAAAGAAAAGAGGGGATGTAACATATAAATAAGGGTGGGACAGACCTACACTAAAGGTGAACAGCTGCAGTGGCTCTAGGGTCAATTTTTCTCCACTTAGGCTCAGGAGGATGGGCTACAGAGACTGCCAAAAACCCAAACCAAACCAGAAGGAATTGGAAGATCCATTCTGGGTTTGAAAAAAAAAGTTAAAAAGCATGAGAGAACTGCAATGTACCTGAAAGGTGAATCACTGCTCCAGGAAGCTTCCAGAAAAGACAGTTCATCCCTTCGCATTTTGGCTGAAGGTTCTATAGTGCTAAATGGCCCTGGGACCACAGATAGGCCCAAGACCTCTCCCAGTCTATCTTTAATCTACACTGCAAAATGCTGTGTTCTACAAACGACAATTTTAAGAAGATTAGCAGCCCACTTGCAACATGGAAAAGTGGCAAGACCACTGCAACAGTGTTCAATTAACTGACCCCTACATTTCTCAAATGCACAGATGACCATAAATTGTAAAAGGAACCCCCTTCTCTGCAAAAATCCTGACTTGTTACGTATATACCTTATCAGGATACTGACATCAATTCAAGGTATTAGCCTGCAAGCCATGCAGCCACAAATGCTGTTATCATGCGCCTGCTCACAATGAGAGAGGAAGGGACAGAAGACAAGATCTCAGCCTATGTGCAACTACACAAAATAACCTCCCCACACACAAACAAACACTCTAAACAAAAAATTCTAGCATGTGCAAAAGCACTTCTTGAAGAATTCATATTGCTTCACTGAAGTTTCTGGAGGCTCCACCAAAGCACAAGTGTTCTTCTGTTTCCAATGGAGGGGCAATGGCAACTTAAAAACTGCATCAAACTTTTGAAAATCAGACATTTAGCTTCTTCCAACCCAATACTAGCTGCCTGTGCAACACAAGAATCTCTGCAACTTTCCAATCTGAATTCTAGAATTGATATTTCAGAGAAAGCATACACTGCAAGAAAGAAAAGATGTCTCATTCTCTGTTTCTCCCTCTCTCTTTCTTTCTTTCTCTCTCTCTCTCTCTCACACACACACACACAATTATACTACTTAAATTCTGCCATAGGCATGGGGCACCTCTTACTGTGAAAACAGATCCAGTCATGCAAGTCCCCCAGTTGTCCACACATCCCTTTCCATGGTACCACCATTTAGTAGTTTCCCAGCTTCTGTACAATTCCTCCCCCTCAAAAAGAGGGGGAGAGGTGAACTGATACTCCAAAGGCTTGCTTACTGACTCTACCCTAAACTCCAAAGCACTTTTATTTCTGGTTCCATTCTTTTGTCTTGATTGTGCTCATCACTGGCATGCACCTCCATCCCAAGAACCTCTGGAATTGAATGTAGCCCTTGGGATGAAAAAGACTTTTTACCCTTGTTCCAGAAGAACCTCTCCCTTAGACACCTAGCATTTAACAACCACTGCTGCTTCACTGTCCTGGCCTTGATGTCTATGGTGACAGGAAGGCTGCAAGACATTTTTCAATAACAGGCCACAAGTTCCTTTTCCCTTCTAGCAACTTCCTTTGTGAGGCTACAAACCTAGCTTAATTTCATCACACATTATTAGATGCATCACATGTTAATTTTTAGAAAAAAACTATTTAAAAAAGCCTGTGAGACAAAAGAAAGGTATTCTACACACCACATCTTTGCAAAAACGAATTTCCTCTTGAGCAGAGTTATAGTCTATCCAAATCTTCTCCAGCTTTTCTAATGAGAGAGGAGCAGCAAGACATCTTTCTCTCACCATCTTTATAGCTTCTGAAAGATCTTCTCCAAAACGAGTTCTCATATTTTCTTGCCTTTGTTAAAAGATATTTTAAAACGAAGTAAAAATGTCAAATGACATGTAAACAGTTTTATATCTGTATTTTTTTTTAAAAAACCCAGTATATCTATGTCACAAAAAGAGAGATGAAAAGTAGGCAAAAACACTGCTGCTTTTAGCAAATAAGAACACCAAGGATTTATATTATCCCCTTTGTAATATATAAATTTACACCTTTGCCTGATATGGATCACAAAGGCCTGATACACTACAGGCTGCCATGCTTGAACACTCTCATTAAATACAAAACCAAGCAACAATTTGTCTGGAAATTTGTATTTTTTATGTGCAAATCAATGACATGGGAGTAAGTGGAGACACAATTCACTGCTTTCATTAAAACCTAGTGAATCAAATCAGTGGCCTCTTAACTTCTCACTTCTTGTAGTTCTGATTTATTGCAGGTGATATCCTTGACTCTTTTATGTGTCACTAAACACATACTGGCATAAACTAGATACCATTATTATTACCAAGTTGTAAGAAACACTCTGCAAGCAAGACTACTGATCATCAACATCATAACTCTACTCTCTTCACAGGCACTGAACTGAATCTCAGTGTTGCTGGAAGTAAAGAAATGTGCACCCATGTTTGCTTGGATCATTATATGCCTGTTGGGGCAAAGCTACAGAGATAAGTATTAGCATTTCCTAGTGCACTCTCTCTGCCTTGTTTTCTCAGTTACTTTTTCACCTACAACAGCGACAGGCATGCTTAGGAAGATGGAGAGCAACACCTTCCACTCCATTTCCTTCACTGTAATGGCTACAGTATATTATACCTACTTTCAGGTCAAAAGGCAGGATCCTTGGTTGAGACACAAGTGGAGTAGACCCTTCAAATCTGCACACAGAAAAGCCCCCTTAACGGGTCTAACAAGCTGGGACTTATGTCACTGTCAGACCCCCCTCCCCCCACCAGTGTTTGGTCAGCAGCTGTGGGAACAGCTCAACCTGCCACCAGTCTTTGCTTTCCATTTTCTCATATCTATGCAGCAAGTGTTGTACACTTAGCAACCATACACAGATTACCAGAAACAGGATCCCAGCCTGCATGCCTTGCCTTATTTCTAGGTTATACCACACCTGTGGCTTGTGTTCTTCCCCCAAGAAGACTCTCTATGGTTGCAATCCTGCATGGCTCAGTGTAATATAGTAGTTCCACATGAGGACCAAGGCTACACTGAGCAATTTACCACTCCCTGCCTGGACCCACTGCAAAGCTACTAAAGCCCCTCACAGATGACCATTTATACCTGGAGGAGAGCAGGGAGAAGCATCACAAGAAGCATCTGGACACATCCTTGTAGCCAGACACAAAGCAATTACATCAGCCACTGAAGTCTACTGCGAACGTCTGAAAGTCTCAGCACCTAACATAACCATTTTGTGTCTGGCATTGAGGAGACAGCCAGATACTTCTGTGATCCTCCAACATTCTCCTCCAAGTACGAATGGCCGTGGGTAGGGGGCTTCAGGGGTTCTACAGCAGGTCAGGGAGCCTCTGGTGTATGCAGTGGAAGGAAGGAATACTAACCTCTGCAGCAACCAAAGATAAGACTTATGGAGGCATAGGGCTAACTTATGCCTGAATGTGTCACCAGTAGGATGCCAGCCTATGGCGCCCTCTTCTCTCAGCCCAGCTCTTCTCCAACCAAAGTAACACTTAATATAGCTATGTATTTCTCTGCTTCTCAAATTGCCCCTCCACAATAATTTATCCTAAACCACTTTCACTTAGTGACTAAACTTCAAAAGCAGGTGTCATCACAGCACACACATGCTCATCAATGCTAAGATGCCCCACAGCACCTCATAAGACTTACTCCAAAGAAAAGGAAAAGGGCAAACATGGCTCAACTAAAATCTGTGTTCTCCACCCATTACTAACAAGCAATTCTGTTCCTCTATATTAAAAGAGAACTACATAGTGATCAATTTTAAAGACCATCTTAAAAGACAAAATAAAAATTTTCAACAAACAATCTTAGCTCAAGGTTTAGGTTTTTGTCTTAAAAAAAAAAACTAATGTGAATTTTCACACTAGAAACTTCTTGCTGGAAAAAGAGTTCAATTCAACAGCATTCACCATATACCTTGCTTCTTTCAATTTCTCAAACTTAGCAGCCAAGTTCCTCACTGTAGTTCCTACATACATAGGCAGAATGTCTTCCAGGTAATCCATAGTCTTCTTGGAAGCTTTCTTCTCTTCCTGCAATAGGCAAGAATGAAAGTTTTAGTTTGCTATTGTTAGACAGTTTCTGCTAACCACCAAAGCAAAGCTAAAAATGCCATCTTGAAAATACCCATAACATATTTGGACCTAAGAGAGTATCATAACACAAAAGTTGGCATCAAGAGCATATAAAATTATAATTATAAAATTATATTGATGCATATCCAAAGACCTGAGGCAGTAGATTTGAACCAGCCATTCATCCAAGACATACACAGATATGTGTGCATGCATGCTACTTCTATTAATTGTTCTCCTCAATTAGGACAAACTTGTTTAAACTACAGTGTGGTGTAATACATTTCTATCCTCCTCACTCATTCTCACACATGCACCCTTAGCTTCATGCATATGTAGAATAAGGGAAAACAATACAAAAAAAGAGAGTAGGACTACATTGCCACCATGTGGTCAATCATGTTGACCCACAGGTCCACAAGACAGTTTTGCTCCTATTTAAGCAATTTAATCTAAATAGGTGCCCTTCAAATATGTTGGACCAGTGCCCATTATTCTCCGACATGATGTCCAATGGCGATCTTGACTGGCAATAACAAGAGTTGTCGTACAAAACATCTGGAGAGTGGCTGGTTGGAAAAGGTTGTCCTACAGGGTGCTCCCCCCCCGCCAGTCAGCCAGGAAACCCTGGAGTTGCCTCAGGCAGCTGCCTTTACTACCTATTTCATCTAGTTAGTCCCACACTTGGTTGAAGGTAGTCAATGGGGTAACTGTGTAACAGGAGGAACAAAGGCCATTTTTTTTACCCAAAAAAATCTTCTCTAAGGGTGAGGAAAGGACACAGAGAAGAGAACTTCTGCATATTAATTATATCAGCAACAGCAGATGCCAAATTGCTATTGAAAGTGTGTGTGTGCATGCATGCACATCCCTTCAAGTTTCCTGTCAACTTATGGGAACTCCAAGAATTTGATAGGGTTTTCTTAGGCAAGGAATACTCAGAGGTGTTGATTTTGCTTCACTCCCAAGTGAAGGGCTGATTTTGCTTCACTCCCAAGATCAGACATGATCTGGTACCTTTACGGTATTTAATCAGGCTCACTAGACTAACAGTTAAATAATTTTTGAGATGCAGCACCATACCTCTAAATCATGAGTAAGCTTCTGAATTTTTGACTCCAGCTCTTCACGCTGGTGGAGAAGATTCCTGTTTTCCACTCTGAAGGCCTCTTTCTCCTCTTTTAGCTTTTCATTCTCCTCTATGATTTTCTGATCCAGTTTGATTTTGTCCTGGCTAAAGTTTGACACCCGTTTAAAGTCACAAGGAACCACTCTCTCTTGGCTGAAAAACCAAAGCTAAATTCATCAACAAATTTCAGCAGTACACTCTAAAATGATTCTCTGTACAAGACCATTCAGATAGGTCATAGTTGTTTTTTAACTGTACGTCATGTTGCACTTCATAGAATTGAGGCAAGACTGTACAGCCAGTAGACTTAAGCATTAAAGACCTCCCTACACAGTACAACTCTGGGCTAAATATAGAGGATCTGCAGTTTCACATACAAGCAAGTCAAGATGGCTTCAGTCCATTTTCCTATGTGCTATCATGTTAGATTTATGTGAACCTATAGGCATACAGCCCCACTATTAGCAGCCTTAACTGATCACTCCAACAGAAAGTTACTCAGTTCCACTAACTGCTACATGAATCAAGAACAACACAAATAATAAGAACTATGTTAAGTAAATCTGTATTCCGATTCAAGCTAGTTGCTTTTGTTCAACAGTAGAGTGCAAGAATTTGATCCCATAGTAGACTTTTAAGCTATCCACCCACCACCATCACATACTACCTTAGGGAGGCTTTATGCAGATATATGAGAAGACATGTGAGGGGACATGTCTGATAGCACATTCTGATAGTTATCCTCTTATTCTGTGGCACCTTAGGGTGTGAGAGGCACAAACCTTGACCAGCTACAGCAAGTGGCCTAACACTGCTGGATACCTTCAATTTGGAGTCTATATGTAAGAGTTGAACAGTCAGTAACTGGGCTCTGACTATAGCTAAAAGGTACCATAACCAGCCAGCACTGGGTCTCTGAGAACAAGCACTCTTTTTGTTTAGTATTTCATCTTCAGAGGAGAGCACACTTGGAGGGAGGCAAAGACATATAAAGGGATTGCAATTAATGGACTGACTGTTAGACCCAGCTAGAAGAGGCCCAGAGAACCAGCAGAACTTATCTGATTGTTGACCTACCAAGCTCCCATTAATTTGGTGGATCTTGTCTAATTGGGACTAACAAACTGATTTAGGCCACTGTTAGCTACAGTACCATTTGCCTAGCAAAGCAGAGAAAAACATTAGATATCTAGTGAAAGCTTGGAAACATCAAAACATACCAGGACAACCAG
This sequence comes from Ctenosaura bakeri, assembly GCA_948474755.1. Classification (NCBI taxonomy): domain Eukaryota; kingdom Metazoa; phylum Chordata; class Lepidosauria; order Squamata; family Iguanidae; genus Ctenosaura; species Ctenosaura bakeri. The sequence continues at coordinate 354,067 of CAOLHI010001289.1, forward strand.
TTGTAGGCCAAACAGAAACATCTGGAAGGCTGCCATTCCTGACATAGAGATATTTTTTAAAAAAAAGATCTTCCTGCAAATTGGTCACGATTCTACAGTAGGCCAATCCAACCACTCATACAGAACTCTCACTCACTTCTCAGGAAATTCTTTCTACCCCTTTCCCACTTACTTCATACATAGTACACGGTTTGCAGTACTGTTCTTATTCCTCCCATTCAGAGGTACAACATGATCACCAAAGCCCCCTTTTACTCTGCTGTTGGGTGGGGGTCTGCCTTTGGCCATCCACGTTGAAACTGGAATGTTGATATTCTTCCTGGTCTGGTACAAACAAAAATCATTTTCCACATCACTGTTTGGAGGAGACATGCATTTTTCAACAAATCCTTTTTTAGCCATTTCTTCACCAATATCCAGTAGGCCACACTCTGCCTGGACCACAATGGCACCATCTTGAGAAGTGGTTTTGTATCTTGTCTTCAACTCTTTTTCAAAAATCAAACTACTCAGAAAACTTCGGCCCTGTAAAATAAATTGCAAAAGTATTATGAGATTGTTCCAAGAATTATGTTGATTTCAAACTGAAAAATTAAAGAACTGTAGATCAGATAGGAACACAGGAGGAGGAGGAATGAGGGCATGACACCTTAAATATAAATTCTGCCCAACTCAAATGAATTTTTCCTTCAACCATCAATTGTATTAAACTTCAGCTCAGCTTTGAAAACACAGTTTAAGCACTCAAAGAAAAGAGGTAAGCAAAGTTACCATGGGAATGAGAACACAGCAAATTTAAAGGTCCAGGTGTTAACTACTTTCAACATCTCACTTTCTGTAGTGTTAGAAATTTAGGCAATGAAGGAAAATTTTAGGGGGGGCAGAATTATTTGGGGGGCAATACTCTCATTTCAAACCACCTACCGTCCAGCTGTTCCTGGAGGAACATCACCCAGCCTTGGAATTAATTTCCAGATTACCTGCTACAGCATTCAGTTGTTGTGTACACTACACATATACGTTTGAAACTGTCCAGTGCAGTTCAGAGAATTTATCTGTTTATCAAACATCAGCATCATATTCCTCGTTTTATTTTTATTTTTAAACCTAGTTTCTATCTAAGCTTCAGAAACAAACTTGAAAAAAAATTATGGGTTGTACCCAATAGTTTCAGAAGCTGAAGTGAAAATGAGTAGGATTTTTAAGAGCCCTCACCTCTGTGTATAGCTTCTAGACCCTTGGGGAAACTTTTTCAAACTGAAGGCTGTATTCCCTCAAGGCAACTCAGAGGCTGACACCGGAGGTAGACTGGGCTAGACAGAACATGAACACTTCTCTTCTCCCTCTATCACCTCTTTTCTCACGTACATTTCCCTGTTAAATAGTGGTCTGCAAAACAAGGGACAAATTGCTCTTGCATAGGCCAGAACTGTTTATTTGTAGAGGATTTCTGAGATCAGGCATGGGTGCATTGAGATCAAATCTATGGCCATATGCAGTCCTTGAGTCACAAACTGCACAACTCTGGTTTAACACTATATTCACAAGCCTGAAGAAGCTTAAATATAAAGCAGCAGGTTCTCACATTCCCATATTCCTTCTTCTTTCATACAGCTGCAGGGAGAACTCTGGCACAAATTAGTTATTCTTTCCTTGAATCCTGGCTTGTCACAGTGAACAAGGGGTAGTTTAAAACAAACAGGTGTTTCTCACATTCAATCAAGCTGATTCAATGCACAGAACATTAAAGCATGGTTTTGGGCTCTGTGTGTTAAGCTGCCTTGGAACATTATTTACATTTGTTCATGTTTTGGGCATTTTATGAGAAAGGAATGTGGGTCTTACCTGTAAGATGTTCCTTTCCAGTAGATAAGGGACGAACACCCTCTTGGCTGACTTGGCTCTTCCCACTTGCAGGAAAAAGACAAAGACCTTCCAGAATGCCCACGAGTGAGCAATCCCTAGAAGGTCAGTCGCTATTATAGCCAAAGAGAGAAAAGAAAAATGCTCCAGAAGCGAGAGAGAACTTCCCAATTAGTATTTATTAACATTATTTCACACAGTGAAGAGATACATACAGAAAAAAGGCAAAATAGCTCTCCTAACCAGAGAAATTATGCAGAATCAAAGAGTCATCCCAACAGCACCCTCAAGGATGGGCAGGATGTTTGTCGCTTATCTACTGGAAATGAGTGACTCACAGGTAAGACCAATGTTCCTTTTCTCAGTAGAGAAAGGAGGAATATCCTTTTCACTGGATACACCAGAGCTTCTCAGATTAGGGTATGCACACTGGTACCCAATGCTCTGGGTTTGGACTATTTGTGGCAGAAACCGCTTGCCAAAGATAGCCTTGGCTGACTCAAGGCTATCTATCCTGTAATCTCTGACAAATGTGGAGACTGACTTCCAGGTGGCTGCCCTGCAAATCTCCACTGGGGTGTATGCTGAGGTGGCTGCACTCCTTGTGGAGTGCACGATTATATCTTCTGGAGGTAGAACCCCCAGGAACTTGTACCAAGCGCTGATGGAGGCGTTGATCCACCTACTTAGTGTGGAAATAGACACCTTCTTGCCCTCGGACCTGTACTTGAGAAGAGAGCAACAGAGTATCAGAAGAAGGGAAACTTCTTCTCTTCTTTAGGTAGATCTGGATAACCCTTCAAACACCCAAGATGTACAAAATCTTCTCTAGCTCCTTGGACAGCCGGGACCAGAATGACAGCAAGATCATTTCCTGTGCCCTGTGGAAGCAGAGTTCACCTTCGTGATGAAGGAGCAGTCCAGATGAAGCGCTACGGAGTCTGGGCTAATGATATAGAGCTCCTTGTGCATTGACCAGGCCCCTAGTTCTGACAACCTGTGTGCCAAGACTGTGAGGAAGAGGATTTTCCAAGACAGGTGTGTCAGAGAAGCTTCCTTCAAGGGCTCAAAGTGTGGAACTGACTGTGTGCAGGTTCCAGGATAAGAAACAGTGCACCATCAGGGGACAGAGTAGCAACGGCTCTTTGAGGAACCTCCTAGCACGAGGATGTGATGCAATCTTGGACTCCTGCACATGTGGCAGCAGGGGGGTGATGACTGTGATCTGCCTTTTTATCATGTTAGGTCGAAGGCCTCAGCCCACGCCATCCTGAAGGAATTCCAGCAAGAAAAGAACTGGGAAAGAAGTCAACATGCTTGCGCCTGCAACATTTGCAGAAGTGCCTCTGCCTCGGAGTCAGAATCCTCCTCCTCGCTGCCACAGTCTCCAAGGCAGGGCATGACAAGAAGACCCTGAAAGTATATTCATATATTCTGTTTGTGGAGGCCCTTCTGGATGCCAGGATGGTATTAACCACCTTCCTTGAGGGACTGAAGAACCTGCCAGGTGCAGCCTGCGCCTTTGTGAGGAGGAGCACCTTCTCTATTGCCCCTATTTGCAGTAGGTGATTGATTACCTCCAGTAAGAGGTGGTGCTTCTGCAGGTTCCTGACTTTAGGGTTAAATAAAAACGCTATGTGGTCTGCTGAAAGAACTCTCTCTCTGGTACCCATACCTGAGTGTGTTGTCCAGGACTCATATTCTGAGGCGGAGGTCTCCCATATATACATGAAGTCCTGGAGTCTGCCCCCTACTGATGGGACAATCTCAAGTCTAATGGTTCTTGTGCTGTCCTCTGCCACTACTGCTGAGCTGTGGCTGGCCAGCTGCTTGCTGCGTCTGATGCTTTGGTTGGAATCTGTGTTCTCTCCAATGAGGCCTATAACCTCTGGAATCCCCAAACTGGAAGGAAGCACCGAAAGAGGAGGTGAAGCAGGATCTGTGAGCACAGAAAGAAGGTCATTTCTGCCTACTGTGCCTTCTCTCCTCCCTCCTTTTCCCTGGCACCTAATGATTCTTTCTTGCCATTTTTTGTCCTGAACACATGTCAGAAAGTGCCCATGGCAGCAGAGTGGGATGTAGGAGTAGTCAAGCAGTCAGTCCAGTCTGGGTCAGTCATGGATCAGCTGATCAAGATGAATGGAGAAGCAAGAGGGTGGTCGTTAACCAATCCAAAAGTTGTATTGGCAGGTCAGAAGTCTAGATACATGAACTAGCAAAGAGTAAGCAAAACAGTCCAAAACATAGTCCACCCAAGGTCAAGACAAAACAGGAAAATGAGACAGTACCGCTAGGCAACCAGATAAGTTGGCTGTCAGCACTAAGGCCAGAAGGCAACTGCTGCGGTATTTATGAGCAGCTCCTTCAAGGTCATAGGTGTCTCATTAGTGCTAACTGGGTCAATGTTTATGATTTAAATGTTAGAGGGCTTAGTGTTTCTGTCTCCACTTCTCAATGAAGGATGAGGGTGTGTTGTCTTCAGCATCTGCAGCCTCCGCCATGTTCTGCTGAGGAGCAGGATCTTTTCTGCCTAAGGCCCCATCTCCTCAGATTCAAAGGGAGCTATAGCTTCATCGTCTATCCTCCAAGGGGTGAGTTATGACAATGTTCTTGTTCCAAAGAATCCCCAAACAGCTTAGTCTCCCAAGCAGGGTGCAAAGGCCAAATTCTGTTTTGAATATACGTCAGCATTGTAATTTTTTAAGCCAGAGCCGGCGTCTCACCACTATCAACACTGCCTGAGCCCTTGGTGTTAAACTGGATAGCATCCACTGTGGCATCTATCATGATGGCTGCCACATTTACCGGTTTATGTATCCCCTGCCTTAGCTTGGAATCACTGGAATGGTCTACCTTTAGCAGCCCCCTAGCCCAGAAAAAGGAAGCTCTTGCCATGATAGAAGTGGATGCTGAGGCCTCGAGCTCTAAGGAAGAGGTTTCATGCACCTTTTTTATAGCCACCTCCATCTTCCTGTCCTCTGAGCCTTTTAGCGTGTCCTCTCCATCCTTGCAGTATACCACAGAGGAGACCAGAGCAGACATGGGCATTAACTAATGGGACCTGTAACTTGGACATGACATTCTTGGGGAGGCTATAACACTTTTTAACAGTTTCTAACTGGGCTCCTTCTCCTTCCTCCAATGAGAGTTCTCCTTCCTCTTCTTCCAAGGAGGCCCCGGGCGAATCCTCATCCCTAAGCTCATCTGCAGAAGAATGTGTGACAGAAGCCATGCTTTCCATTGCTGAGGCATGGCAGGTCTTTCTGCATTTCTTGGCAAGTTGGGGCTGATAGGCTTTGTTGGAGTTAGAGACTGAGCCCACCATTTCCACTATTGCTAGGCCTCACCTAGGCCTCTTATTAGACAAGTGGCCAAGATGGCAGCCGTCAAGATCTTAGCCTCCTCCCATGTGACCAACTCATGTGGGCTTTGAAACTGGTCATGTGAGTCTTGGATGCCTATACCTCTTCCTCCTAAGACTGCTGAACAGTCTGTTCTGGCCCTTTGGGAGCTGTGTTGTGCTGGACTTGGGGATGGGGAGGGGGAGAGGGATCAAGCATCCACCTGCCTCCTATCCCCACTCTTGCTTTGGCCTGCTGGCACAAGTGTGCCCAATGCAGCAGTGGTGGCAGCCTCCTGAACTATTACAGCTCAGAGCCACACTGCCAGTTCAGGAGGTGGATCATTCCCAGCAATTCTGGGGGAGGGGGAGTTTGTTTTCACCCCCTACCCACTGCTGTCTGAGTTGCTTACATCTTCGAATTCTGGCCTATTTCAGGCTAGGTGAGAGCACTGTGGTGGAGCTGCTGGTTAAGCCCAAGATTCTCTCCTCTGGTCTCACCATTCTGGCCCTATCCAAATCAGTTCACTCATTCTGCACCCCTGGGAGTGTGGGAGGGGAAGAGAAAAGGTGAGCGGAAGGCACTGGGCTTGGGAAAGCAAGGGGAGACTAGAGATGTGAAAAGATGAGTGAAGATGCAAGCTTTTTTTGAGGGGGGTATTGAATAGAGGAACTGAGAGTGAGAGAGATGAAGAAAGCAAGAGAAAAGCGAGAGGGAAACTAAAAGAAAGAACCCGTAATTTGGAGTAGTTTGGGTCACAACAAAACAAATTCAGGTAAAATTCAACATTTGAACAATGTGAAAAACACATCCTCTTAGAGCAGAAGGCAGGAAGAAGGCTGACCTTCCAAGTGTTGCTGTTCTGTGTGGGGATTCTGGAAGGTTTTTGTCTTTATCCTGTCTATCAGCATGAGTAGAAAGAGCAAATCCACTCAATCAAGAGGATGTTCTTCCATGGAAATTGGCTCATTACTCTTATCAGAACACAATAATAATCCACACTGTTAATTGTTTTGTTCTAAATTATAATCCTTACAGTCTAAAAAAGCAAGACATCAATTGAAACCTTGGAAGCCTTTGCCAACATTCATGCAAAATATATCAAGCTGATTTTCTTCTTCCTAGTTTCAAATACAAACATCTTCTATAGCGACCCCAATAATGGCAATTGCTTGACCATGAAATTGTCATATATGTGAAATGTCTAACTTACTTGGTCAAACTGATTCAAATCTTGATTAACAGGAATCCGTGATCCCCACAGTCTGTACTTCTTTGCCACACTAGGAAACTGCAAATTTGCTGGAATCTCAACAATTTCTGATCGATTAAGAATCTCAGAGTTTCCATAGTCAATATATAATACCTGGCACTGTAATAATAGAAAATAAAAGCCAGTGGTCTATTAAAATTATACATTATAAGTAGAATAGTGAATTCTTAACTTAAAGGTAATTCCAACTAAATTTGGTAGGACATTTCAGGGTAAGAACTATAGGAATGATTAGGAAAGTGCATCCTGTCATGAAGAATCTATTAACATAAAGACACCACTTTGACATCCTGTGATATAGGACAAGATATACATGAGAATATATTTGTGTGGGCACTTTCCTGTTCTCTGTCTACTTGGGAATCTGTCTTTGTCACTTAAAGAAAAAGACAGAAATTGGTAACAACCAGCCTTGCTGTTTTCAGAAATGGGGGTTAGCTATTGTTTCTTTGTCACAGAATCTGAGGCTTAATTTGAAAACTGTATAACTAGTGGCAACCAGTTCATTCTATCTGAAATCTCCATCTTGAGACTGTATCTAAAATGAAGGCCTCATGACCTCCACATCTGAATTTATTTTGTGAGTTTTCTGTATTCTTCTCTACCCCACTTTTTGTGGAAGACTTCTGGAAAAACCTGAAAGTCTGTACATTTTTAAAGGCATTGGGTGGGTCTCAATAAAGGTATCACCCAACTGTGTATTTTCAGAGGGTATTTTTTTCTGCATGGAACAACACAATTATCTTCACTTTTTAGTAAAAATGATGTATCTGTGTTCAGATCCAACCAGTAAAACAAAACTAATTAACCTAAGGGGCAGATGTTCATTCTGTGATTTTATTTAAATGGTATCCATCCCATTTATTCAAATTCAATTTAAAGGTTTTTTTAAATGCAATACTCAAAAAAGGGCAAAGCAATTGGAAACCATCAACATGAATGACATGATCAACCATGATTTGAATTCCAAAGCTCTGCAACTTGCACCAGCTCCTTTTATACTGACTATATTTCCAGAGTTACAAAGAAAATCAATCCACATAGCCATTCATTCAGAAGGTGTTTCATACCTTTTCGTCACCGATAACTTTTAGTACTTTACATCTATACCAGCATTTATCTTCAGAAAAACATCCTGCATAGATCTGCAGATCAAAACAAATTCAGGTCATTTCATAAATCTGCAAATATTTTTTTTAAATGAATTGTTCTCCCCACAAGTTTATAATTTAGTGATTTACACTATAGTGTACAGCTGGCAGTCAACATCCCATACAGATATAAAGCCACTATTTGAAGGAGAGATTTGTTTTCAAACAGCTCTATCTGTGTAAAATTATGCAACTACAGTTGGTCCTCTGTAATCAATAGGGTTAGGAGCACAGGACCACTGCAAAAGAGGGAAAAAACGCAAATATCAAAACATGTGTCTGTGAGAAGGGAGGCGAGGCATGGTTGAGAGAGCAGACAGCCAAGGTCCAAACCTCAGGGAAAGGAGGAGGAAAGCGGATGAGCCAGCATGGTGACCCTATATTTCCTCTCTCTTGCTCATCTCCTTCCTTGGGTGTGTAGGGAGCACTAGGAGAGGGTTTGTGGTGCTGAGAAATCAGGCTATGATATGTCCTTAGCCAGCCAGGCAGTGGCTAATAGTGGTAGAGGAGAACCAGAGGCAGGTTTTTAAAGGGCTGCACAGACTGATCAGAGCCATTAAGAGGAAAGGTTCCTCCAGAAAAGGAGCAGTTGAAGTTGCGGGGGCAGGGATGGAGAAACTTGCAAATAATAAAATCCATGAGTGAAGTGAAACCCGCAAATATGGAGAGCAGATTGTAACTCGTAAGTTGCTTCTGTATACTACCAATAGAGTTTATGTTGAAAGGGTTAACATATATAGGCTTTGCTTTTAGTAGACAAATAGATGAAAATAAAATAGCTGCAGATGTGCCTATCTCAGGTATGCGATGTTGTCATGCTTAGTTAATGAGAAAGTTTGGGAGTTAACGTGACCGAAGAAAGAGTTCCTCCCTGATTCTACCTGGTACAGAATACATCATCCTGAAATACATCATCTTGAAGTGTTGTTTTTCTGTGCCTAGCCTTTTGATGTACCTGATTGATGTAATCGACCGGAAAGTGAAACTTATATGCTGTGTTTGAGGAAAGTGAAACTTATGCTGAGTCTATAAAATCACTGTGTAATCTTTCTTCAGGGCTCTTGGTTTTTCAGGGAGAGATCCCACCAACAGCCCGCGCGTAATAAATATACTCTTTTTCCCAGCTCTGAGGTCTCCGTGTCTCAGTTTTCCTGCAACATAAAATGGCGAGCCAGCCAGGAGTGAGGAGCAGGCAGGAGTGAGACACAGAGGTGGATTTTTGCCTGCTCTTGAACCGTCTCGCCGGGAAGGGGGCTCAGCACACTTTCCCTTTCTGGGCGCCACCAGCAGTTTATGCCGGGAGGAAGTGGAGTCTGTGCTGGGCAGCACCTGAACGGCAAGCACGGAACCGAGGGAACCTTTGATGCAGAGTATGGAAACTGAGCCCTGCCTCCATTGAAACTTTCATCTGTATTTGGTTCAAGTGTGGTTCAAGTCCAACAGACTTTGGAGAATTGGTTCGTGTAGAAGCGCCGACACAAGACCTAGGCAAGTATAATCTGGTTGTAGTCCAGACGCCCCACCCAGGAGGGTGGAAGGGGAACCTGATCACTTCCCAAGCAGTCACTATTACCCAGCCGTAGAAGCGCTGGGGAAGCTGTTCTGCTTTTGTGTGGAATGGGACGGCGGGAGGCAGGGACTGTGTGAGTGAATGTGTGAATGTTGTAAATGCCTGGTCATTGCGGTTTCAGCTACTGATCGTAGATCGTCCGACAGTACTGGCCAGTGACATAGTGCGTGGTGTTTTCTTCCTTTTGTGTCGGCTGGTGAGACCCCCTCCACTCACCAGCCACCCCTTTTCCCTTTTGCGTCTGTCTTGATTTTAGGTGGGAGGACATGGGAGGTGGTGGAGGAATTGTACACCCTTGCAATGTATGTTTTAAGAATTTTTAGGAAGGGCACCCTGGTCAAATTCTCAGAAGGAAAGATTTGTCTAGTTTACCTCATTGTTTTAGCTTAAACTGTTAGCTCCTTACACATTGCTGTTTTGGAGCAGAAAGAGAGGGGAGGAGGCTTTGCTTCATGCTGTGTTGGAAATTCAAAGAAAGGGTTAGGAAGAGACGTACTTATCAGTAGTTTTCTTGCTTGGTTAGAGATAACAGACAAACCTGCTTTAATGTAAGTAGGAATATTTCAAAGATTTGTGTGTAAGCAGAAGCGGCATTTCAGTGTCTTTTTTCCTGTTCTGCTTAAAACCTGCGGCCCCTCCTTCCTCCAAGCTCTCAGATAGTAACTCTATAATTGCTGGTTTTCCAGAGAATGGAAGTTTTCTTTAGCTAAATGCCTGAGAATTCTGTTAGTGTGTCTGGTAGACAGAGTGAGGGTTTCCCTTCCCCTTTATGACAGAAGCAAAATCTGTTTACTTAGTAAGTTCTTTCATGTCCCAGAAGAGTAAACAAACAAACAAGCAAACAAACTGCAAACTGTAAGGCACATCAGAGGCAGCATTAAATTATTAAGAAGCAGACAATGGGGCCCAGTAATCTGCCTTCAAGTAAATGGATACAGGATGGCAAAACTTTGGAAAACAATGCTTAAAACTGTGGCAACAGTTGCCTGCCTCATGTTTTATAAAAACTTCTCAGCCATCAGGAATCCCCTCTACCCCTCCCTCAATGGGAAGGAATAGAAGCCTCAGGGCAGGTTTGATGAGCTGGCAATTTACAACTTCAATTTACAACCCCCTCCAGAGGCTGAGGAGAGCCAGTTTCTTAATTCAGCAATTGCAGGCTAAACATATTGAATATTTATATTATGAACTCGATGTTGCAACTTCTACGTCCCAAGAATGCCACAACCATATACTTTGATAGAAGAGTTGGAACAACAAGTGCAGACTTTAATGAAGGATAGAACCCTTTTACAGTAGAACTTTGATGAATTTCGCAGCTGATTAGAAACTAGAATCAGTTACAACAGAAAGCAGACAAAATAATGGAATAGTAGTTATCTCAAAGTCTAAAGCTTGAGGAACTTCAGAGGCAGAGTACCAAGATCAAGTGAATGCGATGCTCAGTATCAACTAACACATTATCACAGTGAAATTGTGGCCACAAAGCCTGACACCCACATGTTGAAATTAGAAGTACAAGAAAATGAATTGAATTGAAGATGCACACTCAAGAGTTAAGATCGCTTAGAAATAAATCTGAGGAATTTGATTTGCTTGGAGAGCAAAACATAGGGTCCTTTAAGCTTAACAAGAAGGGAAGACGGAGCTGCAGCCGAAGCAGAAAGGAGGACACCCCTCCCTTTCCTTGTAATCACGCCTGCTCTTCTGTCAGACCCGAAAGGGGGGAGTCACCCCCTCCTTTTCCTTAGTGCATCTGATGTTTGGGATTTTTAGAATTGAGCAGAAGAGAAAATAAAAAGCAAAAAGTTTCAGGAAGTGTCACAAGCAGCAGAACCAGAAGCCATGGTGTCATGATTTTTATTAAAGAAGTCCTTCAACCATTTAGGGGAATTGCAAACTCCCCTTGAATGTGGATATTCGAAAAGCAGCTGCCAAGGGCAAGCAAGCCCCAGCTTGTTTTCATTAAGGCAGTTAACTAAAATAATGCCAACCCACAGGCCTACGGCCATACCACCCTGAACACGCCCGATCTTGTCTGATCTCGGAAGCTAAGCAGGGTCGGGCCTGGTTAGTACTTGGATGGGAGACCACCCATAGGCTTTTGCAATCCAAAGTTACCCAGATATTTGGAGGAACTTCCAGGAATTCGAAGGTTTTGAAGGAGGAATTTGCAAGAGTTACTGGAAGTAGTAGAAGGTGCTAGTGAATGAGGAGAGAGGAAAAGACTGAAGAATGACCAAGAAAGTAGAACTCGCAGCTACTTTGGTGGAACAACGCAGAGGAAAAATATGGATGAAGTAGAGGTCAGGAAGAGTATGGAAGAAGGTGATAGGAGACCCAGGGAGGATGAGGGTCTCTGGGAAAAGAGCCAATGTGCCCAGTGTGAGCAGGAGAAGACATTGGCAGCCTGAAGAGATGGTGAAAGAAAGTCAGAGAAGGTGAGTGAAAGACATTGGCAGCCTGAAGAGATGGTGAAAGAAAGTCAGTGATGGATGTGGAAGAGGATAGCAGAAAAGCGGTATAGATGGTCCAACTGGCATATGCAGGGACCAGATGAGAAGTGATATATGATGAGAATTCCTTCGCAGGAACGGGAGTGGAACTCCCTGAATAATGTCTGTGGTCAGCAGTCAGGAAGAGAAGTTTTGTTTCTTATCCCATAGGCAGAAGGGCAAGGGCTTGGAGTTGTGACACCCTGGAAGGAGAAGTGGGCAGCTGGCACAAGGATAATGCATGGTAAGACAGAAGTAAAGAAGTCCTAGAGGTTACCAATAGAGTGGCAACTGAAGAAGCTCCCTGGTGCAGCTCCAGCAAGCTAGGGGAAGTGACCCCGAGAAGCAGGCTGGGAGAAAGGGAAGGTGATGCATCTCTGAGCTGGAAGAGGCAATGGGGCACCGCTCCAGGTGGAACATGGAACAGCAGCTGAAGGACTTTGACTGAGATGGGGAGAAGAAAAAGAGAGAGCTGAAGATAGCCAGCGAACCCACGATAGCCCTAACAAGCCCACACACGTCATATAGGCTCAAGCAGCAGACCCACATTTGTCTACAAGATCATCCAGAATTAAACCATTGTTTAAGGAATCACTTGGGAAGAGTCACATTGTACTTGAAAGCCTCAAGATTCAAGAAAAGTGGAGAAGATGAAGATAAAATTTTGACGACACAGTAGTTCCACACGTATGGCCCAGACAGTAATCAGATGCCAACGCAGGGCAAGTGATACGACCTAACTAGCCCACCTCACAGAGACCCTTTATTATTATTCTATGTGCAGCCAGTAACAAAGAAAGCAGAAGCATTTTTATTCTTTCCAGAGCCCCAACATGATAAGGTATAGGATGAGGTGCACACCTCACAAAGCCAAAGAGGTTGTCTTCTTTTTAGCCCAAGTAGGAAACCATTTTGGGGGTGAAGGAAAGAATGCCATTTGGTTATGGGTAGAGGAAACCCTATTGGGTAGTAAAGACAACTCATATTGAGATGAAAATAGTTGGTGGATGTATTGGACCCGAGTAAAGAGGGCAAAAGGGGGGTGGTTGGTAACCGGTGATCCTACTAACCCTTTCAAGCTCACTCTGAAGAAGCAATAAGAAGAATCTAGGCTAGGCCTTACTACTGCCGACCGGCAAGGCAGTTTGACGTACGGCTAGACCTGCGACTGGGGAGAAGAAGAAACGGGGCTAGGCTCTATTTACTGCTGTCCTGGGTTCAGCAGTCCGGCGTACAGCCAGACCCCAGAAGATTTAATAACTAACACTAACAGGTTTATTACAATGCTGCTATGTAACTTTTGCTGCTATGTATCTTTTGTGTTATAAAGGAAATAGGGAAATGGCGCATGCTTCAAATTGCAAGGAATTGAATTTGGCATGAAGGGGGGAATGAAAGGGTTAACATATATAGGCTTTGCTTTTAGTAGACAAATAGATGAAAATAAAATAGCTGCAGATGTGCCTATCTCAGGTATGCGATGTTGTCATGCTTAGTTAATGAGAAAGTTTGGGAGTTAACGTGACCGGAGAAAGAGTTCCTCCCTGATTCTACCTGGTACAGAATACATCATCCTGAAATACATCATCTTGAAGTGTTGTTTTTCTGTGCCTAACCTTTTGATGTACCTGATTGATGTAATCAACTGGAAAGTGAAACTTATATGCTGTGTTTGAGGAAAGTGAAACTTATGCTGAGTCTATAAAATCACTGTGTAACCTTTCTTCAGGGCTCTTGGTTTTTCAGGGAGAGATCCCGCCAACAGCCCGCGCGTAATAAATATACTCTTTTCCCCAGCTCTGAGGTCTCTGTGTCTCAGTTTTCCTGCAACAATGTAAGGTGAGGGAAAGACAGAGTCTCAGGAAGCAGTGGTGTATTTGGTTCAACAGTGCCTAGGGCAAGCATGGAAGCTGCACCCCCAAGTGCTGCTTCTCCCACCGCCACTGCCCCTGACCAAGGAAGACTCTGGCAGAGACAGGGGCAAGCCAGGCCTGGGTAGGAAGGCTGCTGCCGCTGCCACCACCACCTCCAGACTGGGCTGAGAATGACCCTGGAGGAGGCAGGGGCACAGCAGCAGGCCAGGACTGGGTGGAAGAGTTGGAGGGGTGGCTTTTTTGTGCCACCTGGCATTGGCACCCAGGGCACATGTCCCAGTTGCCCCACCCTAGATAAACCTCTGAAAAGAAGGCTTGCAGATTTAGAAATAAAATACCTGCAGATCAGTTTTCAAATAGTTTTCCTCTAAGATGGCCACACAAATTTTTTCTTGGCCAAAATTCACTGGGCTATCTTTTGGAATAAACCCATTTTTATATCTTGAGACTTCTGTCTCTCCTTTACCTCAGGATTTACTGGATGTTTCCAGTTTCTTCTACCTTTCGGGGTACATTTACATGCATTATGTAAGAGCAATCTGACAACGCATTCAAAAAAAAATTATTAACATAATTGAAGAAAGGTTAAAAACAACAAACAAGAATTTGGAACTCAATCAAGAATGCCAACCATTTATCAAAGGAATAACTTCATAGGCCAAGACTAGAGAACATATGGACAACAACTTCCATCAACCCTTATCATTGACTATGCTGGCTATGGCTGATGGTAGCTGAAGACTAGGATCATCTGAAGGACCATATGTTCTCCAGCTGACAAAATACAGCCTTTGTTTTTCCATTTTCCAGTGTCTTAGTTTGGAACCCAAAGAATCTCACAAGGAATTTGAATTACCCAAGGGGCTTTGCACTTATGTATCTTGAACAGCTTTTTAATCCCTCATACGAGGTAGAAAGCCACTCGTGAAAATGAAAGAAGAGGTGTGAAAGGAAAGAAAGAAACAATAAAAGTCTAGGTGGAAATAACTCCTCTCCCATACTCATAATTGGAGATATGAGGAAATGCCAGAGAAAAATCTCCTATGAAATAATTCCTACATTTCCTGTTAAATGTTCTCTTGTGAACTGAATTAAACACTTAGGATTTTCATGGGTCAAAACATACAACATAAAGATTTAAATGCAAGATAATCTACACTTCATTAGAGAACTTAATTGCAATGCAGACTGCAACATACTTTTATTATTTCTTATATATTTCTTATATATTCCTACCCTATCTTTCCTCCAAAGCAAGTAAGGTGGAATGCACTGCTCTCTTCCTTGTTTATTCTCACAAGAACAGTTTTGTGATTGGCTGAGAAAAGGACTAGTGCAAGGTCATCTAGAACCTAGAACCTACATCTTAAAATCCCAGTTTGCCACTTTAACAATTACACTGCACTGGTTCCCTAACACACAACAATCTGATCTGAGATGTAGTTCTATACTTAGGGTGCTACTGCTTTCATGTGAAATATATAGAGCCTTCACTGTTTATGAATCGTTTGCCTGATGACCTCTGGCATATCTTCAAGATTCCAGAAGGTAAGTATCCTGCACCTGTTGTCCTTCTGACTCAGTCTGAGGTCCTAACAAAGGGCAACCATATCTAGCGGTAATGTTTAAGGAGGTAGGCTCTATACAATTCACAAACATAATGAATTGTACAATAAGAAGTTCTACTTTACAAATGATGTATTTATTAAAATATTTCAATTTGCTTCCCCAACTCTTCCTGCCCCAACAGGGAGAAAATGCTTTCTCTTTGCCTTCAAAATCTTGTTCCCCCTTACTCAGTCTTGAAGCAAAGTTTTTATATAGAGTAAGGATGCTTTTTGCATGTACAATTATATTCTCTATATAAGAGGTATACAAAGACAATACAGCAATTCTCATAAAACAGGAGGTAGATTTTAATCTTCAAATGCTTTGATCAGTAAATATACAGCATCAAAAGTTTTTTTAGATGTAACACCACAGGGACTTATTAAGAAATTCAATGTACTCTGCCTAAGAAAAGGGCAGTAAGCTTCACACAAGACAGGGGCAGCATAGATCTCAAGGGACATTTTTATGCTGCTCATGGAGTTGAAATTTTTCATTACATGTCTTTTATTGCCCTTCATCCTTGCTTCCCCACATGGCCAAGAAGAGATATGGCCTTTGCCTGCACTGACATCTCTCTAGACCATGTAGGCCTCTGACTCTAACATTGTCACTGTTATTCTCCCACATGATTTGAACCATCTTTGATAAAGAAGCCAATGAAGCTTTGAAAGGTTGCATGAAGTATTTTCTACATTTTGGTTGGCCAATAAAGGTATTAGTGTTTCATGGGTTTTGATTTGTTGCTGTTGTTGTTGTTGCTGCTGCATGGCCAAAAAAGCCACCACTAAATATGATCACTCTCAAAAAGCAGTCATTCCAAAGCTCACATGATTTATTGTACTAGTTCCTCAGATAACACTTCATGCCCTCACTTTTTTTTCAGTGTCAGTTCTGAGACATTCACTGACTGAGATTATATGATGATCAAAACATACAACACAAGAGCCAGATATGTACACACAGCCCTACTACCTCTTCTGTTCCCTTGCTCACATGAAGACAGCAGTCTCCATCTTGCAGATACAGCAGCAGACGCCATCATTGATACTTTCATCCCTGTACTCTATGAGCATCCCTAAGCATAGCAAGGAGAGTTCTCAGAGGAAGGAAAGTACAGAGAGAAAAGCAGCATTGTTACCATCTCCTTGGGAGTTGTGCCCAAGCTCAACAGAATATCCCATTCACCTCAAGCAGCACATTGAACTATCTGCTGCTCTGAAAACTGAAGTCCCAGATAGGACTTTCATACAGAAGAAATCAAAGATACACACAATTTAATTCAAAGGGACTTCTAAAACTCTAATGCAGATTTAAATGGTACACACCAGATGTACCAGTAGAGCAACCTCTCTCAGTCTTTTTACCCTGGAGGAACTCTTGAAATAATTTTCAGGTCACAGGAAACCCCACATAAAAATTACAATATCTGAAACTCAAAGAGAGTTTTTTTCCCCCAATCACAATCTCTCTGATGGAACCCCTGGTGACTTCTTGTGGAATCCTAGGGAATGCTAGCTGAGAAATCCTGCACTAGAATATGGTGACCAGAACTTGGGACATTTAAGTTCAAGTCTTCATTAAGCCACAAAACTCTCAGCATGATCTGTCCCACAAAGCTATTGTAGGAATAAAGTATGGAAGAGAGGAGATATAGGCACATTCCTGAGAGCCCTGGTGGAAAGGTAGGATAAAAATGTAATTAACAAAGAAATTAACTGTTACATTTGCATGACAGACTACTTCGCACATTTCTGGGTTGAATCCAGACAATTTACACTGACATTACACAAAATATTTTTGATAAATTGATAAAGATGCTGTCACCTCAGGACTTTGAGATGAAAGATGAAAACTTAGAGAAGTTTATTAAAGAGCAGAAAACAGAAGATCTGACAGATTCTACAACAAAAGGAAATGAAAGTGAGAGAAAGGAGATGTCTATGGCCATTTCCACATTAGCCTGTTACAGTGTTATTATTCCACTTTCAATATCCTATGGAATCCTGGGGTTTGCAGTTTAGGGAGGAGCTTTTGAGGTGAGGAAATGGTCTATGTTTCTGGAAAGTGCTTTGCTAAAAAAAAGAGATACATGCTGGGCCAAAGGCTCAATTAACTAAGCCATCTGAAAAAGAAGGAGAGAGGAGCAAAGAAGGAGGCTAGATAATGTTTCCAGCCAGAAAGTCTGGTGATGTTTATACTTGGAAGACAATATTTCTGGAGGACACTTTTGATTGCTCTGCACTGGAACTACAAGAAGAGGTTGTAGGGAAGATGAGGGATGATGAGATTAGATGGTATTTGTTATCTGACAAATTCCCAGATGTTAAGAATTTTTTTCAGGGGCTGTGTTTCAGAATTTGGATTTCTGTTTATAGAGATGTAAGACACTATACACTTTGGAACTCATCTTGAATACTGTGTCCAGTTCTGGGCACCGCAATTCAAGAAGGACGTGGTCAAGCTGGAGCAAGTCCAGAGGAGGGAGACCAAAATGGTGAGAGGCCTGGAAGCCATGCCCTATGAGGACAGACTTAGAGAGCTGGGGATGTTTAGTCTGCAGAAGAGAAGGTTAAGAGGGGACATGATAGCCATGTTTAAATATTTGAAGGGATGCCATGTAGAGGAAGGAGAGGGCTTGTTTTCTGCTACTCCAAAGACCAGGATAAGGAGCAATGGATTGAAGCTGCAGGAAATGAGATTCCACCTGAACCTCAGGAAGAACTTCCTGACAGTCAGGGCTGTCCGGCAGTGGAATATGCTGCCTCAGAGTGTAGTGGAGTCTCCTTCCTTGGAGGTTTTTAAGCAGAGGCTAGATGGCCATCTGTCGGGAGTGCTTTGAGGGTGTTCCTGCATGGCAGGGGGTTGGACTGGATGGCCCGTGTGGTCTCTTCCAACTCTACATGTCTATGTTTCTATGGATGTTGTTACAGTATTTACAAGATTTAAGTACTGGAAAGAGAAATTACATAGAGTATTAATAAGATGATGTGTCCTATTAACTTTGCTAATTTAAGGTGTGGGTGACTAATGGTACATGTTTCTTTGTAGAAAAGCTAAATATAAATGGAATTATATATCTTTTTTAAATTAATGTTGTACTAAGAGTGAGAAGGATAATAACAAAGGGATAAAGGACATTGTTAATGTTTGATGGAAATGTTACTTTATTTTTCGTCACAATGCTAACTTATGGTATTTACTGCTTGTGCTTTATCTACAAGATTAGGATTCTTAAAATGTACTTTTTTGTATATCTGAATATATATATACCTTTAAAGATAAGTAATTAGATAGATTAAATAAGTATTACAAATAATTAAGTTAGAAATACTAAATAGTTCTCTGGTAATTTCTGATTAGTGTTTATGTTGTTAAGTTATGAATTAAGCAATAAATACTAAATGTAATATTGTTTCTGAATATATCCAATAAAGGTTACTAATAGATTTATAGTCACTTTACTGAAACGGGGGTGGAACTTCCTTTTTAGGTTTAGTCGGGTTTAGTTTAGTATGTTGTTAAGTTAAGTTTAGTATAGTATGTTTGGTGTAGCTAAGTTTAGTTTAATTTTTAGGACTCACTGTTTTTAATTTCTGTTATATGTTGTATTTCGTAATATGTATTTTTTCTATATAGTGTTTCTTTATGTTATGTCTCTGTTATGCTTTTGTTTTATTTATTTGATTTGATTTTTATAAAAACAAGGGAGTTTATACACAATACATATAATTTAACTTATTTCGTGTTGTACATCATTCTTACATAAGTCTTCTGTTTGTTCTTCCCAAACATTGTTATCAAGTATTCTTATTATTTCATATATTCAATCCCTCTTTTTCTCTCCCTCATCTTCCCTTTCCCTCCCCTCCCCTCCCCTTCCCTTTATATAACCATTTCCCCTCCCTCCCAGTCTTCCCCCTTCTCTCTCTCCCTCCTCCTTCCTATCCTTATTCTCGTTTTCTCCACTCCAAACTCTTTATTTTCTTTCTTATACTAAACCTCCTTCATGTGAAATCTTTTTGTTGTTGTATTTTACCTTGATTAATAATTTCCCCCCTCTATATTCCCTCCTTACTGTAAATGTTACCCTTTGCATTTCTTTCTTCTATTCTTTACCTTCTTCTCATTTCTCCTTCACCCATCTAATAATTTCTTTCCACTGCTTTTCAAATTGTTGAGTTGAGTTACCTTTCAGGTTGTTGGATAGTTTTTCCATTTTGATAATGTCCATCACTCTTATTTTCCATTCTTCTTGGGGGGGTTCTTTTTCCTCTTTCCAATATTTTGCATAATTCAACCTTGCTGCTGTTATTAGATTTAACAATATTTTCCTTTTACTCTTCATTTGACTATTCTCTTCAATCATATTTAATAAATATGTCTCCGGAGTCATTTCAAATTTCACCTCTAGCAGCTTGGTTATGCTGTCATGGATCTTTTTCCAATATTTTTTTGCTGTAGGGCATAGCCACCATGTATGAAAATAAGTTCCCATTGTTTTTCCACATTTCCAGTATTGCCCGTTTCCTTTTCTTGTTATTTTCACTAATTTCTGGGGAGTCATATACCATCGATGCATTGATTTATAAAGGTTTTCTCTTAACATCAAACTTTGGGTAAATTTTATATCTTCCTTCCATACTTTTCCCCATTTTTCCAGCTCTATATTGTGGCCAACATTTTGCGCCCATTTTATCATGTAATCCTTGATCCGTTCCTGATCCAGTTCTCTTTCCAGTAAAATTTTGTAGATTTTTGAAACTGTTTTTTTTCTCATTTTTCATTAGGATTTCATCTAGTTTGTTCTTTTCCCGTGCCCATCCTACGGTTTTTAAATCCATTTTATACCTTTCTTTTATTTGTCGATAAGGAAACCAATCTATTTCAATGTTCTGCTCTTTTAATTGTTCTCTAGTCTTTATCACCGGTGTTCTTCCTTTCCATCTTATTAAATCTGTATATCTTAATGTTCCTCCTTGTTTTGGTTCTATTATTCCGTGTGGTCTCTTCCAACTCTACATTTCTATGATTCTATGAAAGCTTCTTGGGGTGATGTCCACATTGGTAATTTACTGTAGAATATCTTGTTGATCATCTGCCACACTCTCATCAAGGCTCTCCTAATGTAATGGTCTCTGAATTCTCTATCAATCTCTGCCTTGTTGTAACATAAGTATCCATGCCATCCGAAATTTACATTAAATCCTTCCAATTCCAATAATTTGTAGTTTTTCAATTGTATCCATTCTTTTATCCATTCAAGACAGCATGTTTGATAATATACTTCTAAATGTGATAGTCCGAATCCTCCTCTCTCTTTGCTATCCTGTAGTAATTTCATTTTTATTCTTGGTTTCTTCCCAGCCCATACGAATTTTGAAATTTCTTTATTCCAACTTACAAATGGTTTTTTATTGTTAATTATTGGAAGATTTTGGAACAGGAACATGATCTTTGGAAGTATCATCATCTTTATAGTGTTTATCCTTCCTAATAATGAAAGGTCTAGTTTATTCCATTTCTGTAAGTCTGTTTTAATTTGATTCCAAGTTTTTTGATAGTTATTTTCATAAAGTTCCAAATTTTTCTTTGTAATGTAGATACCCAAATACCTAACCTTTTTCTCAGTATTGAATCCAAAGATTTCTTTCAGCTCTTCCTCTTCTTTTTTAGTCATATTCATTGTTAATAATGATGATTTATTCTTATTTATCTTGAGGCCTGCTACTTGTCCATATTCTTTCAATTCTTCTAGCAGATTAGGCAGCGTTTCTTTTGGTTCTTCTAGAAATACAACCATGTCATCTGTAAAAGCTCTTACTTTGTGTTCGTTCTTCTTTATCTTTACCCCTCTTATCTGATTTGATTCTCTGAATTTATTATTCAATATCTCCAGTGTCATAATAAATAAGAGTGGTGAGAGTGGACATTCTTGTCTCACCCCCTTTGAAATCTTAAACACTCTGGATCTTTCCCCATTAATCATCAAATTCACCTTTTGATCTTTGTAAATCACATCTATCCAATCTTTGAATTTTCCTCCACAGCCATATTCTTCAATACTATTTTTCATAAATTCCCAAGAGATGTTGTCAAAGGCCTTCTCCGCATGGAGAAAAGCCATTGCAAATTTTTTTCCAGGGTTTTTATCGTAATATTCTATGCAATTTAGTACCGTTCTTATGTTTTGTTTGAGATTTCTACCTGGTAGAAAACCTGTTTGGTCCTCGTGAATATAATCTTGGAGTATCCTTTTTAATCTTCTACTTAATATTGCTGTGAACATTTTATAATCGATATTTAATAGTGATATCAGTCTATAGTTTCTCACATCTTTAGTATCCTTCCCTTCTTTGGGTATCAAAATGATATTCAAGTCTCCCCATGTATTTGGTCTTTCTTCTAATAGTAATACCTTTATCATCTGACAATATGGTGTTGTCAATTCATCTTGTAGTTTTTTATAGTATGTTGTCATGAATCCATCCGGTCCTGGGGATTTTCCCTCTTTTAGTTCTTCGAATGTTTCTATAACTTCACTCATAGTGATTGGGGAGTTCAAGTATTTATGATGTTCCTCCGAGATTTTCTTTATTTTTTGCTTTTTTAAATAACTCTCCATTCCATTTTTCTGTTGATGGGTTATCTCTTTACCTGTAAATAGCTTTTCATAATATTTTACGAATATCTGCATAATTTTCTCTTGGTCTGTAATTACGTTTTTTCCCCTCTTTTATTTCTGTAATTATATTCTTCTCCCTCTTTTTCTTCAATCTATATGAAAGCCACCTCCCAATTTTATTAGCGTGCTCAAAGTGATGACACTTCAAATATGTCAGTTTTCTTTCTATCTCTTCCATTGTTAGTTGGGATATTTCTTTTTGAATTATTTTTATTTTGTAATTTATTCTTTTCTTATCTATGTTTCCTTTTAATTCTTCTTGATTTTTTTGCAGCTACAATGACAAATTTCTAAATTTTTCCTCTTTTTTCTTTTTCTGTAGTTATGCTTTTGTTTTAAATAATAGTAATAATAATAACAATAACAACAACAACAATAACAATAATAATAACAATAGATTTGCATAAACGTAGAAACATACAACCTACCTTTGCAGGATCAGGATTTCCAAAAACTGGGCAGGCCTGAGGACAGATGTCAGCTAGAGCACAGCTGGTCTCCACCATGTCATTTTGTCTATTAATGTTCTAAAACAGCACAAGTTAAAATAAAAGTCAATGCTCACAGGACAGGGCTTTCACACAGACTCCCTGAAGAATACACTGCCAATACTAAAGTGCTACACATTTCAAAAGTACTCATAAAACTGGCCAAAGACTTGCTTTTCTTGCTTTTATCAAGTTTAATCATTAAGAACAATTCTATTTTGGATCAAACTTCCTGGGCTTGAATCACCTCACCCCACTTTCATTCAGAAAGTCGTTTCACTGCACCATATGGTCCTGACCTTACCTGTGCCCAAAATGTTATGGCATCTTCAACATGGCAGCCTATTACACTTTCAACTGTGGAGCAAAAAAGAATTGGAGTTAACTCATGATTTCAATACTCGGAAAGTAAAATAATATTCCCTCTGCAGGCGTACCTTTACTGTTGCATGCTGAGCTCTCCTCCATACTGGCAAAACCTAAGACACAGAGTTTACCCAGTCAAAACAGCAGTTTATAAAACCTGTGGTTTAAGTAGAGTTCCAAGATGCTGAGGACCATCAATGACCACTCTTTCCCATAGCACCTACCCCTCCTAGCACTTCAACAAATCACAGATGGTGCTGGAAGATCCAAGACTGTTCAGCTTCTGAAATGAACAAAAGCTGCATTTCTAGAAAAGAAAAGTTTCTGGTACTACCTGGCCCTACTTATTAAGCGGTATGATTCCAGCAGTAATTTATTTATACCCTGCATTTCCCCCAGTATGACACCCAGTGTAGAACTTCTGGAAAGCATGAGTTGGAGGGACAGAAGCAAGGAAGCTTTCTTCCATCAGAGACTACAGTCCCCCAGGTATAAACTGGAGGCCAACTTTCCGTTATTCCCCATGCTATACTATCCCACTTTCTTCCAGCTCAGGGAACTTTTGCCAAAGTTCTCAACTGCTGCCTTGCAAAGGTCACCATGCAAACCTGAATGGGTTTTTGAAAACTTCAGGGGAGGCTCTTTGCTCAGTCTCATCACCCTGGGAGGGACATTTGGTTCGCTCTGTCATTGCTCTTGGGCTGCAAAACTCCTTTTCCTGTTGTCTTTCTATTGGCAGATAAGCATTTTGCAATTTGTCCCTTCCTGAGGAAGAGGTCTTTGGTGAGTAGATGATGGACTTTCCTTACTGCAGTGGTTTTAATTCAGCTGTGTTTAAGTGTGAGTGTGTGCATGTGCATGCATGTGTGCACATGCTTTTATTTGTAGATTGACAAAAAAAAATCTATCTTAGGTTTCAGTTTTAGAAGAAAAGCAATGTATAATATCGCCATATAACATTGTGATATATAGATATAGATATATCCCGAAATTAGGCCAAGGGCTGTAGGTTGCCTATCCTTGATCAATAGTGCCTTTTTAAAATAAAAATGCTTATTTCTTTGGGTCTACATCCGTAGGCTTGTTGTTCAAGCAGAATACAAAAAGTGAAAGAAATATACAATATTCAACTTAATAAAGAGATTTTATTACCTGCTCTTATGAGAAGAGTAAGCAACACACAGGTAATTAGACATACCACCTTACCCCTCTCCAAGCTCAAAAAATCTGGCCAGCCACCTCACACCACCACCACCACCACCACCACAGCAGCTTTTTAAAGAACCTTATTATTATAAATGTACTAGAATCTTACTAAAATCTATGCTGCCATTAGAGATGTAAACTCTTTATTGCATATGAAAATCCCTAATTCTTATACTTTTGAAAATTTCCCATCAGGGATGGGCAATCTATAGCTCTCCATGTTGCCGGACTACAACTCCCATTATTTGAATCCATTTGCCTTGTGGGATGAGAGCTGTAGGCCAACAACACCTGGCAGCCTATTAGATTCAGTAACCTGAGTATCTGAAACCCAGCAATAAATACATACATACATACATACAGCCTTCAAAGTGTAATGTTTGTGAACACAAGTCAATTTGCAAAGCTAGACAGATAAATTGTTGTTTGTATTTTTGTTATAACATAGGGGCTATTTCTGCCCTACTGTTATAGTGCTATTATTCCACTTTCATCATCCTATGGAATCCTGGAGTTCGCAGTTTAGGGAGGGTCATTTAGAATTCTCAGCCAGAGACTCCTTTGGCCTCAGTAAACTACAAACCCCAGAATTCCACAGGATGTTGAAAGTGGAATTATCATGCTATAACAGTGTAGGGCAGAAAAGCCCATACACAGTCTCTGGTGTATATGCAAAATGTTGTGTCAGCACTGAAGTGAGAAGCAGAAGTAAAAATAATGTGTGGCGGGGGGAGTTGCCGCACTGTCAAAATGATAGCATCTAGTACTTTTAAGCAGTAGCAATGCCCATTCCCCTATTTCTGAAAAAATATAATTTTTTCACTAGCATTTAAACAGCAAGCAAGGCAGGTCTTATTCTCAAAATACAGAAATCTAGTACATAACAGCTGTGTGTATCAAAAAGACCTAGAAGAAATGTAATTTACAGAAATAACACTTTTACATTTTTTACTTAAGGTGAGAAAAACAGAAGTTGCGGAAGAGCAAATATGCTAAAACAGCGTTTGTTAAACTGAATTATTTAGGAAGGGATGGGGACTGAAGAGCTGGGAAATTAAATTGGTTGCTGAGGATTTCTTCCTTCAAATACTGTGTGTGCAAATTTTTGTTGCCCTGCAAAAAGTCTTATTTGGAATGAGTTATATCTGCAATAACTTAATTGTATGTAGAGTTGGCCCTCCACATTCACTAAGGTTAGGGGCACAGGGCTTCTCGCAAAAGTGAGAAAAAAAACCCCCACAAACATCAAAATGTGTGTGTGTTTGTCTGTGGGAAAGGTGCCAAGGCATAGTGGGGAGAACAGACACCCAGGTCAGGGAAAGGAGAAGTAAAGGGGGTGGAGCAGCATCGTGGCCCAAAACTACCTCTCTCGTCCATCTCCTTTCTTGGTGTGGGAGAGATGCACTAAGAGAGGTTTGTGGCACTGAGAAATTCAGCTGGATCAGTAATGCCCATGTGGAGGGCCAACTGTATTCAGGGGTCCCAGAATTGTTTTTAAAGTGGGCGGGAGGAAGTCAAGACTGACGTAGGAGATCCTTATGAAGTTTGCATACTTTCTTGTACAAAAAAGTGAAAACACAGAATACAGTGAATAACGGCAGCAACAACTACAACAGTCAACAATACGACTGCCATTGAGAATACGGCAAAATAGATAAATATAAATTAAGAGACCAAGTTAATGGGAAGATCCTATTAAGAAAAGTCAAAGATAGCTATGAACGAGGACACTTCTGACTGGTTGCAACTACCCAGGAGGCAACTACCCAGGAGGCATTAAGGTCCTGACCCCTAGTGCCTAATTATTTCAAGGGGGCTCAGCCCTCCCAGGCTAGCCTTGGCAGACTGATATCCAACCTGCCTCTTCCCCACTATATATGTCTCACTGAAATTCTATGAAAAGTTCAGCCATCATGATTAAGTAACGTCCCACTGACTGCAATGAGAACAATGTTTGATCCGGTAAATTTGAACAAATTAGCAGGCAAATAGCAGGGCAATACATTCCCAGAGTAGATGCCACTGTAAAAGACTGTTACCAATAACAGTTGAAAATACTGGATTAAAAAGACCAATAGCGTCACTCCGTATAAGGCATTTCACAATTACAGTGTGCCCTCTGCTGATGTGACCTCAGCATACATAAAGGAGAGCTCATGTGAAGCATCACATCCAATTATTGTCAACAGACGCACCAGGCGCACACCCACACCAGCCCAGGTGTGCACATGCTGCATCCATTGACAATAACGGGATGGAGAATTCATGTTTTGTTTTTTTTGTTTTTTATGTGAGCGTTCCTGGAATGGAACCCCTGCACATACGAGGGCACATGATATTATCATTAGCAGCAGCAGCATAAATTATTTTGTATATTTTGTATAACAGATATACCAAATCAAAGCCATTAGAATGCTCCACTATATTTGCAAGTACCTCAAAGGCTCACTTTCAGGACATGGAAAAGCTACTGCAAACTGAAGTGCACAAGCTTCAGCTTTGCAAGATCTATACCGCTATTGTTTACTAGAACTCTGAGATTCACCAAACAGCCTAATATCAAATATATACTGTTGCTGTATGCCTTCATATCATTTCCAACTTATAGTGACCCTAAGGAAAATCTATCACAGGGTTTTCTGGGCTGAGAGTGGGCTTCCATGGATGAGCAGGGAATCAAACCCTGGTCTCCAGGGTTGCAGTCCAACAGTCAAACCACTAAACTACACTGGCTATTCCCAAGTATATATATATACTGAAAATTCTGAGCCAAAAAATGGGAGCACCAGACATGAATACAGTTCAGTCTTCTCCATACAAAACACATCCTAGTTACCCCAAACTTTCTTCATTTCAGTAGTTCAATTTGGGACAAGAACTAACGTTGTTGCTTCCACTGTTAAATGAAATTAATTCAGAAATCTTCCTTAATCTACTGCATACACTCAGTGATCTGACAGTAAACCCATATCTAATTCATACCTTTGAATCTAAAGCCAGTTATTTTACAACACCAGAAGTACTATTATTAACGAATTTCCAAGGGGACCAGATCCACAAAGGTATAGTTTCTGCTTATCAAATAAGGCAAGAACTTCTTATCATAAAAAAGGACTAGCAAATTTGGACCAAATGCTGGAAAACATAAAATGGAACCTTAGTTTTGGGGTGAAAGTGTAAGCTGGCAATCCTTCACTACGATCGTATCTCACCTATGTATGCATTAAAAAAATTGGGTTGCCTAACGCTTGCCTCAGGCAGAGTAACACGGCTGAGAGGCATCAGCTGGCTTGAAACAGGATACAAGAAATGCCTTAATAAATTTAAAAGGATATATACATCTTTTATATGCGTAGTACTACGTCCTTTTAAAGAAATCCACCCTCCCCCAAAACTCTGCTGTAGACAAATAGCTTCAAAGACTTGTAACTCACAGCAGCACCAAAGCGGGGCCGTTTCCGCACTAGAGTGTTATAGCGCTATTATTTCACTTTCAACATCCTATGGAATCCTGGGATTTGCAGTTTAGGGAGGGGCCGGCGGGCCTCTCCCTAAACTGCAAACCCCAGGATTCCATAGGATATTGAAAGTGGAACAATAGCACTATAAGACTCTAGTGCAGAAATGGCCTTGGAAGCGTTATTTCTGGGGAAATCTTCCAGAGTCCCCCCTCCCCGGGCGTGGTTAGACGATTCTGGGAGGTGTAGTCCTCAGAATTAACTTTTCGAAGCTCTTTGCTCTCCTGTCCCACCCAAAACGCTGATCTAGAAAAAGACCATGGCAAATTATGTCCCTTTAAAACAGAACCCGCCCTTTGGCACGATTTCTGCCCTCCCTCCCCTCCTCTCTGACACGCTCTTCTTCCCAAACCAAAACCCCAAACATACAGTTTGCCAAACATATAATCTGACCGCTTGGCCTAACACAATCTCGACGGAACACCTAGAAAGCCACCTCGGCGCCGGCCAGGAAGAGAAAGGCGGGCGATCCGCTGAGGGGAAAAGATTCGAATGGCGGACCCGCCCACGATACGGCTCAACTGGCGCTCTCCGAGCCGGCACGTGTTCCTTCGGGCGCTCGAGGCCAGCGCCGCTGGTGGTCGAGAAGAGCCGTTGTTCGTTGGACTGGAGGTCAGCGCTCGCTTCGTTCTCGCGTGGGGGTTTTTGCCCTGAAGTGAGACCCGCCGCGTTCCAAGCGGGAAGTGTGAGCAGGGCAACGCTCTCCTAGTTGGCTCGTTTGGTTTTCAAACTGTTCGCGGTTAAGGCGCCATTCTTATAGGGTATAAGCTTACGAAGGGAATACCATTGGATACAGTGATTTAGTTCTGAGAAAACATCCATCGAGAGGAATGTTTACACGTTCACTTCTGAGGCACTGTCTATGGGAACTGTTAAGATTATCGCCACAGTACTGTGAGGAAACTCCCATGTCTGGTTTTTAGCTTTGCACTTCTTGTCACTTCTGCACTAGCCTGTTATGGCGCTATTATTTTCAATGTCCAATGGAACCCTGGGGTTTGCAGTTTAGGGAGGGGCCTTTAGAATTCTCAGCCAGAGAGCTCTTTGGCCTCAGGAAACTACAAACCCCAGAATTCCACAGGATGTTGAAAGTGGAATAATAGCATCATGACAGACTAGTGTGGAAATGGCCTAAGTTGAATCCACTGCCAAAAACTGGACATGAGACTGACCTCACTGCACTATGGATATAATATTAATAATTCCCATATACAGAGCCTCAGAAGTGAACCCATATAGGGTTCCAGCCTTAGTTGCTCCCTTCGTTTTGAATGATCTGAGGCCAATACAAAATGAGAAGCTTTCTTGAATATATATATTTTTTAAAATGCTGGGGTGACCAAATGTAGTAAAAAATATATCATGATAGTTTTTGAAGCTTCACAGGCTTCGTCGTTAGGCAGAAATGGTTAAAAAGCATTTTTTTAACCATTTTTACCTTCTCTGTTTTTTGCTTGTTTTTTACTATCTGTGTTTGATAAAGAAGCCTGTGAAGCTTTGATAGCTAGTGTAATCTTATTTTACACCTCTTGATTGGCCCAATAAAGAGGTTACTACAGGCCAGATTTTGAATCTTGTCGGAGTGTTTTGCTGCCAACACAATTTCCCCTTCGATTTCTTGAAGTAAGATTTTGACTCTACATAATTCCCAAGGCAGATGGCATAAGCTTGCACCTGCCGTCAGTCAAAACAACACAAACAAATAAGGTGAGGGGGAAGAATAATTATAGGGGATAATGACAAAGGAAGTGCAGCATTCAAAGTCTCTTTGGGAACCCTCATAGAGTGAACAGATGATGGCATTTGATACTATGCTTTGATAAGCTGGACATCCAAATAGGAACAAAGAGAAGGGCAAACAGTTCACACAATCTTAACATTTGCGTAAAGAATTCTTGTTTTGTGCATATTAGCTACAGGGAGCTTGAGGCAGCATACGAAGGCTCTCTTCTATCTTCACAAAACCCCTCTGTGGCAGATCAGGCTGAGTGCGAGCAGTCCAATATCACCCCATGAGTTTCATGGCATATTGGGATCTAGAACCTCAATCTATCCCTACCCTGCATTGTAACTTCTATACCACATTGGCTCTTGCAGAGTACAAACAGCTTTGCAGCTTGATGGTATACAGTGCCTTTGACTTGTACGCATTTAGTTGAGTTACAGTCTGAAATCAGTATTCACCCCTTCTGTCTCTAGACATAGAACACTATTGAATCCGTCAAACAAAATGGAGAGAATGCAACAGCAACTTTACCTAGGAAAGGTTGCCCACCAAAACTCAGTGACTAGGTAAGGAGGATATTAGTGGGAAAAGCAGCCAAGAGGCCAAAGTTAACTCTAAAAGAAGAGTGGAGAAAAGAAAGCTATTACAGAAACAAACCCTTATCAAAGCCTGTTTACTCTTTTCAGAAAGGCATGTGGATACACAGCAAATGTAGGAGCAAAATTGAACTTTCTGGTCTTGCTGCAAAATGTAATGGATGGCACAAACCCAATAGTAGTCATTGCTCTAAGAGTACTATCCCCACAGTGCAGCATGTTGTTGGCAGCATCATGTTATGAGGATGTTTTTCCTTGGTAGAGACTAGGAAAATTATTAGGACTGTGGGCAAGATGGATGGAACCAAATACAGGACACTGGGGCAGAGGTTCACCTTCCAACATGACAGTGACCCTAAACACATGGCCTTAATAACACCACAGTGGACAAGGACCTGAAAATCCTACCATTGGCTTAGTCCAAGCACAAACTTCAGCCCAACTGAGAATCTGTGGCCAGACTTGAAAAGTAGCTGTTTAGCTACAGTTGGTATCCATCCTGACAGAGCTGGAGCAATTTTGCCCAGAGAACAGACAAAAATTGCAGGATCCAAATGCACAAGGCTGTTGGGGACTTGACAAAGATGTCTGTAGTTGCTGGCAAGGGTGCTTCTATCAAGTGTTGACTTGGAGTGAATATTTATGCAACAAGTGTCATTTTTGTTTGCTTTTGTGCCACAATAGAAATATTTTACGTTTTCACAGTATTAAGTATCTTCTGTATGTCAAAGAGCAACAATGCCAAATAAATCCATTTCATTTCCAAGTTGTAAGCAAAATGTGGTAAAGTCAGGGGGGCGGAATACTTCCACAAGGCACTGCACATGTTTACTGGTAAGTTCCATTAAAATTATTCATTTTCTCCCAAGGATAAACAAGTATCTAAAGATATTAACAGCCCTTTATACCATCTGATATATGTAGATTAAATAGTGTCCTCTACTTGAACAGTAGTTTCTAGGAGAATACCCTGAAGGAGATGTCTAAATACTCTGAAGGCATAAAATTCCATCTGATCTTGGAAACTAAGGAGGGTCAGGAATGGTTAGTACTTGAATAGAAATATCAGGTGCTGTAGGCTATATTTTGCCAATGGCAAAACACCTTTGAGTATTACTAGCTTAAGAAAGCCCCATGAAATTCATAAAGTCACTAATAAGTCAACAGACAACTTGAGGCATGTCCACATGCTCACACTCCAGGAGAATCTTAAAGCAGAAGGCAGTAACGTCAGATCTGGAGCTTACCTCACTCAGATCATTGATATCTGGAAGTTTTGTGTTTTTTAGAGAGAAATAATCAAGTTTTCATACTTTGAAAAACTAAATAAACACACTATTTTCTTTGACTGGCACAAATTTACACAGATGAAAAGAACCTAATAGCTAAAGCCATGAGTACAATTCGAGTATGTAGCCTCTTCAGTACACTTGCTTGTCTTCAACTCTGGATTTGTTCCTGTCATGCTTAGCATCCAGATGTGGTAAACAAGCACAACATTACACTGGTTTTTGTGTTGCCTATGCAGCAGAATTAATAGAAACAGAAATACACTCTAATCATCAAGGAAAACATTAAGAAGAAAAAGAGAAAATGCAAAAAAAAAAGGGAACAAAAAGCATTCCTTTTATTTATTGTTTATCAAGAATTCTTTGATGGGAATGGACGTTTTCCTTTCTGTGTCACAGCCTTCTCTTGTTTTAGCTGTAATGGGAAAAAAGATATATACAAACTTACAAAATCATGTATTTGATTTAAGCAAACCACCTATAAAACTGACTACTTCTCAGGTTAAGCTCTACTAGTTTTCTGTTAAACTTCATTTTATCTTGTCTTAGCTATAACTGATCCAGATAAAGTCAATCTTTCCTGTCAGCACTCAACTGTATGTCAGTTCTCATTGTGACTCCCTCTGAATTCCTATGTACCTTCTGCTTCCCTCTTTTCTAAGTTGCAGCTGGATGCAACTAGAATATATGCTACACTGCAATAGTATTCTGAGAAGAGTAAATGATACAAGCAAAGCAATATTTGCTGCAGCTGAAAATAGCAGAAACAAGTTCCTCAAACGAGAACATCTGCAACCTGCTAAGATGCCATTTCAAACATGGAAGCCTCATCACAGCCTTGAAAATTGTCTATTCAACTGTGTCTTTTCTAAATAGCTGCACAATACTCCCCCCCGCCCACTTATCAACAGTTTCGCTTTTGTGGTTTCAGTTAAAATATTAAATGGATGGCACCCATGTAACCTGCTCCAGATTCTGCCACCTGCACCCTGCCTGCCTGTACCCCACTTTAACTGCCTCTCCACCAACACCACCCCAAGAAATAGCTCTGGTGTCAATGAAATTAGCCCCCTAGCTTCACTCGGACTATAGAGAGAGATGCAAAAGACTCAAGAGGAGGACTTCAACAAGTTTGTTGTATTTAGCTATTTTGTTATTTGTTGTCGTGTTTAGATATGGTGGTTGTACTCTGTGATTCTGTACCATCTGCAGTTTAGGCATGCTGGGGGTCTTGAAACATCCCACATTGATAAGCGGGGACTACTGTAATAAGTAAATTTCACTGCCCTATCATACGAAATACCTAATGAAGTAGAAAATGCAGTCCAAAAGTGTTCATGCCATAATGCATGTGTTAGTCATTAAGAGCCCCCAAGACTCTTGTTTTTCCTGCAATATAACAATGCAATTGCCCTCTGGAAAGATGAGAGGGATTTCTCATTTTAGTAATGAAGGACCATCAAAGGAGAAATTGCAAACAAATAGATCAGTCTTGGTAGTGCTAATGTGATCTTTTATCTATTGGAAATACCTGTTGCTGAATACTGGGCTACAGCCCTAAACACACACTGCAACAAATTAGCTCAGAGCATCTAAGATCTCTAGATGTTAACATCTTCTGGAAGTTTCATGAGATTATGGTACAGACTGGGGAAAGACATGGAAACTAATTTTCAGGCTCCCCAGTTACCATGGGAGATCAGCAATGAATACCAAGGGGCTGTAAGCTTGGTAAATCATCTCTGAGTATTCTTTGCCTAAGGAATGGGATTACCATTAAGTCAACAGGCAAAGTGAAGGCACAAACACATATGTACCAGAGAAGAACCACTTGAGTAGTATTTTTTTAAAATCAAACTTAATTTTACTTAATTAAGCAAAGAGGCAAATTTGTTCAGTTGAGTTGCAACTGAAGGGTAAGTACATTTATTTCTAAAAATTTTCCTCCTATTTATTTATACAATGCTGTGTGAGAAAGAAAATAGTAATGTGGCCTAGTATCCTAACACCTGTCAGGTTTTTCTGGACTACTTCATTATCTGCAGTATAATCTTCCTGCATACAAATTATCACCAATTTAAAACAGTACGTGAAACAATATTCATTATTTTTCCAACTATAAATATTTTGCTTTAAATTAAATTTAATTAATTTAATAAATTAATAAATTAATTTAAATTATATTTAAAAATTAAATTTGAAGTTGCTTACCCGTGCTTGATACTGTCTTTCAAAATAAGCCATGTCATCTTCCTCAGATCTCCTTAAACTAGAAACTTGCATTGCTGTACTTGTTCCACCTTAAAAGCAACATAGTGTTATCAGACCTATTAATTTTAGAAAGGGTCTTGTACATACCAGGTTTTCAAATAAACACCTAAGATTGCTAGCTTTTCTAGAAATCTCATTAGCCAGCAAGGATAAAATTGAAAATGCAAATGTAATCTTTAAACTACCTTGGAAGTAGAGAGAATATTTGTAAGTAAAATTCACTTCTGCTCTTGATTTGCCCTAACTCCATTCCTTATTACTACTTTAGAGCAAAATCTATTAGAAAGTACACCAGCCTATTACAAAAGCCTATATAAGGATGACAGCAGTGGAACACAGAAATAGCCCATGTATACCAGAGCACACATATTTGAAAGCCTTTTATTTCTTCTTTCACCAATCCCATGGCCTCTAGCAGTACAAGCCTGTCCAGAGGAGATGATCAGTAAATCTCACCCTAAGACTATTTTCCCCTTTCTATTTGGTTCTGGAGATTTCTACCTTTTTCCTCTTATACTATGCCCAGAGCCTTCTGAACATTGTCTGCTCACTTTGTACATAATGGTTGATGTCAGTACAGCGTATTTAACTGGGTACCCCAATCTCCTTACCACAGCACTGCTAAGGGAAATAAATACATGTAGGCACATTTGGGCTACAATTTATTACCTCATAGTAAATACTAGGCCAGACATCTAATATTAGCATAAAAGCAACCTAGTACAATTTTTTATTCAGTTAAAAATATGTTTTTGAATTCTATTCCATTCATTCAAGCAATACAGTTACTTTAAAATCTGTTTAGTGTCCTTACCATCTGTTAACTGTGAGTGTGCTTGGATGGAACTGGAAGGTCCTTGGAATGCTCTTAAAAAGGGATGATCTGTGCTGGTTACAGGAGATTCAAGGAACTGAGCTGAAGGTGCTCCTTAAAATAAAACATATAAAAACAGAAGGAAGAGCCAGGTTTTCCAGAGACTTGAAGAGCTACTAGCCATGGAGTTTAAAATACTGCTTCAATAGGACCATGAAGGAAGTACAAGGACTTGCTGGTAGGTGATGGGATATATCACACTGTGAGTCAAAAATGTGAGAGATGCTGATAGACAACATTGTCAGGTGCTGTACTAGTGTTGCCAGAACAGATAAAGGAACGTACTTGACTTCTGGGTTTGTTATACAGTTTACTCCTTTGCTTTTATCTTTCTATATAAAGCTTATTATTGATCATGCATTTTAGGTCAGGAAAGCTCTCTGTAAGCAACTGTAGGTTTACACTAAGGCCTTTAAGAGAGGACTGTCCTTAATGCAAGAATGCCCTTTAGCATTATACAAATAACAAAACGGCCAGTCTTTATGCTCCTATGTCATGGTTTGATCAGAAAATGCTGGGCACCAGATTATTTACTCCCCTTTTTCAATCAATCCATTTGTTTATTTACAGTCATAAACCAAATAAATATACATTAAAAAGTTAGTATAAAATGATAAAATAATACTAATGCACAATTACAGTTATAGCTAAAATTCACATCACTCCCTTTTTACATTTGGAGACTTAAGGTTGCTTACATAAAAATGCTTCTAAAATATGAGTTTTGCATATTCATCTGAAGGAAGAATCCAGTGTAGTGTGTCCTAAAGCTTCCAAGCCCTCAAGGTTATAAACATTTGAATAAACATAGCAATAACTCTCTGATTTTTAAGAAAGAAAAATGAGCATATTGAAAATGTGCCTGATAAAAGGCTCTCTGTGCCAGAGCTATTTGTTTTTACAAGAGCAAAGAGATCCAGAGATCTCTTTTAATGGAATAAATACTACTGTATCCAAAGCAAGCATAACAATTTTCAGAGTAGCCTTAGAATTATCCTTCAGCATCCATTATATTTTCTTTGGAATCATCTTCTCAGCAGTCCCCAGCATGGTTTAACTTAATGAACTATTCCCAGTTTTATAGGTTTAGGACTACAGCTGCTGCACATGGGAGCTTAGATAAAGAAATACAGATCCTGGTATCATCAGCATATTAGCAATGCCAGTCCCACTAATAACTTCTCCTGATGGTCTGCTGTATCAGCAGCAAGACAAACCCCTGACAATCAAAGAGATCAAAATCCGTGATGCTGTACTACCCTCCCCAATCTGACATTACTAACTGGAATTTAGCATTTAATGTGTAGGACATGAGATTAAGCTATGAGATTAAACTCATTTTAAATTACAGAAGTTTAATTTGATTGAAATGTCCAAAATATTTTGGATCTAGCAATAAAATAAAGAGAAAAAAAGAAGAAGGACCACTTAATGCAGTATTATTTTCAGAAAATACTAAAGTTATTTCTAAATTATATAAGATACTATTATTATGGGAAACAGAGGATGAATTAGTTAAGGACTCTATGATTAAATGGTCTCAAAATACTGGCCACCCAATAAGTTTAGAGCAATGGACAAAAACTTGGACTAAAATGATGAAATATATGGCTTGCCAAGATATTAAAGAAAACTTACACAAAATGCAATATAGGTGGTACCTAACCCTGGATAAGTTATGTCAAATGTAAAAGAAATATTATAATAATAAATGTTGGAAATGCAATTCTGAGATAGGTACATTTTTTCACTTATGGTGGTCTTGTGAAAAAGTAAGTAAGTTCTGGAAGACAGTTCATGTACAAACTGAAAAAATGTTGGGTCTACATTTTGCAATGTCACCTGAGTTATACTTACTGTCTATCATGGATGATGACTTGGAAAGAAAAATAGGTAAAATATTATTTTATTTTGCTGCAGCAGCAAGAATAATCCTAGCACAAAAGTGGAGGCAAAGTACCCTTCCAACTATAGATGATTGGATTCAGAAAATATTAGATTTATATGGATTGACTCACACTTCTTTTGAGAGGGGAGAAATACGGTACATTTATTAAGGATTGGGATATAATAATTGCATATTTTAAGAACATGTGGGGAAATCTGAAAGAGGTTATTTTAGAATTTTGAGAACATTATACTTTAAGGAGAAAGTGTTAGTACTATGAACAGATGAAAACATCAAATTACTAGTATCTATATTTTATAGATTGAATAAATTAGATTAGATAATATGTGTTATCATGGAAATTATAACTATGCTGGAAACGGAAGGAAGCTTAAGAATGTATGTAAATGGTGAGATAGTAGGTATTTTAGGTAGTATAAGTTTATGTGTGTGTGTATATATATCTGTGTGGGTGTTTATGCGTGTGTGCGTGTGCGTGCGCGCATAGGTAGATATATAGATATAGATACAGATATTTGTACTTTAATCATACACATTGGAATTTATATTCCTGTCTTTCTGTTTTCTCTCTTTCCTTCTTTCCATATTTCTAATTTTTTTCTTTCTTTTAACTTTTTCTTCTCTTCATTGTTTTTTATGCTTTTTATTTCTCTTTATTTGTTTCTTCTTTTCTCTCTCTTCCTTAGTTGTATGAAATTATTTTTAAATGTTAAGATGAATACTGGAGGATTTGTGTGTAAATTTTAACTTTCATTCTCAAGAAAAAATATTTTAAAAATAATTAAATAAATAAATAAAGAGAAATAACCTTTTATTTCAAGTCCCCAATCTTACCTATCCCACTGTCATCAAGTCTCATGTAGCCTTCTGCAAGTGAACTAAAGCCAGTTAGTCCTCCTATTGCAGCATAAGGGACATCTTGCCCCACTGGTTTTCCTTGGGCTAAGCGCTCCTCTTTTGTTTCCACCACTGTCTCATGAGCATATGTTGGTTGGCCACATCCACATGTAAAGCAACTGTGAAACCCTGAACATTTGGAACCTAACACAAAACATATTTTAAAAGAGTCAGACTAACATTTTCCATTCAATGTACTTTTACTTGAGAATCCCCACCAGTAGCCTTCACTGCATAAACAATTGCTACAGCTGGAAACACTTCATAATGTGATCCATGTGTCTTACTTGAGGCTAGGATCAACATGGTGAAAAGGTGTAAAAAAGACAAGATTGTAACTGTATTCCTGAATACAACTCTGCATCTGATAAATATTGTGGGATTGTACCATTAACATAAAACATGTTTTGATAATTTGCAGATGGGTTCTGTTTCTCTACAGAGTTGCCAGATGGTAAAAACAGTGTCTCTTATGCATGCTTGGAAATGATCAGACTCTCAAGATTTAGATGCGGCACAGATTAAGAAATCATGTAGCATGCAAATTAACCAAATGTGAAATGTTAAGATTGAATGTTGAATGAATCTTCTAATAGCAGAATTTGAATACTTTAGTCATTCCCTCACCTACAAATACATGCAGTGTTAAGTACAAATATATAAAGAAACATCTGTGCAAATGGAAAGTTATTACACTCAATTAAGTTATGCTTATTTATCCAAACCATACTTACATGTGTTACATGGAAATCCAGGTGCTGCACTATGCTGATCAGCAAAGTGCTTACATCTACAGCGGATGGGCTGAGTGCCATTGAGAGGAACAAAGCTGTAAGATGCGCACGGGCATCGGCTTACCCTACAAGGTACAGAAATAGGGCGTTCCTTTGGGATCACTTCAAAATCTGTTTTGTGTTGTTTATACCTGGAAAAGGATTTTAAAAAACAGACATGCATTTGCAGATGTTTACTTCTTTAGAAAAAGTCCATAAATAATGTTTTAATTATTCAAAGCAATGCTGTTCGCATCTATTATGGATGGGACTGGGAGCAATGAATTAGGGCTGGTAACCAGCTCGGATCTCACATGTTCTCCAATACATGCCAAGAATTTGGATAAAGAAGGAAAGGTTAAAATTTTAATGTATGCCCATCTAATTGAAAAATATTCTTGCTATTTCTTGTTATCTCCAAATCCCAGTATAAATAAGATTGGAAATTCTAGTGGAGAAACAGAGGATCATTGCTGCCTAAATACCCTGTAATCTACAGGGAGGCAGGAGATCTCTCAATTTGTGCTGAGAGACCAGGGGGAAATAGTTGCCAGAAAAAGACTGAAACTTCCAAAGTTATGGACTCCTGAAGGAAACACTCTGGTAGAAATATTTGGAATATATGTTCCAGTGTTACTCCAAAAGAATTGAGCCTTAATACAAAAAGAAATCCTCTCAGCGTTGATTGTGATAATACATTCCTCTATAGAAACATTTATTGAGCAGAAAATATGGTGAAATACAGCCAAAGGTAGAAGTTTTAGTTTCTTGAAAAGTCAGAAGTGAGTTTAGTCTGGACATTTTTAATAAAGTCAGCAAAAGTTTAAGACTGGAACCCTTCAAGTCAATAAAGGTTGGTACTTCACCAAAGGGAGAGTGAGTGAGAGTGAGTAATCAAGCTGAACCTCAAGTGAGTTCAGACAGGCTATGACAGAGGGGTATAACACTTAAGCAGTATTTAGTTTTTCTATCTTCTTGGCACAAGAGTTGTTACTAATAGCCTGCTAGTAGAAATCAGCATCTGTAGTGCTATAGGATCGCTTGAAAATTCAAGTAAGGATACAACTAGCCACAGTGGTAATTCATTTTTTTATCTGCTACACCACAGAATGAGTCCTGAAGTAAAAATGAACGTACAGGGATAAATAATTGTACTGCAAAAGTACTTCCTCAAGAGACTGACTGGTTTGCTCTGGAGTATTTCAACTCAGTAGCGTATCTACAGTTAATTTATTATGTGTTACTGCAGTTTAGGCCTACTTGGAGATACCCCCAGATATCATTTTGATATCAATAATTTGGCTCTCTTCTACCACCCCCTCCACATGTTTGTGAGGCCCCCGAACAAGCACAGAATAGGCGCGGTCACTAATTGCTGGACATTCCATTCCACCCAGGCAGGCCAGAAATAGCCAGATCCCTGCTTTAGGTGACCTCTCTGCAAACACCTTCATTATGTATGCACGCTGTTTACAAAGGACTCCCTGCCCTGAGCAGGCAACCTGGCAAGCTGAATACTCAACCTGCCAAGCACTCTGCATTTGTATACTGGCTAACTCTTTGTCAATTCGGACTTAATTCAATCATGCTAAATTCTGACCTTTCCAAAGCTTTGTCCCGCTCCCAAAACGCATTGTTTTCCCCAAGTATGGCATAGCCTGCAGTCACATTTCCCTCTATAAAAACCCGATTCCGAGACCTTCCTTGGATCGCTCCCGAGTTCCAGACCGCCTTGCTGCCGCTTTGCTTGGTGAGCTTCCCCTCAGCCCCACGTGCTGAGCTACATCACACCCCAGCATCACTCTCTATCTTCTTTCCAGACTCCAGGAAAAAGGTTCCATATCACCCGAATCAACTATCCCTCTCAAAAATCCCACTATCCCACTCAAACCTTTATTTTCCTTAGTTATCTGTGTGCGTGTGTTGCTTACATTGTGTGCCTGTATTTAATAAATATCATTCATAATTTCCTACACGGTTGCTTCTTGACTTGGCCTGACCCCATAAACATTGGGTTACAAGATCCTGCTGCGTTACCCTGCCTCTCGTTTTGCCAGCTGTGCTCTAAGCTAATTTTCCCCAAAGTGTGTTGTTGTTTGGTTATTTAGGTGTCCCTCCCAGGACCCCCAGTAAACAGGGTAACATATGGATGCATAATTTATATTATACACTTACCTGAAAACTCAGGTGCACAGTTTGAGTGTACTACTGAATTCAATCCTGGGTCCTGAATTCGATGCCCAGGCTTCTGTAGTAGTTAGGCATTTATTTGCATAGTTAAAAGGTACTGCACCAGCTGCACCAATGGCTAGAGATGTCTGATCTGGTCCTGGTGACACATGCCTTAATTACATCCTTTCTGGACTATTCTAACATGCTCTAAGTGGAGCTGCTTTTGAAAAGTGATTGGTAACTTAAACTGGCCCAAAGAGATGCAGGCAGGTTGCTGGCTGGAGCTGGTTGGGAACACACAACTCTCTTGTTAGAAAAGTTCCACTGTCTACTGAACTGCTTCCAGGGACAAATCAAAATATTGGCTATAACCTATATAGTTCTTCATGGCTGAAAACAGGCAATGTGAAGGATTATGTTCTTCCACACAAGCTGCCCAGGTCATGAAGTCTTTCGAAGATGCCCTTCTCTCTGCTCCATCACCATCACATGTACGTTTGGTGGTAACACTCTCTCACTGGCTACTCCTAGGCTTTGGAACTTTTTTCTGATAAACTTTTGGGAAATGTTTTTAAAGAAAGGAATTTTAATAACATGCTGCATTGATTTTTACCTTTTAATGGAGGTTTTCAATTGTTTTAATATTATAGATAAGTTAGTTACATTTTAATGATAATCATTTGTATGTTTTTTCTAACTGTTTTCATATTGAAGCCTGCCTTGTGTCAAAGCACTGAGGGAAAAAAGTGGGATATAAATAAAGATGATGATGATAATATTAATATTAAGTAATTTCACTTGTCTTAGAAATGTTTAGTTATCTAAGACTTTAAACACTCAAGTTAATTGTACTGTCCACTTTTATGAAGTCCTTCTGTTGAAGGGCAAATGACATTGTATAGAACAGAAAACACCTTACCTATGAGTGCAAAAACATGGGGTTTCAGGGCCCACAAGTTTACAGTCCATGCCAATTGGTGATCTCCAGCTCACATACAATCGATTTTGTAACCGTATTGGTAACACCTTTTTCTTGTATTGTTCATATTCTTCAGGGGTAAAGAGTTTCCCTCCATCATCTTCACCTACAATTCTGTAAATAAATGTTCATTCCCACAATACTTTAACTAATTACACTGCTATATAATTTCTGTAATTATAATTCTATTTTAATTAAAATAGAAAGGACTAACATTGAACTTGCAAGTACATGTAAAGTAAATAGCACTGAAATGGACATAACTTGAGAGACAAAATAAACTGGACAATCCTGGAGCAAAATGTGGAATCAGGAACATTTGCACATTTGACCTAACTGTGCTCACACTTGTGGCATAAGGCGATGATCTTTAACATATTTTATAGAATATCTTGCACAATTCTTTATAAGCCTACCTACTGTTTATAAATCATTAACATATATTTATGTCTTCATGTCCTAGCTGCCTGTACTATAAGATCCATACATCCACAAATTTACAGCATAATCATGCATGTCTATTCACAAGGAAGTCTCATTGAGTTCAGTGAAGTTTACGCTTAGCACTGAATACTGTAACAAAAATAGTCTCTGCATAAAAGGAGACACTAAGGTATGGTGATCCTATCATAGCATTTCTTGGCAAGATTTATTCAGAAGATGTTTGTCATTTCCAGTGTGTGACCTGGCCAAAATTATCCAGTGAGCATCATACCCTGATCTCCCAGAGCCCTGGAATATAACAACCAAGCCATTATACCACACTAACTCCTGACACAGGGAGTAGTAATTAGCTATCTTTCTTTTAGGCTTGAGTAAATACTCTTGTCTAGCTCATCTTCTTACATCAGCAAAAGATACAGTAACCTGTATCTTAGAGCAAGACTAGTGTTGTAAGTATCAGTGTGATGTACTACCAGTGACCACAGAAGAAGATGTATTTTTTGCAGCACAGCATATATATCTTGAATTAGTTTTTTCTTCTCAATTTTGCAGTGTAAAAGTTTATTCCTTTTGAGGCAGCAACTGCTGAGGACATGTCTTAAGGACCAAAGAGACACAACGTATCAGGTCTTTGGACAGCACCCTATAATTGTTTGATTTACTTAGTATACCCTATCCTTCCACTAAGAAGTGAAAAACAGTGTATGCTTTTGATACAGTTGTGCCAAAATTCCCACTCTAATCAGAAAGAAAGGGATAGTTCTTCACTTATGTATGAAACTTGCTATATGATCTTGGCCCAAGTCAGTATCGCTCAGCCTATACTACCTCACAAGAAAGCTGTGAGGAGAAGGATAGATAGAATCATGATCCAGACGTCTTGAACTCCTTGAAGAATGATGGGATACTAATAATAAATACTTTTGGGGAAACAGTAGGGTTTTTTTAATGCATTCATCTCAGTTATAAATAGTCATACACAAGAAAACATAAATAACTACAAAATAAAGCAGTAAAATCAATGAAAACCAGTTAAAACTATGACTGCACAAACATTTGCAACAGCAAAAATTTAAATATTCAAGGCCTCCAGGGGTTTCTGGATGAGATGGATTTTCTAGATCCATTTCAATCTAGTTTCAACCATGAGTCTGAGATGGTTCTGGTCACGTTTGTGGACAACCTACATTGGGAAAGGACAGGGGAGTGTGTCCCTGTTGGTTCTACTGGATGTCTCAGCAGCATTCAGTGCCATTGACCATAGTATCTCTGTTGGGATGAGACTTGAAGCGCTGTTTTACAGTGGCTTGCTGCCTCCAGCAGGGGTGAACCCAGAAGGTGATGCTGGGGGCTCCCATTCAATCCTTTGGCTGCTGGGATCCCTCAGGGCTTGGTTCTATACCCTGTGCTGTTTAACATATCCCTGAAATCACTAGGACAGGCTGTCCAGAGTTTTCATGTCCAATGCTGTCAGTATGCGACTAACTCTATTGTTGTTTCCACCATAATCCAAGGAAGTAGTTTCTATCCTAAACCATCAGTAATACAATGGCGAACAAATTGAAACTTAACCTAAACAAGACAGAGGTGCTCCTGATCAATCAAATGTTGTCAGGTCAAGGAACAAGAACACAGCGTTTAGTGGATGGGGTTATGATCCCTCAAAAGGATTCAGGATTCAGCCCTGAACCTGGAAAC
Source organism: Ctenosaura bakeri (assembly GCA_948474755.1). Classification (NCBI taxonomy): domain Eukaryota; kingdom Metazoa; phylum Chordata; class Lepidosauria; order Squamata; family Iguanidae; genus Ctenosaura; species Ctenosaura bakeri. The sequence continues at coordinate 397,133 of CAOLHI010001289.1, forward strand.
TCAGGTTTTGGCAGTAACCAGGAGTACATGTACAGTTATGACTCGTGTGTCAGCTGCACTCATTCCTTGAGGTGTTGTATTTGGTCATAGTAATATATGCCTTAGTTACATTTTGTTTGGACTACTGTAACATCCTCTACATGGGGCTGCCTTTGTAGAATGTCCAGAAACTTCAGCTGATCTAAAGAGCTGCAGACAGATTATTAAGGAGGTCTGGCTATAGGAAGCACACAGCAGTTTTGTTGCAACAGCTCAATTGCTGCCTATTCATTTCTGGGCACAATTCAAAATGGTGGTTATGAACTAGAAAGGCCTATTTGGCTCAGGTACAAGTTATTTAAAGGACTGTATTCTTTCATACGAGCCTGCCCGTGTTCTGAGAATCTTCTGGGCAGGCCCTTCCCTCTGGCCCACCACCTGCTCAGGTATATTTGATGGGAACAGAAAGATGGCCTTCTCAGCAGTTACTCCTTTTCTAGGGAGGCTACACTGACACCTTCCTTACTATCTTTCCACAAGCAGGTAAAAACCCATTTATTCATGCAGGGCTTTGAGAAGTGATTTTTATTTAAGGGGAAACAGACCTTGTATAATGTGCTGGACTTTTATGGGGGGGTTTAATAGTTTATGTTTTTAATTAGTTTTAATTCCATGATGGTTTAATTGCTTTTTAATTTTTGTGTGTTGCGGATTTTTAACTATGTTTATTTTAAGCCACTCTGAGTCCCAAACTGGGAAAAAGGCAGAATAAATAGACAGAAAGTAAGTAAGAAAGAAAGAAGTAATAACTATAGCGATACATCCACCAAATTTTTCCTCTTTTTCCTTTTACCAGCACAAGTCTGATGTCAACCTTGCAGAAAGGAGATCACATATTTGGCCACATTAAAATAATGTTGCCAGAGTATTAAGCCTGGATGAATAAAATGAATAAGGTTACTCCACAAGAGTGGGGAGAACTTAAACAGGTGCAACTTACAATACATTCTACTACGGCTATTTCTGCACTAGCCTGATATAGTGCTATTATTCCACTTTCAACATCCTATGGAACCCTAGGGTTTGCAGTTTAGGGAGGGGCCTCAAAGGAACCCCAGGATTCCATGGAATGTTGAAAGTGGAATAATAGCACTATAACAGGCTAATGCGGAAAGGAGTTTGCCAACCAGCCATGCTGAAAGCAGAAGCAGCCAGAAAAAAAAGGAGACATTCCCTTTCTTCAACCAGGTCCCCCTCTCACTGCTTCAGATATAATTACCTCATGTATGTGTGTGTGTGGGTCCAAAAAAGGGGCCCCTGGATATATTCCGACCCCGTGGCTTTCAGAGGGTTTTCTCAGGCAAGAAATATTCGGGTGGTTTTGCCCCGTTCCTTCCTCTGAAATATAGCCTTCAGCACCTGGTATTCATTAGTGGTGGTGAAATATCCTTCAAACATGCCCAGAGGCACTTCCTTTTTTCTTCAGGTAAGCCTAAATCATGACATTCCTATCAAACTGGGAACGTAAAACTGGCGACGAAGCCACGGGCGCGAGGGCTTGAGAGAAGCCTTCCTCGCCCATTTTGCTCAGCCGACGCGCGCCCTCCTCAGCCCGCCATTTACGTAAACAGAGAACCCGGCAACCGGCGGCCTACCGGCCCCCTCCTTCCTGTAACAACAGGCGGCTGCCCGGCCGGCCTTTTCCTCGCTCCCGCTGCCTCCTCACCTTTTGTACTCCAGGTATTCGTCTATGGCTGCGGAGGCCCCCGGCTGCAACGTCAACCGCTCCATGGCCAACGTTGGGGCGACCTCCTCGCCGAACTATTCCCGGCCTGATGATGATGCTTTGGATACGGAGCGAATGATTTCCTCAGACGGCGAGAGCTAGTGAACCTGAGGGCGACAAGGCGGCGGCCGCGGCGGCGGCGGCTCGCCCTTCCTTCTTTCCCCGCCAGGAGCGCTGAGGTTGCTAAGTCGCCATTCCCGGACGCTTGTTGGGGCTTCAGCCGTTGCTCGGAAGCGAGCAGTTCTACCCGCCTTCCAACGCCGGCTTTCGTTTTTGTCGCGAAGGCCACAGAAACTCTTCGCTTCGCTTCGTTTGTTTGCTTCTTCTTCCTTATGGTTGAAACTACCCCCAAATAAAATGGACATAATTTTGACCACGTTTTCTGCTTGCAGGGTAGGTACCTAAAATGTCAGTTTATGGCGATTTCTGCACTAGACTGTTACAGTGCTATGATTCCACTTTCAACATCCTATGGAATCCTAGGCTTTGCAGTTTAGGGAAAGGCCCCTCCCCAAACTGCAAATCCCAGGATTCCATAGGATGTTGAAAGTGGAATCATAGCACCATAACAGTCTAGTGCGGGAATGGCCTAAGAGTGTCTTTTGAGTTCTCTCTTCTCTCAATAATTTGGCATGGATGTCATGATTCTAAATCATCCCCAATAGGAAATAAAACCTCATGGATTTTCGGAAGAAGTGTTGAAGTTAATATCTGGATCCCAGTGGCTTAGCCTCAGCCTCACCTGCTCTTCTACCTTATTTAGTGGGAAAGAAATCATGCTGTCACACCCCCCCAGGCCATTTTGTAAATAGGTATACAGATGAAGAATGCTTTGGCAAAGCCAGTAGTGCACCTCTGCTAGAATGCACAATATGCTCAATGCAGGCACTGTGTTGCTACCACCTACATCCGTTTTCCTCTAGCACCTGCTCAAAATAACTGAATAGAACTTCCCTCTTTTTTTCTTTCACGGCTCTTTTGCTACTTTCAGTAGCTGCGCAACAGGTAGAAATCCAACTGAAAAACTTGCCTTTCTGTCAGTGGGGGCCTTATCACACTACACTGTTATAACGCTATTATTCTACTTTAACTGCCATAGCAATATTGCATGGAATCATGGGATTTGCAGTTTAGGGAAAGGCATTTATGCCCTTTACACAGGTCATCGTCATCCTGCATTGGGGGTGGGACCTGGATGACACTTATGCATGACATCATCTGGGTCCCATCGTTCTCCCACCCCAAGGCGGTGCAATTGCGCTGCAAATCTTTGACAGGTTTTACCCATCAATGACCAGCAATCGCTCAGTCCTTCTGCCCTCTAACAGGTGCAGAGGTCCTTGAACCACAAGGCTGTGCTGCGCTGGAAGCCCCATTGCAGCCTGAGACAGTGCCCAGCTGCACTGCAGAAGGAAGAGATGGCACCATTGCACTTCTTCCATTCATGGAGGCAGCCGGTGTGGAGGGGAACACTTCTGTCATGCTCCCCTCCCAGGACAATCTGTACCAAGATCCCTGCGGGATACCACCAAGATCCAGTAAGCTGCTGAAAAGGCCTTAGAATTCTTAAGTCAAAGAGCTCCAGTGCCCCCACCAAACTACAAACCCCAGAATTCCATAGGGTGCAGCCAGGGCTGTTAAAGTGGAATAATAGCACTATAACACCATAGTGTGATAGGGACCTGGGTCTTCAGGTGAGGGTGTGGTACTTCTTCAGTTTCATCCACTGTTGAAATAGCATCTCTGATTACCTGAGCAGGACACCAAATAAAGCTTATTAGGCTTTAAGGTATCATAAACCTCTTCCTCACTTTGATTCAGTCTATGGTCCTGTAGGTACAATTGGTAATATCAATTACTAACAGGGACTAAGGTTAACATTAGCAGTTCAATATATATTACTAGCTGCGAGTGAAGTAAAACAGAAGCTGGATTGATTAGTAATTGAAAATTAGTGCATGCCTTTTTTCTTAAGAAGTCACATGGAATTCAAGGAGATTTACTCCAAGTACGGATAAGGTTGCCCTTTATCCCTGTGATAAAAATAATAATAACGAAATCCTCATTCTCAGAGCTAGAAATTCCCATTTTCCAATATCACTCTTGTGATATCGCCACCAGCTCTTCTCTATATATCTTTACTAGCATTGCCCGGGATTTTATTTTCTCATAGGTAATACTTGTTAGAAATACCTTAGGAATTACCTTACCTTACCTTACCTTAGGAGTTAGATGCGGTTGAAATACAAAGATTTGAGATCCTGTGTCTCTAATTTCCAAAGCTGCGTTGTCCAGTACCTGTAACTTTTCCCCATATTCCCCAATGCAATTTGTATTCAGAGTTGTTAACATACAGAGGTTGGTTTCTGAGGGAATACACTGGCCTTCTCATTGCTGCTAGGCCTCATCTCCATAGCAACCAGCCTGAGGCCCAAGAGCTCTCCAGCTTCGAATTCTAAAGGCCCCTCCTTAAACTGCCAAATTTAGGAGACCATACAGTGGTTCTCAACCTTCCTAATGCCGCAACCCTTTAATACAGTTCCTCATGTTGTGGTGACCCCCACCCATAAAATTATTTATTTATTATTTACAATGCCTCCCCCTGCCCCAGCAAAGGCCGCCTCGCCAGCCAGGAACAGGGAGGACAGGCAGGGAGGGAAAGAGGAGCCACGTGTCTCCCCTGGCAAAAAACTCCGAGAACCCCCCCCCCAGGCTCTGCTTCTGCTTCACTCTCGTTTCTGCTGAGGGGGGCAATGTGGGAAAAGTTTCCAGAGTATCGACCCTGGCCGGGGGGGAGGAATCCCAGCGCCTTCGTCTTTTGCGCCGGGTGCAGCTCGCCCCCCCATAAAAGCACCGCCTTGTGGCCCCGCAGCCCTTCCGCAGCACCCCTCTCCATGACGAGTGGGGCAGGGGCCATGGCGAGGAGGGGGCCTGCCCCCCGTGCTGCTGCCACCCCCCCAAGCTGGCCCGTCAGACAGGAGGTTCTTCCGGTAACTGAGAAGGGGAGCGATTTCAGTCCCTTCTGAACAGGGGGCAGGAGGACGCGAGCGCATGGCTCGCACTTGTGCACCACCACTCCTGCTGTAGCGACGCTGTGGCCACACGTGCTCCCGCCAAAGGGGGCAGGAGGACGCGAGTGCGTGGCTCGTGCTTGCACACCACCACCGAGGAGGGAATGGAGCCTAAGACCACTGGAAATATGTATTTTCCAATGGTCTTAGGCGACCCCTGTGAAAGGGTTGTTCGACCCCCAAAGGGGTCGCGACCCACAGGTTGAGAACCACTGCCACAGAATCTTCATAGGCAGCCAATCCTATGACATCTTCTCACCTGACACAGCCAATCATATGAGGTCTTTGCCTGCCTGATACAGACAAACCCACAAACTTTGACTTTTATATATTAGATATGTTAATTGATAAACTATTTAATATATTTAAATTTTTAATATATCTTTATATTTTTAATCTTCTAAAAATATTATTTTAAATGGATTATACTGTACACTGCCCTAAGATCTTTTGACATAGGACAGGATAAAAATAATTTGAACCAGCTATGATGTAGTGGTTTGAGTACTGGGCTAGGAATCTAGATACCAGGGCTCAAATCCCTGCTTGGTCATGGAAACCTACTGAGTGACTTCAGGCAATTCACACTCTCTCAACCTCAGAGGAAGGCAAAGGCAAACTCCATCTGAACAAATCTTGCCAAAACCCTGTGACAGATTCACCAACCATAAGTTGGAAAAACTTGAAGGCACATTTTAATAAGTAAATAAAATACAAAAATATCACACTGCCTACAATCTTCTATATCAGAGTTTTCCAAATGTTTTGTGTTAGTGACACACTTTTTAGACATGCATTATTTTGTGACACAGTCATTTTTTTTATTAGCAAACCGGAGGTTAAGCGAACGCCTTGTAAGAGATATGGACACATGCATAAACTGTAATAATGAAATGTATGGGGACACAACATATGTCATGAAAACCTTTCATATATTTTTTAAAATATATGATTTATAAATAATAACATACATTTCCAAGATTGTTGTCATTTATGAGTAAAATATGTAAATATGTGCAAGAATTTAAAAAACTGAATAAAACCAATAACTATTTACTATTTTTATGACATGTATGAGGTTGATAGGATGAACACAGCATTTCAATATTTGGTAGAATATTAAATGAAGACACCTGTATTTCATCATCAACTATTTTTAAGCTTCCATGTACCCGCAAGGAAAGACCCCTGGCGAGAGCAACAGCAGCGGGAAAGGCAGCCCCGCCCCCAAGCCTGGCCCTCTGCTGTCACTCTTGGCAAGGAAGGACCCTGGCAAGAGCAGTAGCAATGTGCCAGGCTAAGCTGGGGGGTCTTTCTCAGCCTGGGGAGGTGACACACCTACACACTGCAGGTGATACACTAATGTGTCACGACACACCAGTTGGAAAGCCCTGCTCTATATGCTTCCTATGTTCCAGATTATCATCATTAAAAAGAAAAACCCTCTATATTGTATAAAGCCTATTTCCAGGTGCCATAAGCCTTCCAAATACTAATCTGGCAAGCATACCTTACTATTTGGCAACAAAATTTGTTAACTGCCATCAAGTTGACTTTGACTGATGGTGACCCTGTGAATGAGAGACCTCCAAGTCATAGAGTCATAGAATCATAGAGTTTAAAGAGACCACAGAGGCCCTTGAGTCCAGCCCTCTGCCATGCAGGAACACACATCAAAGCACTCACAACAGATGGCCATCCAGCACCTGCTTAAAAACCTCCAAAGAAGGAGACTCTACCACACTCCAAGGCAGCATATTCCACTGCCAGACAGCTCTGACCATCAGGAAGTTCTTTAGGTGAAATATCCTTTCCTGCAGCTTGAATCCATTGCTCCTTGTCCTAGTCTCTGGGGCAGTGGAAAACAAGCCCGCTCCATCCTTGACATGACATCCCTTCAAATATTTAAACGTGGCTATCATGTCCCCTCTCAAACTTTTCTTCTGCAGACTAAACATCCCCAGCTCCCTAAGCTGGTCCTCACAGGGCATAGCTTCCAGACCCTTCACCATTTTGGTCACCCTCCTCTGGACACATTCCAGAGGAGTCTTACCATAAACAGCCCTACTCAGGTCTTGCAGCCTCAGCCCTGTGGTTTCCTCGAGTCTCTTCACCTATAATACGGCAGTCTTCCTCTTAAAGAAATGAGTATGCCACAAAATTTGATTGTCTTGATGCATAACTGGTACTCAGGACAAGAGGCTACCATCAGGACAGAATATGGAGAAATGAAATGTTTTCCACTTGGCAAGGTGGTCAGATAAGTCTGCATGTTACCACCCTATCCGTTTAACTTGTACACTGATCATATCATAAAGCAGGATTAGAGTCAGGAGGAAGGAACATCAATAATTTAGGAGATGCGGATGGCACTGTACTACTAGAAGAAAATTGCAAAGACTTGAAACAATTACCGAAGAAAGTCAAGGAAGCAAGTGCAAAGGCAGATTTATAGCTGAACATTAAAAAAACAAAAATAATGACCACAGATGATTTACATACCTTTAAAGAAGACAATGAAGACATTGAAATATAGATTTTCAATACCTTGGCTCAGTCACTAATCAAAATGGAGACTGCAATCAAGAAATGAGAAGATTAGGACTTCGAAAGATGGCTATGAAGGAACTAGGTAAGATCCAGCAGTGTAAACCTGTATTATTAAATACTAAAGATAGGATTGTCCATGCTATCATATTTCCAATTTCTATGTATGGTTGTGAAAGCTTGACAGTGAAGAAAGCTGACAGGAAGAAAATAAACTATTCTGAAATGTGGTGTTGGAGAAGAGTTGTTCTCTGGATACTGTGAACTACAAAAAGACAAATCAATGGATTCTAGAGCAAATTAAATCTGAACTCTACTTAGAAGCCAAATGACTAAACTGGGACTACTGCACTTTGGCCATATCATGAGAAGACTTGACTCACTAGAAAAGACAATAATGCTTTGTAAGGTAGAGAGTGATAGGAAAAGAGGAAGACCACACTGCAGAGGGATAGACACAATCAGGTAAGCAGCAGCACTGAATCTAAGATCTGAGCAGTGCCATTGATAGGGTGACTTACAGGTCTCTCATTCAGAAGATCACCATAAGTCAAATTAATTGCAGTTAACAGCAACACCATCTTTTAAAGGTCTTTTAAAGGCCCTGGTGGCCCAGTGGTTAAATGCCAGTACTGCAGCCACAAGACTGTGAGTTTGATCCTGCCGGGCTCTGGTTTGACTCAGCCTTCCATCCTTCCGCAGGTCGGTAAAATGAGTACCCAGCTTGTTGGGGGCAATTAGCTAACACATTGTGAACTGCTTAGAGAAAGCACTTATCTGATAAGCGGTATAGAAATACACATGCAATTGCTATTTTTTTAATTCAAGAAGTGGTTTAAAAGTAATTCCTGCCACCTTCTGTTTTGAACACAAGGCTCTGAAGGCCAAAGGAAGTTTCTACAACTAAGCTAAGGAAAAGAGGGAACATGGCAAAATACCCACTAATAATCCCCATAATGAGACTAGGGGATACTATTTACTATTTTGGGACAAAAAGTCCACATGGCCAGCTTTGGGATCAAGAGACATTTGCAGAGGCCACCACTAAATTACAAGAAGATTAACAAGACCTAGACCACAATTTTTAATGTTGCTACCGGTGAAAACTAAAGATTTGTGGATTCAGAAAGATGGCTTAGATTTATTCCTTATCTTTGTGATTACAAACATCCTGTGGTTTGGAACCAA